>LPNX010901156.1:263765-306026 GCA_001517045.1 Pseudotsuga menziesii
TTCTTTGATTTAGCGGATTGGAAAACCAAGTCAAACTCTTGGAGAATGACTATCCACTTGTTGAATTTTCCCCCAACAATGCGTCGGGATAAAACATACTGGAAAGGGTTTACATCCGCCACTACAGTAGTGGTCCTCAGTAAGATGTAGTGCCGCAACCTCTGTACAGCATAGACAGCCGCTAAGGCTAACTTCTCGACGTGAGAGTACTTAAGCTCAGGCCCAACCAAACCACGGCTAAGATAATAAACAACATGCTCAACGAGCATATCATTATCCTGAACAAGTACTACTCCGATGGTAGACTCCGACGCAGCCAGATACAATATGAAATCCCTAGAATAATCTGGTGGGCGTAACAAAGGAGCCGACAACAAGGCTTTCTTTAATGCCTCGAACGCGAGTTGTGCAGCTTCATCCCATACAAATGGGGTGTCCTGTTTAAGTAGGCGCATGAAACCTTTTGTGATCTTGGCATAATTAACGATGAAACGTCGAAGGAAGTTGGACTTTCCTTGTAGACTCTGAAGTTTCCTAAGTGTGCGAGGAGGAGGCAGATTTACAATGGCCTCAACTTTTAAGGGATCCACCTGAATGCCCCTGCTTGAAACAATGAATCCTAGTAGTCTCCCTGACTCGACGCAGAAAACACACTTGTGGGGATTCAAGCGAATTTTGTAGTATCTGCATCTCTCAAAAATCAACCTCAAATGATCAGGATGCTGTATCCTCTTACGAGAATGTGCAGGTAGATCATCTAGGTAAGGCTCGACAATGGCTTTTATATCATGAAAAGCAAAGTTCATGGCTCTTTGAAAGGTTTCCCCTGCATTTTTCAATCCAAAGGGCATTTTTCTATAAGCGAATGTACCCCAAGGGAAAATAAAAGCAGTTTTATGCTGGTCTTTCGGTTTGATTTGGATTTGATTATAACCGGAAAAACCATCCATAAAAGAAAAGACTTCACTCCCCGCACAAGCATCAATGATCTAATCAATGAATGGTGTGGGGTAATTGTCCTTGGGACAAGCTTTGTTAAGGTCTCTAAAGTCAGTACATACGTGAATAGTCCCTTGCTTTTTATCTACAGGAACTGGGTTGGACACCCACTCAGTCAAAGCAATAGGATATATAAAACCAGCTTTCAAGAGTTTCTCAACTTCTGCCTTCACAGCCGCCGCTTTACGCGGGTTCACGGGGCGTAATTTTTGCCGAACTGGTTTGGCATCAGGGTAAGTACGGATCTCATGTTGGACAATAGATGGATCAATGCCTAGCATCTCCTCATATGACCAAGCAAAGACATCGCGGAATTCCTTGAAAAGGGCAGTATAGATAGCAATCTCCTCTAGAGAGCAGTTTGCTCCTATATAGATATTTTCCACGATATCTGGGTTGACTGAAATGTTGATGGGTATAGTAGCGGAAATGTTTGCCATATTCCCCTCAGCAAACACCCCTTCCTTAGGCAAAGGGTTGACAGGTACATCAACATCTCCAGGCAGTCTCACATGAAACTCTTGGTTTTCGATCTTGCTTAGTTCTGGAAGGAAATAAGACCAGTGATGAAGATCCTCACATATCTTCTCACGTGCACACATAGCTTCCAAAATGGCTTCATCGGAAGGTAATACAGTTTCTAAGCAATCGATGGAATGCAAAGAGTTTTCTGCCCATGCGGGCAAGTAGACTTCATCCAGATCATCCGAGACTGTAAGAGGATCTGGCATAGAATCAATAGTGGCTTGGGTAACAGCTTGATATGCCACTTCCACTGCTGATAAGGGCACTTCCGGTTCTTGGGGGGTTGGGAGAACCCAAGGATCAGTCCTATCCACCACCGAAGTGATGGAATTCCCCACACTAGTGGAACCGATATAGTTAATCGGGGCTGGGATGTCAAATGTGCCCATCAAAGTTGTGTACAATCCAGCCCCCAAGCTCTGAGCAGGCTTGGCCTGATCAACCAAATTGGAATCTTTAGACTCTAAACGGCTCTTGCGAGTAAAATCAATTTGGTCAATAGTAACCAACTTGCCCTCATGTGGGAATACCACGACACGAAGAACAGCTGATGCAACTGCAGTCATTGCATAAGTCCAATTCCTCCCCAAAAGCAAATTGTAGTCCAATGGAGCATCAATCACTTCGAATTCAACAGAGACTGCTTTTCCTGCCAACTTAATCTCGAAAGCTGGCAAGATACCATGTGGACAGAAAGACCTTCCATCGAAAGCAGTAAGTAAAGTGGTTGATGGGACCAGCTCTGGGGATCCTAGAGCTTTCCAGCAAGCCAGGGACATGACACATGTGGAGCCTCCCTCATCAATAACAGCTCGCCCAATGGTCTTACCACCATGGATGACATCGATAGATAGGGCTACATTATAAGGGAGGCGAATTTTGACATCAGACAGACAAAACTTCGCCGTGAGACTCGAAGAGTCCATACTACCTAGAGCCGCTAAAAGGGCATCTCGCTGAGCGGGACAACTCTGAAGCACCTCTAAAGCAGACATTGCACATGGGTTTTGGGCTAAATATTCAACCATTGAGTAGTTGGAAGCAGCCCTATTGGGATTATGCAAAGTCTTCTTAAAGACACCTTTGGGTATCTTTGGCATTATTTCCAATGGTTTCTCTATAGTGAGTGGGTTGGAAGGTTCACCTACAGCTTTTCCCATCTCAGGAGTCTCTTTCTCCTTCTCATAGTTCTTGTTCCTGGTTTGCAATAAAGTAGAGGATCTAACCATGTTGATATAATTCAGGTCAGGAGCAATTTGACTACTGCCCCCTGCTATAGTAGAAGCTGATGCGGAATTCTGCCCTTGGGGAAATGGATCCTTCAGGACAGCCGTTGGTTGAGTTTTCAAAAGCTTCTGAGCTTGTTCCATGAGGGGACAAAGGTGGGTCAAATGGTCTCCTTGGCACAACTTACAAGGAAACTTGACTTTCTTTTTATCTTTCTTGCCCCCATCAGCATTGTTTGCGGGCTTGGGCTTGTTTTGGTTTTGGTTTCCCTCTCCTTTTTTGCCCTTCTTCTTCTTACCGCCGGACTGCTGATTGCCCTTTTCAGAATATTGAGCAAATACATTTGCATTTTGGGGAGAGGGGGCAGCCTTTGCTACCTCCGCTGTAGACTGTTTGACAGACAATTGTTGAATTTGTTTTGTCAAAGCCTCTACAGTGGGAGAACTGATGGACCCAACCACACCATCGGCATGGGGTCTAGGCTTGGGTTTCTCAGCCTCATGAGAAGGCCTTGGTGCCTCAGGGATGATCTCGTATAAGATCCCAGACTGTGAGTAAATCAAGTCTAACTGCTGGGCCCTGAGTATGGCTTCTTCCTCACTAGTCACTCCTGATGTAGAGACATCCTTAGATATATAAGGTAATAAAGATTTAAGGAACCACTCTAACAAAAACTCAGGAGGGATGGTAGCTTTAATAAGGCTCTTTCGCCTCCGCCATTCTTGGATATGGTCTGAGATATGTGTTGCCTTGTTTTACCTAAAGGTCGACAACAAGTCAGTTCCGAAATCGTATCGGACTGGAAGCTGAAAGTGGCTGAGGAAAGCACTTGCCAAATCCCAGAAACTACTAAAAGCAGCAGAAGGCAACTCAATGTACCATTTTGCTGCAGTGCCAGTAAGGGTCCTCTAGAATAGCCTCAATCTCACTGAATCTTCATTCAATGAGTTGGAAGAACACCATAAGTGAAAGGTGGTGGCATGTGCCCCAGGATCTTCACCAGCTTTACCTTCAAATTTAGGGATGTCTGAAGACAACTTGGTGGGAACAGGTGGCCATGTGGGGTCATGCCTCACCGGATCATTCATCAATTTGGATAATTCTGGCAAGTTCAAAGTTGCCAGAAAGGGAAGTTTTGGCCTAACCGGAGTACTAGATGTGCCAACTTGGGGATTCGAGGGTCCTGCCCCCGAATGCCCAAAGGTAAAAGAGGGTTTGCCCCCAGACACCGGTTGTGAAGTGGGAAGGTTGCTTTGAAAAGGGTTCCATCCGTAGGCCACTGGATTTTGGGTGGGAGGTGGAGTATAAGACCGGAGTTGGTATCCCTCCACTAAACAAAGAGAAGGGAGAGCTTGTATATGGGGTCGAAATAGGTGTTTGGAAGCTTTGCCCATAAGAGGTGTTGGCTCCAAACTGCACTCCTACATATGAAGGGGGTGGACCTACGTATGGATTGGATGGGGGTATATGCCCCCCATTCCAAGGGAGTCCTTGGACAAAGGCCGAGGATCCCACCGGACCACTGTGGGTAGGGTAAGGGAAAGAAGAAGGTATTGTAGGTATACTGGGAATCCCAGCAGCCATATCACCAGACATACTTCCAATGTTCGAGTAAACAGGGGGTTGGACCACCCTGCTTGCTGGAGTTAAGGGTGTGGAAGGTAAGTTAGATATAGGGATGCTAAGTGGGGGAGGTAGCACCCCCTCAACCGGAAAGGCTGAGGTGACAACAAACGAACTTTCTCCTTCAGAAGACATAGCTCTACCTACAGGTATGCCTAGCACTGGTGAACTAAAGGGTCTAACCTGCATGATCACTGGATCGTTCAAATCAGTCAAAGGGGTATTATAGTTTCTTGCAAACTCGTCAGCTTGCAACTCTTCTATCTCGACTGTATCTAAATCAAAGCGGTTAGCTATTAACTCAGGTTCACCAAGAACCTCACTAGTTCCTACTGGTTCAAATGAACCACCTGTGCTTAGTCTCCTCCTTTGGGGTAAAGGTGGAGGTTCCAGTGGTGTGAGAAGAGGAAGGTTTCTCAACCTTCTTGACCTTCTATGCAGTTGGTCCTCCAGAATTAAGACTCAAACAAACCACACCCTAAGGTCAGAATAATCACAAGCAAATCCATAGAGCATACACTAAAAGATCCTAGAGTCTCAAGCAAGCAAAAACAGGCTATAAAGATATACCTTCCAGAAGAAGGCCGATGAACAGTTACTTGGTGTCCTTGAGGGGTTCTCAGGCACAAGCAGAGGAATCACCCAACCGCCCTCCTGCACTTTCCACAAGGGTTACCTTCCAAGTCCGTTCAAGGTCAACCAGAAATAACCTTCCCGTTTACCTGTGTATGAGCCCTAAAAGACAAGAGACTAAAGGCTACCTTGATAATACCTACTGTCTGGGGGGACAGTCGCAAGCTGGTCTCATACGCATGAGCAGGGTAGCTGAGCCTGAAATTCTGCCTAGACAGAATCCTCAGATGCGTAAAATTCCTGGGTTACGTTTTGACAAGGATTCGGGGGGTTATCCCCTCTGTCCAAGCCTCCACGCGGCCTCATGCTTAACTCCCGTTTGAGAGGAGCTTCCCAGATACAGCGGTAGAACCAACGATTTACCTAATGAATGGCCGACTACGTTTGAGTTTATAGTTTGTGGGAAGTTTACACTCCCTAGCCCACAAACCTAGCCTAAGCTAGTAGGTGGAAGACCCTAAAAATAAAAACTTACTAATAGATTTTAAATTTAAGCGTTAATTTTAAGTGCTGTTCTTTACTCAAAGGAAGCGGATGTGCATGAAACGTATGGTGTTTTGACTCAGCAGGAAGTAAATGAAATTCAAAGTGCATTCAAAGCAAACTATCACTATAAAACAAACTTCTTTTTAGTTTTCAAATATGTTGATGAACTAACAGCACTAAATAAGAGAAACTAAGCCTATATGTTTTTGTATTTTTCTGAGATAAAAATTCTTTAAACTGAAAAAATCAAACACTACTTTATGCAGAAATTACAATGCAAAATATAACTATGTTTTGTTTTGTTTCACTTTAAAAAACTGCTCAAAAAACTACTATGCATGTGTAAATGCAATACTTGAGTAAACTTGACACTTATGAACTGTAAAAAAGACACAAACTGAAACTAATAGGCATACAGGACCAAAAGCCAGCAAGAAAGGAAGACTAAGACCTCAACTTGGGTGCAGCCAATGATCAAGAAATCACTGCAGACTTTAAAACCAGCAAGTGCAAACCAATAACTGACAGAAATCAGACTGGATAGATAGAGTCTAAGACCCTGATCACTAATCAAGACTCAGGCACTCACACGAACAACCCAAACAGGCCAGAAAGTTTCAAGATGCAGACAGTAAATAAAGACAAGTAAAAGGAACCCAAGGGCTTCAAAAAGCACTGATATGTGATCACCGGATATACTCAGACAACTATACAACACTCTTACAGAAAGTCTTAACCGAAAACAGGACTTATAGAAGGCCAAAGAACAAGCAAACTTCGACACAAAAAATCACAGTCTTCAGGGGTATACGCGACTGTGTAGTAGAGTAGGTCGCGAATGATACGCGATTGTTCTATATGACAACCCATGAATCCAACTTACAATACGCGACTGTCTAGAAAGACAACCCGCGCATGGGCATAAAATTTTCTAAGAAAACAGAGAAAAACCAAGACTTTCAAATGCTGTAAGTATGTAAGAAAACAGGAAAAAGATCACAAGCAAGACTTCGAGCAATCACTGGTCAGGACAACAGAAAAATACCTAAAGCAGACTTGGCTTCCCCAGCGGAGTCGCCAGTTCTGTTGTAATGGATAATTTACCTAATAACCTAGGTCTGGGGGTTACCAACATACTCTAAACACTTGCAGGCAATTTGAATTTAGAAGCAACAAATAGGAAATAGGAAAGTAACAGGAACTTACTTGTATTATACAAAGGTTGATCCAAGCTAGCTTTCTTCCTCTTTACTTTGCTCCTAAGATCTCCAGGGTAATTCCTCCTTCAACCTGTTAACAAAGACTCTTCTAGAACAATAGAATTCATATATAAAGATGCAGGTTAGGCAAAGCATATATTATAATGAAATAAAAGAATTTACCAATCTACAACACATGAAACACAATATGGAAGAAGTAATCTGTTTTATTAACAATAATAGAGGGAGTTTAGGTTACAACCCAATGTCTGAACAAGGGACTCCTCTGTCACCAAAGGACTCTGAGTTTCTCTGCTCCAAAGATTCTGTAGAAAATCCACCAGCATAACTTTGCTCTCCAAGTATATCTCCCAACCCCCTCCCCAAGGCCTCTATTTATATGGATGAAAGGAGGAAGTTCTCGAAGGTTAGGGAGGTTGCAGCAGTTAATGGGATTAAGGTAAATGAATAAACTAATCTCCCATTAACTCGTATTTTTTAAAAATTAATTTTGAGGAAAGCATACGCGGGTCTGTAGTAAGGAAACCCGCGTATGATACGTGACCCTGTATAAGAACAACCCGTGCATACAAGTATACGCGACCTACTAGACATAAGACTCGTGCATGATGCGCGACATGCCAATAGGAATAGTCGCATATGCAACTCAAAATCATAAAATAGCAAAGTAATCAGCTGGGCATATAGGCAATGTATTTCCTAATGAGCCAAGGTATAGTGGAAATGGGCAAACCTCTATCCATAAGTGTCCTTTTGTGTGCCGACATGAGGGATATCAGCACTCGGATGGAGAGGTGCCATTCAGCTGTATAACAGATGCCCCCTAATGTGTGAGGTCAGAGGGGAACAATGGCCGAAATACATTATAATATATAACTCGGGAGAAACTCAGAAGTCCAGTGGAGCAGAAAGAGTACCTGAAACCAATACATAATAATGTCATATACAAAGGTATATCTGAGGATGCTATGTTCAATTTACTGGAACACTAGCTCCTTTACAATATGAGAGTACATCATATAATACGGGTAAAACCACGTATGGACAAAGGTGGAGCAAAGCCACAATACAAGAATGATGAGTCTGCAAAGATCTGGAAGCTGGATATAGAAACTGGACATAGTCTCGCGCAACTTAGTTCGTAAGTGAGAACTAAGGTCTTCATACAGGATCCCAAAGAACCAAGTACAATCCAAGCCATGTGAATAAGGGTAAGCGGAAGTCGAACATGGAAAGGATTACAACCCAATGTCTGAACAAGGGACTCCTCTGAGTTTCTCTGCTCCAAAGATTTTGTAGAAAATCCACCAGCATAACTTTGCTCTCCAAGTATATCTCCCAACCCCCTCCCCAAGGCCTCTATTTATATGGATGAAAGGAGGCAGTTCTCGAAGGTTAGGGAGGTTGCAGCAGTTAATGGGATTATGGTAAATGAATAAACTAATCTCCCATTAACTCGTATTTTTTAAAAATTAATTTTGAGGAAAGCATACGCGGGTCTGTAGTAAGGCAACCCGCGTATGATACGCGACCCTGTATAAGAACAACCCGCGCATACAAGTATGCGCGACCTGCTAGACATAAGACTCGCGCATGATGCGCGACATGCCAATAGGAATAGTCGCGTATGCAACTCAAAATCATAAAATAGCAAAGTAATCAGCTGGGAATATAGGCAATGTATTTCCTAATGAGCCAAGGTATAGTGGAAATGGGCAAACCTCTATCCATAAGTGTCCTTTTGTGTGCCGACATGAGGGATATCAGCACTCGAACGGAGAGGTGCCATTCAGCTGTATAACAAATGCCAATTCTTTCCAAAATTCTCTCCCTTTGACATTGATGGAAATATCTAAACATTCACCCCCTTTGACAACAATGACAAAGGTTCTCTTCTAACATCTTCCCTTGTCAACATATCTCCCTCTGACATGCTGCTTTTTCTTCCTCTTTCTCTTTTTAGTGTAAGGAGATTACTCCCAACTTATGCCTATGATGCTCAAATGATTCTTTGGGAAGTGGCTTAGTGAATATATCAGCAATATTTTCCTTCGTATCAATATACTCCAATTTTACCATTTTTTGTGATACTTTCTCTCTTAAAAAATGATACTTGATCGGGATATGTTTTGTTTTAGGGTGCATAACAAGATTTTTTTATATGTTTATAGAACTTGTATTTTCATAGTGTATAATAATGGGATCTTCATATTTTACAAATAAGTATTCCAATGTCTACTTCATCCAAATTTATTGGGTTCAACATAAAGCAGCAACAATATACTCAGCTTATGTTGTAGCCAGTGAAATGGAGTATTGTTATTTTCTTAGCCATGACACCAAACAATCTCCTAGGTAGAATGCTGCTCCACTAGTGATTTTTCTATCATCAATACTTCCGTCCCAATATGCATCAGTAAGTGCTTTTAGAGTGAATTTATCGCTTTTTGGATACCATAATCCATAATCCATAATCCACGGTTTCTTTTAGATATCTAAAAATTCTCTTTACTGCAGCCACATGTGTTTCTTTTGGAGCTGATTGGAATCTGGAAACCACACCTACATCCTGCATTACATCTGTTATTGTAGTTGTTACATATAATATACTACCAATCATTTACTGGCACATAGTATGATCTACTTCTAAATATTTATCATCCTTGCTCAATTTACAACCTGTGACCATAGCAATACTAATAGGTTTGGATTCTTCCATTTTGAATTTTTTCAACATTTCTTTGATATACTTTGTTTGAGAGATGAAGGTCCCTTTTTCCTATTGAAATACTTGTAAGCCTAGAAAGAATGCTAGTTCTCCTAACATTGACATCTCAAATTCTTTCTTCACTTCTAAAATAAAGTTTACACTCATAATTTGTAGATCACTTCCAAATATGATATCATCTACGTAGACTACAATAATGATCATATTTCTGTTTTTTCAAATTTTATGTATATAATACTGTCAGTGGCCCCCCTTATATATATTTGTTGCTTTAAATAATTGTCAAGTCTTTAGAACCATGCTCTTGGAGCTTGTTGAAGACCTTAGAGTTCCTTCTTAAGTTTGCAAAAATGATTTCAATTTTCCAATAAGAGAAAACCTTCAAGCTACTCAACATAGAATTATTCTTCAAGTTCTCCATTAAGAAAAGAAGATTTCATCCATTTGATATACTCTAAAGTTTTTGTAACATGAAAATTCCAAGAACATTCTGATTGCTTCAAGTCTTGCTATAGGTGCAAAAGTTTTTTAAAAATCAATACCTTCCATTTGAGTGTATATTTTACATACTAGCCTTTCTTTGTTTCTTATCACTTTGTCATTTTCATTTAACTTGTTTTTAAAGACCCACTAGGTTCCCACAATATTCTTGTTTGCAGGTCTTGGAACTAGTTCCCAAGTTTGGGTTTTCTCAATTTGATCCAATTCTTCATTCATGGATTTGCTCCAATGATTATTTTTGCTACCTTCTTCATGTTATATTTTTATCATTCAAGCTAGCATTATATTAGGACTTTAACTGAGAGAATAACAAGCACAACAATCAAACACAAGAGACAATAGACACAAATATTTTTCTCGGGGAAACCATAAAGGAGAAAAACCTGCAACTTCCTTAGAGATAGAATCAGAACCAAAAGTAAAACCCGAAAACATAAAGATTATCTCCCGACAGAAGTAGTCTCTCTCTCTGATCCTAGCTTCTTCTCTCTCACTCATGTGCCCCAGTGAGTGAGTGTGTGTCTTATAAATAGAGAGTCTCACTCTCTATTTATATTCTTTTGTTCACTTAACCTTCAACTCTGTTGTGTAGGCTCAAGTAATCCTAACTCAATTATGTAGGCTCGAGTAACCACAACTCAGGTACTAATGACCCGACTTACATTAACTCACTTAGGTCCGACTTCTCTAGGACTTACATTAACTCACTTAGGTCTGACTCACTTAGCATCAACCGCTTTTGATTAACCATCACTCAATAACTTCAAGTTTGATGCCATAGGTGTGGTTATGGCCTTGCAGTCCATCATCCTGAACCTCTTCAGGATCTCTACTACATACTTCCCTTGTCCCAAGGAGATTCTGCCACACCTCCATGCCTAGAAATTAGTACACCATATCAAAGTCCTTCATCTCAAACTCGGCAGCAAGTCTCCTTCTTGCAACTTTAATGAGTTCGCCTTTTCTGTCAGGAATAAGTCATTGACATATAATAGGAGCATCACTGGTCTTCCGCCTTCAACCTTGAAGAAAAGGTTGGAATCTAATTTACTCTTAGTAAATCCTAGAGCCATCAGTAAGATGTACATCCTATCATACCATGTCGAACCTCAGGATATTCTACAGTCACTCCCTCTGAAGCGGAGCATCGTTCTCCCTCTGTCTTTCGTACTCTATGCTTGAAACATTATGTACCGGAGTTACAAGTAGCTTCCTATGCTACTAATATTCTATGTATCCATCTAGGGTCACTTGATACCAAGATCCTGTAGCTTCAAAGCATTCTTCTCGCACCCATCTGTGAGCTTGTCATCCTCTATAGGATTTCATCTTCAACCTTGTAGCAAAGTATAAGATCTTCATCAAGCTCCTCATGTATGTGTTATCCCATGGGTGTCTTCTGAGCTCGTACAAGGCCTTCCTTGATTTGCACGCATGATTCTGTCTATCATGTGACTTCACTTCCAATGGCTGCAAATGTCTCTTCATAGTCTATGCCTTCTTTTCATGAGAAGCCTCGTGCTACGAATCTTGACTTGTATCCCACGATGTTTCCATCTACTACATGATGGAACTACAAACTTTCCTTCATGTATTGATACTGCATCCTAGACATCATTCTTCTTGAACTGGTCTTCTCTTTCTTATTATTTACTTCTTCATGGCTGGAAGGTTCAACATCAATGATGTCACTGCATTCATCATATTATTCTTCATCTTGAACTATCGTTACTTGTTCTTCGGAACAAGTCTCGTCCTTCTTTGCTTGTAGGCAATTTTATGCGATCTTTTCTACAAGTCAAATGCATTAGTTGTATGGTTAGAAACATTTTATAAGGTATATTCATAATGAAAAATTCTTTTGCATCAAGATATATGATTATGCAACTATTTTAGCCAATACAACATTCATCCATATCTCACGGAAACTTTCTAGATGCCTTCTATCTCTACCAGGACAACATTGAGATTGTGCACTAATCCAATATGTCAGCAAAGAGGTTTCATTCTAGATAAGTAGCAATGGAGAGTTGTATAGCACCATGAGGTACTTACCCATTACATGCATATTAGTAGTATACTGTCATTAATGCAAACATTCTATCATGCATAATACATTAACTGAATATAAACAAATGCATAACAAAACAATATCATGAAATGACTATTGAATACTTATCTTTATTTGTTTCGTGGGTAGACTCCTTATTGATCCTTTATCTTCATCATCTTCTTCATTCATCATTTCTTATCCAAATGCTAAGATGGATAATATTTTCTTCAACAGTTGAGTCCTTCATATTCCTCATCGCTTGAGGGATATTCTTTGGATGGTGAGAGCTTGATCTTCACTTTCTCCCATCTTCTCTTCTCTTATTATGAGTCGAGCTTTTTTCTTCTTCCCAGAGTTTGTTGAAAGTAATCACTTCCTTCTAGCACATGTTCCTCGAATGAATGAATCCCATGATCATGGGAGGCCATTAAAGGTGGTTATCACAACTTCTGCATTCTCCACTTCTTTTTCTACCCCTTCCAATTGTTCTATGATTTGAGAGACCCTTGTAAAGTATGACTGTATGGTCTCTACATTCTGGATCTTCACATTCGTCAACTGGTTTCTTAAGGTCATCTTCCAATTTATGTTCTTTCCTTCAAATATCTTGGTCAAGGAATCAAACATCTCTTTCGGTGTATTTAGGGAAGACACTTGTGCTATAAGGTTATCAACAATGATCTTCTTGGCCTTGACCAAGTTCTTCTGGTGTAAGGTTTCTAGCCTCATCTCCATCTGGAACTAGAACTTATCTATTTATGTATGTGTCCAATTCATTTTCTTCAGAGAGATCATATACTTCCATGCTTGGATGTTTTCAACTTCACCAATTTTATCATCAAGCTGATGTGATAGATCACTTTGAAATGAGAACCTCAAATGAAAATAGCAAAAGATTAGATCTTACCAATTTGAGGTGTCCATTCTGGTTCCGGAGCTGGCAGATCTAGGGTTTGTCAGAGAAACCCTAATTTTCAAAAATTGGAATATTTTAGATCTTATTGGCTAGAAATATATACCTCTTCAAGGTGATCTGTCCAATGTATTCCTTTTTCGAAAACAATGGGGAGAAGCCCCTAGAACAAGAAGCCCTAGTTTTCCAATTTCTTCTACAGAACTTCTTCATACTGTTTATGTGGTATCTCTGAAATTACTACTCCTACGTATCTAAAACTTTGCAAGGAGGTAGCCTCTCATGTCCCTGTTCTAACACCATAGGTTTCATCAGAAGTGGCTTCACCAATTGGGACTTATGAGTGTTTTCCCAAGGTGACCTATTTTAGGACTGTTCAACATAGCGAAGTTGTACAGACTTCCACGTGTCATTGTTTCATCTTCTAGGTCTGAAACTTGGACCATAGAAATTAAAGTTTATGAAATTTCTGGAACATCTTCATAAATTTAATTTGTACCTTCATATCCCTCCGAGATATAGCAATTCTCCCCATGTGTCCTGTTTGGGGATGAATCCTGGGAGAGGCTTGAACCCTAACTTGGAGGAATCATATCTCCTAGAATATAGTGAATATGAGGCTGGAGCTTGGACATAGTGTCTTTAAGTATTTTATCTTCGACATGTGAATGTTTGAGCCCCTGAGACATCTGAAATCCTTAGATATAGAAAATGTACCAAAACTTATAAGTTTTAGTATTTAGGGTTTTTCCCACCTGGGGTCAAATCAGGGTTTGACTTTCCTGGAGTTTCACCCAACCAAAAATCTAGACCTAGGTCTCTAAAATTTTATTTTAATGAGGATGGAAATCCTATGCTGGGCTCACTCAAAAATTCTTCTTCTGTAAGAAGCCCTAATTTCCTGTACCAAAAACTAAAAATGTCTGAAATTGAATTCCGCTTCGACAAAAAGATGCGCCCTTTAATGGAGAGTCATCCTAGCATACTTTTGCTGATGGATTGTGGAGAGAGACCCAAAAAGTAAGAATCCCTAGCTTCTACAGCTGCACAATGTCTTCTTCTCATGTTAGTTCTGATACCATGTTAAATTTTTATCATTCAAGCTAGCATTATATTAGGATCTTTAACGGAGAGAATAACAAGCACATCAATCAAACACAAGATACAATAGACACAAATATTTTCCTTGGGGAGACCATAAAGGAGAAAAACCAGCAAATTCCTTAGAGATAGAATCAACACCAAAAGTAAAACCCAAAAACATAAAGATGATCTCCTGACAGCAGTAGCCTCTCTCTCTGATCCTAGCTTCTTCTCTCTCACTCATGCGCCCTAGTGAGTGAGTGTGTGTCTTATAAATAGAGAGTCTCACTCTCTATTTATATTCTTTCATTCACTTAACCTTTAACTCTATTATGTAGGCTCGAGTAACCACAACTGGGGTACTAATGACCCAACTTACATTAACTCACCTAGGTCCGACTTCTCTAGGAGAGTCTAATAACCCTAGTGCCCCACAACTATGGGGACTTTTACCCTTGATCAATAGGAGGGTTACCCACAATGACTTTACATGACTTGTTTACATTATTGAATCTCCTTATAGGAACATTGGGGCATGACATGACTCAAATACATTACAGAAACTTTCCGGAATAAAAATTGGGGTACAATACATAAGATATACAAGTGAATACATTCGGAAGTTACAAATACATAAACACTTCAAAGTTCTTAGGTTCCACGACTGACAGTAAGGCTTGTTCATTAAATAGTAGTTTCCTTCTTGTACTGACTCCAGCATCTTTGTCACCTATGATTTGTGTCTCAGGATGATCTTTTTGTATTCTTCTAGATGGAGCTTTTGTATAAGATCTTGGAGAGTCTTCACCTCCACTTTTTTGCGGGTATTATTTTTCTAATATTTCTTCTTCTTCTTCAAGAGCATCCTCCTCTTGTGAACCTTTTTTTGTTTGTTTACGTGTATTTCTTCATCATCAGTTTCTTCAACGTCCTCTCTTACTTGGATTTGTATTTTTGACTTAGTATCATCAATTGTTACATTTTGAATTTCTATAATATTGTGTGACTTTAGATTGTAACATTTGTATTCCCTTTTTGTGGAAGAGTATCCAATAAATATGCCTTTAGTTGTTTAAGAATGAAACTTTCCTAGATTATCATCTTCTGTTTTTATGTAACATTTACTTCGAAAAACTCTAAAATATTTAACTGGAGTTGGTCTTCCGAACCATAGCTCATGAGGAGTTGTGTTACTATTTACTATGATTTGTTCTCTGTTTTGTATATAGACAGTTGTATATACTACTTCTCTCCAATATCCATCGAGAAGTTTTGTTTCATTAAGGATAGCTCTAGTTGCTTCCTAAAATGTCATGTTCTTTCTCTTAGCTACTCCATTTTGATAAGGAATTTTTGTTGTTGAAACTTGCCTCTTGATTCCATGAATTTCACAAAACTCATTGAATTCATTTGAGGTGAACTCTCCACCATTATCTAATATTATACATTTAATCTTATGATTTGCTTTATTCTCAACAAGTGCTTTGAAGGCTTAACTTTTATAAAAGCTTCTGATTTTTCTTTAATAAATGCCACTGAAGTCACCTTTGGAGATAATCTATCCTCTAAAGTAATCAGGAAGGGTACAATGGCTATTAGAGACAAGATGAAAGTAAAAAATGTTCTGCTTGTAGATAACTTAAAACCTAATCTTTTGAGTGTGATCCAAACATGTGATCAAGGACACATATGTATATTTGATTCCAAGAAGTGTGAAATCAGAAGAAAAGATTCATGAAAACTTGTTGGAACTCCTGTGAGAACTCCAAGCAATGTGTATATTCTAGAAAATGAAGAACACTGTTATATGAGCCAAATTGGTGAAACTTTTCTATGTCATAGAAGGATGGGGCACTTGATCATATAATTGTGGAAGCAAACTTCGAGGAAATTTGAAATGCATACCCACAATATGCAATCCACAATTGCAGAAGGAAGAAGTTTCCGATTGTGGAAAGGTCATTGTGGAAAGATAATCATGGAAGCAATTTTCGAGAAGAGTCAAAGTGCACATCCGCAATCCGCAACCCGCAATTATGGAAGGAGTCAGTTCCCGTAAATTGCAGAAAGATAATTGGGAGAGGTAATTGTAGAAACATGATTGCGAAAAGGTAAATGCGGGAAAGATCTGTTGTGGAAAGGACATTGCGGAAAGGAAACTGCAAAAGGTCGTGACTAATAAATTAAACAGAGATAAAAATGACAAACAGAGAACTAATTTCAAATTAGTTTATTTATACATGAAGAATCATGATGAAGATAGGTGACTGTTGAATGAATATATATGTATGAGGGTATATAAACAATGGTTTAAACCTTCAAATAAGTGTCTTTATACATTCAATTGAAAGATCGATTGATGTAGAATAGTAAAGGATCACATTATCATATAAGGGTGATAGGGTGGCACTAGGCCAAAATATTTTCCTGCTATATACATTCAATTGGAATATCAATTGATCTAGAACAATCAGAGATCAAATTATCATATAAGGGCGATAGGGTGGTGCTAGGCCAGGATATTTTCCTGCAAGGGGGTCGTAGCCTCCTTCCAGTTGTTGCTAGTAAATAGGGTGTAGAAGCATCCTTTCAGTAGTAGCTGATAAAACAGGGGGTCATAGGCTATAGCCTCCTTCAAGTAGTTGTTGGTAAATAGGGTGTAGTACCATTCTTGTTTGTAGTAGCACACAAAAACTATTTGTAAAATATAATTTTGCAGTAATAGGAAGTATTGGTGGTTTACCCAATTAGGCTTCCACTATAAATTTGTGTTCTGTGTATTCTTGTTGATCATTTGTGTTAATAAATAAATTAAAAGTGGTTTTTTTGGCCTGCTTATGCAAACTCATGCAACCCATGTTCAATAGACCCACAAAACCAACAAAACACCCAAAGACATCGGTCTGACAGAGCAATCTTAGTCGGCAACACCTGTGAGACAGGCACAGTCTCACACAAGATATATTAATGTATAACTTCCAGAACCATGTTTCCACAGTTGGTAAGGGATTATAGTCCCTTGGGGCACAGTCAAAGAGATCGACAAAGATGAGAGGTTAGAGTCTTTTCTACTCAACAGTGGCGCAACAATGTGACACAACTGGTATGCGACACAAGTTTTCCCTTAACAAATCTAATCACTTAACAATTGGTGAAATGGTGTGACACAACTGATTCCTTTAAAGATAAATGATAGGGATGTGACTGTATTATAACCTTAACAATGTTTAAACATGAAATAATTCCAAGTGCACAACAATGCTTTAATCATTCATTCATTCACTGCTTTATCAATATTGCGATATTCATTCTAGCAATAATCATAACTAAGGAAAGGTAATCAAATATTCAACATTAACTAATTCAACATTCACATTCAACATTCATCAACAAAGGAAATAACATGGAAACCCATCTGGGAAAAGCGACCAAGGCACTCTTCATCTGGCATGAGAAATATGTAGCACCTTGTATCCTGTGACTTGAAAACTATTTTAAGATATGCCTTTCTAGCTCAAACTCGTTTTGCTCTCATGCTCTCTATTGTTATGCTTTTCTTATATTTCCTCCTACTGATCTGCACACAACCTAGATCGAATCCTATACTCTACTAGCCACGTACTTAGTTGCGTATTGACTCTGCAAAATTGTATGCATACACAGCTATAGATTCGTGGCTCCACAACCTCTACTATCAGACTTATCTCTGATATTTCCTTATGTTCCTTCTAACTAACTAGCTAATAGGCTAACCAACTCTTGAGCCTAACCCTTATGCAAAGTGAGTTCCTCTTATTTATAGAAGTTACAAGACCGCGCAGGGTCGACTGAGTACAACTCAATTATTACATACAGAAGTATCTACAAAATATCTTCTACCACATTAATGACATGCCATAGTGGCTACAAAATTCTTGCATTACATTAACCACAACCATAACTAGCCATGGAAACATCTTTCAACCTACTTGTATAGGTCATGAATAGCCACAAAAACCTATCCTTGGTCTTCCACTAACTCTGACTCTTACAATATTCTCACCTGTTGCTTCTCTTCCTTAAATATTCTACCTTTCAATATTCCAATAGGCCCCCAACACTCACATGTGGCTCGTCCTGAGCCACTAAGAAAAATTACATTTTTGGTGCATGCTACACCATGGGACCAACCTTGTCCCAAAATTCCCTCAAAATTCCCTCTACTTGGGCAACCTCCTGCACTACTTCCTCTACTTGCTTCTGCAATTGTTCCACAAGGTCGGAGCTGATATGTTTCGATAGTACTTTTTCCAGTGACTTGGATAACTGTTGGAGCTTTTGCTGTATAGGTTGGATAAACCCTGTAACTCTCTGCTTTAGATTGGTGCATTGTCACCTCATCATTCCTACTCTACTCCTTGTCACGCATATTTTTCACTTCCTACTACAGCTACTTCATCTCGACAACTTTGGAAATCTGTTCTTTGATTGGAATCTTCTTCATGTCTTCCTTGACTATTGCAATATTTATCTCAGCCTGTCATGCCTCCTTAGCGAACTTCTTTGTTGTCGCATCCTCCAGAAGAAGATCCCATTCCATTCACCTGAGGATGATAGGGTGTCATATTTTTGTGTTGAATATGGAATTCTGTGGTAAGCTCGTCAATCATTTTGTTAACAAAGAGCGTACCTTGGTAACTTAGCATAATTTTCGGGTAGTCAAATCTAGTCACCACATTTTCAAATAAAAAATGCACTGCAGTCATAGTAGTACACTATCTAACAAGCGCAGCTTCATCCCATATGGTTAAGTAGTATGTTGTTGTGATAATGTAGCATGTGCCATTCCTTTTCCCATGCAGACTGATCAGGCCAAAAAAATCAACGGCCCATTTGTCGAATGCTTGTAGTGTTATTTGTAGTGCAAGTAGCATCTCGTCATAGCGCGACGATTTTCTTGTCCGCATGGAAACATCGTAGCACCGACTAAATCTCTTGGTATCCATATGTACTGTGGGCCACCATAAGACAGCTTGCAATATCTTGAACACAGTTTCCTTTCCAGTGTAGTGTCCTCCCGCGACACTGGCGTGTGCTTCGCTCATTACCCACTATCGCTCATAGTCAAAGACACAGCGACGCAATATTTTATCAGGGTCCATCTTGTATAGGTGTCCTGCAATCAATGTAAATTCAGCATCTCTAACGACCAAATGTTTCTTCTACACAGTGGTGAACCCTTCAGGTGCACAGCATCTACTCAAGAATTGGATGATAGCGTTAAACTCCTTATTTTGATCATCAATCATGGTGACCGCAAACAATTGCATGTCAGGCAAGTTATCTCTAGGCCAGTTGGTTCTTCACCAGTCTCTATCCTCGATAGATGATCAGGTCCCAAAATCAGTCGACCTGGTTTAACAATGACTTCAAAGTCAAATTCTTGAAACAGGAGGAGCCATCGATAGATATTCCTCCCCAACACTGGATTTTTTACTAGGTATTTTAATGTGGAATGATCAGTGTACATTTTAAAATGTCCACCCAACAAGTAGTGTTTGAACTTTTGCAGTGCATAGACCATGGCAAGGCCTTCTCTCTCTATCATAGTATAATTTGTCTCTATCGTCAATAGTTTTCTACTAGAAAAAGCGACAGGGTGGTCAAGCACACCCTCACCTGGTTGTGTCAATATTATGTCGAGCGTGATAGACGATGCATCGACATGGACATGGAATTCCTTCTTCCAGTTGGGAAATACCAATATTGGTGCAATGGCCATCTTTTTCTTTAATTTGTCCAAGCTTTCTTGGAAAGCTTCCGTCCATTGGAACTTTGCATCTTTCTTTAGCAGTTTCTCCATAGGTGCAGCTATCTCTGGATATCCTCTGATGAATTTCATGTAGTAGCATGTGTTTCCTAATACTGATCTGAGTTGTGTAAGTGATGCAAGTGGTGGTAAGTCAAGAATGATCACAACTTTTGTTGGGTCAACCAAAATTCCTTCATGACATAGGACATGTCCCAGCAGCACACCAAATGGTGAGTAAATTTTTTTTTTTTAATTAAGCACAATATGATACTAGTGACAACAACCCAACATCATGCAAAGACTCTCAATATGATCTCTTACTAGACCGAATGCAATCAAATCATCAAAGTAGACTTCAAGAAATTTATGAATAAAATTTTTGAAAGCGGAAACTACTATTTTACAAAAAATAGCAGGTGCATTCTTGAGTCCAAAGAGCATTACCATATACTGGTAGAATCCCCATTCTATGAAGAAGGTCATTTTGTTTGATCCTTCTTCGTGATTCTTACTTGGTGATAGCCTAAGAATTCATCGGTGAATGAATATGTCTCTTGTCCTCCTACGCGTTTCAGTACTTCATCTGTGAATGGACGGTTGGGAATGGATCATGTAGGCATGCATCGTTCAACTTCCTCAGGTCAACAGAGATCCTGACTTGACATGTTGTCTTCTTATCTTGGATCACTATAGGTGTTATCCATTCTGACTCTTTAACAATTTCAATGATTCCTACACCAAGCACGTGATCCAACTCAGCTTTCACCTTCTATTTATACCTTGGATTCAATATATATGGTCGATGCTTAAAAGGCTTAGCATTTGGTTTTAGGGGTATTTTTCGTTTCTCCTAGATTGCCAAATATTCCCTTCATCTCTGAGAAATTGGTAGGGAATAGGTCCTAAAACTCATGCAGTAAGTTTGTGATCTTTGATACCGTCTCATTGTCCCAATAGTCTCCCATGTTGGTGAACTTCTAGTTTTTCGGTGAGTCAATGTTCACTTTCTTGATTTTTAATTGCTTGAGGAACTGGTCGCTCGAAATACCACTTCCTTTGACTTTTCACATACCCTCCAACTATGATATATTTATGTTAGTCAGGTCATCATCTGGTTCTCCAACCAGATTGTAACAAGCCATCCATTGCTGGATAGTCATGCTACACTATTGAGAACTGGCCACTTCAACAGGGATTTTAGTGAATATATTTTCCTTGATCTCTTGAATTGCAGCATCCACTGTCTCCTGCTCATCAGAAAATGCAAATGCGTGCAGAAGTTGTTTAGCCACCTCGTCCCAATATTGAGTTCCTTGTCGCAACTCCATTGATGTATACCATCACTTGGGTGGAATTTCCAATGTATGTATGAAATGATGGACCCATTCCTGTCACGGGTATTCTACAAAGGATATGTGACACTGATTAATGTGCTCGATAGGGTTTTATAGCCCTATGTACTTCTGGCTCAAAATGATGACTTCTTCATTGAATCTAACTTCCAGTAGTATTCTACACTATTGTCATTCTAATATAGATCATTTATGTGTACCCCACCATCTAGCGGGTGTAGCCTTTAGTACATAGTCTAACGTAAATAAGCGTTGTGGTTCTATCATCAATCCTTCAAACTCACTTAGGAAGGTCGCAAGGATAGGTAGACCCTCATAAGTGGGTAGCTCCCTCAACTGAGTTTCCACCCTGGTCACACATACCTTGTTATCCTGGTGCATCTTCGCATAGAGACCTCATGCAATCTGTTCTACCAATTTTCTAGGGCCTCCCCTAAGTCCAATGTGTAGGAACTATCACTCCGTCAGCTCAAGTTTCCATCCATTGTAGGATGTATGTAGTCATATTTTGGGGCATTGATATTATAGATATGGTCTAGATAATTGCCCTGTACTTCACTATAAACTGGTTCAACATACCTCTGTCCCTCCAGTGGATCAATGGACGACACTACCCTCATCTCATAATCCTCGAATGAGAGGATCCTTTTCTTAAAATTTATAATGGTCTGATTATATGTGGCCCAATATATCCCCAGAAGTGCAGGATATGGGTTTGTGTAATCTACAATGTTAATAACCTCAAAGTCTACAAATGTGCATAGTCCCTCAATGTTGATAGGGACTTGACTCAACCTACCAATTGGTAGGACCTTTGCCTGATTTGCAAGCCTCAACTGGACAAGAGACCAGTCTAGGCATGACTTTCCCATGCTTTCCCACATCTTCTATGTCAAAATATTGATGTTGGACCCCAAATCCAAAATAATGTAATCCATGTCATAGTCCCCTATATGCGCAGTCATTCTCAACTCATGCCTCGTTTTAAATTTATTTTTGACATGGTTAATTGTTCTCTCATGTTGCGACTTGACTGTGGTTTCTTCTATCAGTGCTTGTAGTTCTACAATAGCATCTTTATCATGGAGCAATGCTAAGAATCTTGAAATAAATGGCTTGAGCTTACTAAAATTTCTTGGAGCTTGTTTCTAGAAGAGATGTTGGAAGCATTCAAGAATCTCCCCAACTTCTACTGAGGTCGTCGGTTGTTCTAGATCCACAAACTTCGGTCACATGTCTAAGAATACATGCTTCTATTTTTGGACGTCTGATCCAGGAGGATATTGGTGGCCACCCGCCTATTCCACTTGGACAACCACCATTGTTTCTTTCAGTTTTTCAGTTTACTTAATTGTAACACAATTTACTATTTTTGGCAGTTTTCAGGTCCTAAACTTTCGGAGCCATTTCGAGGCCCTAAACGACGTTTTTTTGGGATTGAATGGTCGGAAAATTATGATTCCATTTTGGAATTAATATTTTTTGGTTATGGATTTAGTCCTTGAATAGATATTTCTAACGATGTATCATGTGCGTCAAAAGGATATAGCATGCCAAAGTGACGACCCTAGGAAATTGATGTACCAAGTTACCCAAAGGGGCCCATATTCTGGCGTTTCACCTCCTAGGGTTAGGTTTTTGGATGTTTAGGGTTTTCCATTGTTTATCAATAACATATAGGCCTTCGAGCCTCATTGTCACACATATTTCATAGGCATGTAGCCACCACATATCTTCTCAGAGATAAGCTACCAACAATCTAGCTAGTTTATTTCCATCTTGTTTGTAAACAAGTTTCAATTCTTTGATATTAATGAAATGAAGTGTTATTTCCACTGAATCTTTGTTTTTATTGTTATTTGTGTATTTTTTTGCATTCTTGCATAAATCTGGATCAGTGGTATCAGAGAAATCTGCTCTTTCTCGATCCTTCTTTGCATGTCCACAATGAGGTCGGGGTATAAGGAGTCAGGGCTCGATCTGGTTGAACCTTTGCAAGATTATCCTCGCAAATCTCGATGGCCACCCATGGGTGATGAAAAGAAATACGAGGGCGCAAAATATCCTATCAAAATGTTGCTTGAGGAGTCCCTTGAAAAACAAAGGAACATGATGATGGATAACTTCACTCAGATCCTTCAACCACTTCCCACTAGCAGAGCATTTGCATCTAGCAGCCACTCTAGAGACACAACCCCTTTCAAGGTACAAGTAAACTTTGACATTCCCATATTTAATGGCTGAATAGATACAGACACCGTAGATGGATGGTTGAATCTATTAGAAGGATATTTCTCGGTTCATGACTTTTCCAACCGGGAAAATATTACTTTTTCACTGCTCAAAGACGCCCCCCATGTCAAGGACTGGTGGGAAACCTACTGTGAGAGAAAGGACAAGGAAGAACCCTCTCTATTCTCTGTCATACCTATTATGGAGAGAAATTCCTATGGCTTGGGGTACCACAACAGACAGCTTGACTCCAGAAATCAATCTCTTCCAATATGCATTAGAAATAAAATGTCTAACACTAAAGGATCGAACCTCGTACCTTATTCCGGACGATTGAAGTAGATCCCTGTTGAGCTTTCCAACTCCAGCTTGAATTAATAAATTACTTCTCAACAACAAGTAAACAATACAAGCATTCTATATATCATGGTGTTAGATCTATTATAGCATATATAATATCAATAATGTAAAAGCATTTGACATATTCCAATGGATACAATATTCATTCAAATACACATTATTGGACAGGAAAAGATAGTTCTTATTAATATAAATTAGAGATTACAAGATAGAGACAACCTTTGAAGGCACGTCTACGAACCAGAGAAACTGAATCCACCACTTGGGCCTCCACCACTTCAATCCTCCATCACTCAGATAGCAAGCTCACTAGCAAAATGCAAGCTTGGGAAGAACACAAAAGTGCTCCAAGGGACAAAGGGATGCAGACTCAAGCATAAGTTCCGGCAACAATGGACTATAGTTTCGATGCTCTCAATTCTCTCTTATGCCTTCAATGTACCAAGGGGTTCCTTATATAGCTTTTCAAATGGGTAATGAAAGGTCGAATCTGTGTGATCTCAAGGCATATGGAAGGCCAGGAGTTAAATGAGTTGGATCCATGTCAAGGAAAACTCCAAAAGGATTTGGATTATTTACACATCCCGAAGTACGCGGTTATAGGGGTAAAACTCATGTATGTATGTGGTTATAGTTTTAAAATCTGCATATATCATTTTTCTTATGTTTGTAGGGATGATCATGGAAACATCAAAGGACAAAAAATGGTCCATGGGGTCTAAGGAGTCTGCAGCGGAACAAGGGAAGGCCATACAATGTGTGATTCACCTGGACTGGTGAAATATGCTATAACAGATGATCCCTAATGTATGAGATCAGAGGGGTTATGCGATGGCCGAAATACATTACAAGTCCATCCCGGAAGTGGAGTGATGAAGAGTCCCAAATGGAAGACCAACCACCCAATCTGCATAGTGCAATAATACAACTCTGCATACAACTGCAAATACATATAGCAGTCCTGGATACATAAGAGTACAATTGCCATGAATAGGCATGATACATGATATCACATATGTGGTCATAGCCACGTACATTATACATAGATAAGAATCTCCATGATGAAGATATACAAAGGACCATGATCTCCAAAATGGTTGAAGATATATAACAGATCAAGATCTCCATAGTGGCTGGAAATGTCTGACATATACTGGAATCAAAACACGAGAGCTGAAATCTCATGAACACTGGCATGATCAAAGAGGTAGCATATAAGAGATGCTGCCAATCTGGAAATTCTTCTACACAAACTGCTACGAGTACATGTCCTACTATGCGAATAGAGGTGTTGAGGTCGAACATAGTAGTCCATCGTCTGATTACTGGTCATTGATGTATACCGTTAAAAGACGTGAGATTACCCACTGATAATGAAAATGGGAATCAAGGTACTAGAGTGCAAACTAACAAGTGTGAATAGATGTGTTGAGGTTGAACACTTGAGAGAGTCCATCGATCAGGGGACATTGATGTATTCCCATAAAACTGTTGATGGTGAGAGAACCTGCCACTGATGACTGCAAGTCTCAAGGCACTCAAAATGACACTAGATTCTGATCCCAGAATAAATGATCTGAAGTCGATGGGATGAAATCCGCTGGAAGGAGGGCACTAGGGCATCCCCCATCATCCAACACGAGGTACTCAACAAAGCTGTATAATGTGGAAGGACTCGATCATAAGGTGCACGAACCAGTAACTGTACTGGGAATGGCTTACATGCAAAGTCAAGATAACTGAGGAATGGATGACTCAGGTTTCAACTTCCTTTGAACAAGAGAATAACAGCGTATGGTGACTGAATGAAGGTAGCATAGACTCGATATACAAACTGGGACATCTTTGTGACACAGGAGGTATCAACAGAGGCTCCATAGGGACTGGAATCTTAACCAATTGATGGAGATAAAATCAGATAATGAGTACAGCTTCCTAAGTCAAACTATAACCCAACCAATGGATGTGATATACAGTGCTCTGTTTGAAGGCGACACGACTCGACAGCTGCCAAAGATAACTTCTTTCCTTGTCTGGCTTTTTGGTTTTTTTATTTTTTTGGAATTTTTCAGTTATTTGAAAATCTTGAAAAAAGAATAAACTAGCTTTATAGTTACAAACTAGGAGGAGACGAGTGTCATAGAGGCAAACAAACTAGTTCCAAGCAGTGGAACATACCTATGCTCAATGCAAGGATACATGTGTAGGATATCGATACTCGGGGGAAAATCCCCTCCCGGTAAAAAGGGAAACAAGCTGTGAAGCATATAAAAGATGGCTTTGCATGGCTAGACATGAGGCAAGCTTGGGCTATAAGGCTGAAATGCAATGTCAGGGGAGCTGGCATAAAGCTCAATAAGGCAGGAAAAGCTCATGATAATGCATTCACAACTTGATACAAGGGGAGTCCGGAGAGAAATAGGCCAGCATAAGATCAAGAGGAGTATGAGGCTCTAGCAAAATGTCATGGCAGTACTATACAATGGACTCCCACACCCTAAAGGAGAAAACATCGGCATGGGAACCAAGTACAAATAAGGTGCTAACTAGGGTACCCATGTAAGGTGAGGCTCTACCACTCATATCATGCCACTTCTAAAGCAGTAAGAAGGTTCTGTGACATAACATAGTGGGTTCGTACCTAAGGATATGATGATATGGTCATAAGGTCATGCCAAATGCAAATAGTGGTGAACCTAACCTATATGCCAGTTTAGACATGATACCTGAGATCTATACAAACGGGTCAATCCGATGGCTGAAACGACACTGAAAAAGGTCTTCTACATCACAAGTTAAGTAAAAAACGGTCCAAAATGGTTAGAAAATGTCAAAACTATAGGAAAGGGGGTAAAAAATTTCAAATATTTGAAATTTTTTCTATAAATAGTAAGAAATATAAATCATTGGAAACTTTTACCCGTTTGAGCTTTGATTTTCAATTGCAAATTCCAGGAGATCCAGCTGGCGGAATTCACAACCGTTTCTTCCAGGTAATTACTCATACTCTCAGCTTGCATTTTGATATAAATTTTTTAAGTTTTCATGGTCAAATGATGTTTTAAAGGCCATCTCTACATGGGCACTGCGGCCCACGCAGTTATCGAGGCTTTTTCCATGTATATGGCTGGCTATATGCGGAAAAGGGACTGAAACCCGCGTACATACGCGGCTATTTGCAAAACAATTGCATATGAGGCCACACATGAGTTTTTACAAGAAATTAATGGGCAAATTTTCAATTTTTCTTACAGGATGGTGCTAGAATGGCGAGAGCATGAGCACGGTGAAGTAGAGGAAGCAGTCAGGGTTGACTTAATGGCTTAACAAGCATTACGTGCATGCGGACTCTACAAGTTCTGGTGTCTAGGTGGTTTGAGGGCCAAACTAGGACTGCTATAGATGCTAGTATACTATTGGGATCCAGACTTGGAGTCTTTCCGGATCGATGGGATGTCCCTCACCATAGAGGTGGAGGATATATACTTTATCATAGGTCTATCTAGACGAGGGGAGGTGGTGAACCTTCGTTCTTGAGGCGGGATAGGAGGGGATCTCACTATATATGAGTACATAGCTGTGTACTGCTACCCAGATATGGAGAAGGTGGGGAGTCAATTCCCTACCAATGCTATAGAGGTGCTGGGCCTAAAGACCATATTACTAACGCTGGGCAGGATAGCAGGCTTAGCATCACTTCATCAGGCCTCGCGGCCACTGATGTTCTATGCAGTGGAGTGTATGAGACCGACCATATATGACTGGAGTATGACACTAATGAGCAACATGAAACACCAGCTCAGTGAGTGTAAGGATGGCAGGATACAAAACTTTGGGTTCAGCAGTATTCTGAGCACGTTTTTCTTTGAGCATGTTCTAGGATTGAGCCCTAGAGTGGATGTTCCTCTCCACGGGGTTCGAGATCTGGCCCAACGATGTTGGGCAGATGCTATGTGGAGACTGGGGGGTGGTAGGGTGGCCAACCCTTACCCAGCTGACTTTTTTCCATGGTGGCGATGATAGATAGTTGCCATAGACAACTATCCTTATGTAGACATAGACTTCCAGGGTGATCCGGACATGCCATTGCCACCAAGCTCGGCATATGGAGACATAGGTATCGAATCTCTACCCTTACTCTTTTTAAAAATTTTGAGTTATTTAATTTTTTTGTATTTTCTTGATTATGTGAAATCAAAAAGACATGTTTTTGCGTGACAATACATAGTGACATCTACCATTCATGTGCAGATGTGGGACCACGGTGACCAGAGGGATTCCCGCATCATAAATGGAGGGGGAGAGGAGATGAGATCATGGGTGTGGATGCGGAGTGGACGCTTCAGAGCATTCATACCAACTTAATGAGACTTACACATAGAGTTCCCATGGCGCAAGTTGAGGACTTGCCTGAGGCCATGCAGCGACAGGTGGTGCGTGTACCATGCGCATGGGTGCGTTTATTCCAGCGGCTAGCTAGAGCCGTAGTGACGTATCATGATCACAACCCTGCTCCTCCTCCACAGGACTAGATACCTGGGAGTGTATATGTTTTGTACTACCGTGTACTATATGATGGTGGCTTGTAAAAGCCCCAATTTTGTATTATGACACTATGTATTACCACATTTTTTATGTATATAAAAAAGTTTTATGGTAATCGATTTATTTATTTACATGTGTAAATTTGTTTATGATTAATTTATTGTGAATGAAACAAATGCCAATCTAACACGTAGTTAGCATATGAGTCATCAACTTGATTATTATTTCTTGGAATGTGTATATATGTTATATTGTCAAATTGTCATTCTAACAATCTCACACGCAAGAATCTTCTCAATAATGTCGGATCTCTAACATGGTACAAACCATTGAGCTGTGACACTACTAACTCCGAATCAAGACGTACCTCAAGAGAGAGAACACCATGTAAAATGGCATCCCATAGAAGCTCAATAAGGGCGCTATATTCAGAAACATTGTTGGAAGATGGCTGTAGACATACACCTCCTGAAGACAGTACCTGACCCATAGGAGTATAAATCACCCAAGCAGTAGAGGCTGAGTGTTGAGTGTGACGGCTTGCACCATCCGCGAATCCTATGTAGGTGGAAGATTCCATTGACATCTGCCAAAAGAAACAGAAACCAATCACAAATCCGATCATGATAAAAGCGACCTAACTATGCAAAAAAACTGTACAATAATATACAACAAACAGCCTTGGCTAAAGATCATGCATAGTATTTTTTAAGATAGAGCCCATTTCTAGGCTCCGCCAAAGATATACCTTCATAATCGACTAGCTCGTAGGCACCCTTCTCTAACACACACTTGACCACGTAAGGACCATGCCACATAGGGTTAAATTTTCCTGCGCCCAAGGGTTCTTTCAGTTGATCCCATAAAAGGACCAAGTATCCTTCATTAAACACTCTCAGATGGACATACTTATCGTATTGGGGCTTTACACGACGCTTATTAACCTCTAGAGCCACCAAGGCATCCCGATGCTGCTCATCAAGTTGCTCAAGGTGAACCAAATGCTCCTCCAAAGGTGAAGTGTCTGGCAAGAGTTCTACAGCTAGCTTCAACGAAGGAATCTCGCATTCAACTGGCAATATCGACTCCACTCCATGTACTAACTGATATGGAGAAAAACCAGTGGTAGTCTTAACAGCAGTTCGATATGCCCACAAAGCAGGATATAACATAATATTCCAATTCGTCTTGGTTCGTGCAATGGTTCGTTGGAGAATGGACTTAAGTGATTTATTCACTGCCTCTACTTGTCCATTCGCTTGAGGGTAATAAGAAGAAGAATGTTCTTGCTTATACCCTAACTTGCATGCCAACTCTTCCATCATACGGTTCTGAAAGTGCGAGCCATGGTCAGTGACAAGCTCTTTCGGAATCTCGAACCGAGTAATAATTTGGTTGAACACAAAGTGAGCGGCTGTCTCACCGTCGGATTTTACTGTAGGCATAGCCTTAGCCCATTTCGTGAAGTAATCAATAGCCACTATAATATGATGGTGCCCCCCAACTGAAGCTGGGTTGCAATCCATAAAATTGAGCCCCCACTTGGTGAAGGGACTGGCGGTGATAATGGGATGTAACGGGGCAGGTTTCGAGCACATATTACGTGCAAACACCTAGCAAGGGTGGCACCTCTTGACCACATCAACACAATCCTTAAAGATCGACGGCCAAAAATAACCCGCTCTCAAAATATTTTGAGCTGTAGAAATCCTAGATAAATGACCACCACACGCCCCTCTGTGGCGATCATTCAGCACAACCTCAGCCTCATCATGAGTTAAACAATGTCGTAAAATGGAATCTACCCCACAACGGTACAAAGTATTGTCCACTATAAGGTAGTTCTTAGAGACGTGACGTAATCATCGTCGTTCATCTCGCGAGAGGTGAGTAGGGGTCCTCTGTGTTTGCAAATATACTATGATATCCCCATACCATGGGTCAAGAATTGAGATAAGGAATATGTGCTCATCCACAAACGTATCTTCGGAACCCAACTCCTCAGTCTCACTTGAAAAGTCCGATATAAGATCTGCAAATATTAAAGATTTCTTCGATTTTGCCGAAACAAACTCGAGATCAAATTCTTGCAGAATGACAATCCATTTATTATATTTTCCCCCAATCATCCTTCATGTGAGGATGAACTGAAATGGATTGACATGGGTGATGACCAAGGTCTGTCGAAGGAGAATGTAATGTCTCAAATGCTGAACTACATGTACGGTAGCCAAAGCAAGCTTCTCGACATGAGAATACCGAATCTCTGCGTCAATAAGGTTTCGGCTCAAGTAATATATGACATGATCCTAGAGCTCCTCATCCTCTTGAACCAAAACCATACCAGTCGTCTCTAAAGACGCAGCCACATATAATAAGAAATCATGGCTATAATCCGGAGGACTAATCACTGGGGCCGATGCTAGGGCTTGCTTAAGTGCATCGAAGGACTCCTGGGCTCGCTCATCCCATTCAAAGGGAGTATCCTTCTTCAAGAGACACATGAAGCCTCTAGTCAAATTGGAAAAGTTGACAACAAATCTTCGTATGAAGTTTTCCATGCCTTGCAAACACTGAAGATGACGAATATTTTTTGGGGGAGACAACTGAAGTATTGCCTCAACCTTCAAGGGGTCAACTCTTATACCCTCTTTCGAAACGATGAATCCTAGCAAACGACCTGACTTCACACAAAAGATGCAGTTATGAGCATTTAATCGAACTGAATAGTGCTGGCATCTTTCGAATAACAATCTCAAGTGATAGAGATGACGCATTCTCATACGAGAATGAGCAGCGAGGTCATCCAAAAATACTTCAATAATAGACTTGAGATCGTGGAAAATCAAGGTCATCGCCTACTGAAATGTAGCTCTGGCATTTTTAAGGCCAAAAGGCATTTTTTGATATGCAAACGTTCCCGAAGGACAAATAAATGTAGTCTTGTGTTGGTCCTCTGGTTTAATCTGGATCTGATTATACTCGAAAAATCCATCTATAAAGGAGAACACCTCACTACCCGCACACTCATCCAAAATCTGATCAATAAATGGTGTGGGGAAGTTATCCTTAGGACAGGCACGATTTAAATAGCGGAAATCAGTGCATATGAGGATCGCTCCTTACTTCTTATCCACCGAAACGGGGTTTGAAACCCACTCTGTCAATGGAACGGGATAGGTGAAACTGGCTTTCAACAGCTTCTCTATCTCTACCTTAATGGCGGGTGCTTTCCTAGGATTCATGGCGCGTAAACGCTATCAAATAGGCTTAGCATTGGATTAATTCTTAATATCATGTTCGACAATCCGAGGGTCAATACCTAGCATCTCGTCATAAGACCAAATAGAAATATCATAGAATTCTTTAAATGGATCAGTGTATTCAAGAATTTCTGCTTGGGAACATTCCGCTCCAATATATACATTCTCAATTGTGCCAGGATTGCAAGAAATGTTGATAGGAATCGTTGACGATATATTCGCCATGTTTCCATCAGCCATCGGACCACGAAAGCTTAATGGAACCATGGGCCTACCAACTTTCTGACTAAGAATCTCCCTATAATCCTCATGCTCCAAACGGTCAAGCGCTGGGAGAAAGTATGATCTATGATGAAGTTCCTCCCATGGTGGATCAACTCCCGACATAGCCTCAATAATCACTTCATCTGAAGGGAACACCGTATCAAGGTAGTCGTGGGCATGAGAATATTGTACTGCCCATGTTGGCAGCACATAGGGGTCTTCCTCTTCTGTCCATGAAGAGGAAGAACAAGGCTCTACAGTAGATTTGAGATTAGCTTGATAAGCAACCATAACTGCAGGTAAGGGCACGGTTGTCTCGACGGGCTCACTCGAAGTACTCAGCGTAGGAAGAATCCAAGGATCTTCCATATGGGTCATGCGAAAAGACACCAAGGTCGTAGAATTCGAAGCCCTATCAGGAGAAGATCCTATCATGAGGACCGGTGCAGGACAACTAAAGCTTCCCATAAGGGATGGATACATGCCTACATCCACACTCCCAGTTGCTGGCTGAGAGTGGTCAATGATCGGATTGAAGTTCTCAAAGATGTGGTAACAGGGGAACTCTTGAATTCCATTTGATTAATCGTCACAATCTTCCCATTATGAGGAAAGCATACAACGTGGAACATGGAAGAAGCGACGGCTTGCATACTATACATCCAGTTCCTACCCAGCAGGAGATTATAGTCAAGGGGTGCATCAACCACCCCAACCTCTATCGCAACGGTATTCCCTCCCAAATGGACTTTAAGGGAAGGAAGGATGCCGTGCAGCCTAAAAGACCTCCCATCAAACATATTTAACATAGTCACTGATTTGGAAAACTCAAGAGAACCCAGACCCTTCCAATAGGACAAAGACATCACAGAAGCCGCAGCACCCTCGTCAATCACTGTACGCTTGACGACCATATTAAGGCATTCTACGTGCACCAAAAGAGACACATAGTAGGGTAAGCGAGGCTGCAGTCCTGTGGTTTCAAATTTGATCACTGAGGAAGAATCATCTCCATTCACACCAAGGGCAGAAAGCAATGCCTTCCTTTGCAAAGGACAACTCTGAAGTACCTCCAATGCAGACATTGCACAAGGAGTATGGCCCAAATCCTCGACAACTGAATAATTCTGGGCGGCTCGGGCATTTGGATTATACCCCAAACGCTTAAGAAATCCCTTAGGAATGCGAGGTGCAACCTCAGGTTTATCCGTAGGTTTCTCAATGTGCAAAGGAGACCCTAGTGGATCAGGTTCTTTGCCTGAGCTAGGCTGTGACGAACTATAATCTTTCACACGAGTCACAATTTTCGTAACACAGACCATGTTAATGCACTCATGAGCACTAGTCTCTAGTGGATCATTCTCATTGGACTGGTCATGGGACTTTGAGTTCATATTCTGGTTATGCAGTAAAGGGTTTGTTAGCATAGCTGGGCCTTGTGCTAACAATATTGAAGCTTCATCAATCCGAGGGCACAAGTAAGCGAGGTGATCTTCCTTACACAACTTACAAGGAAACTTAACCTTACGTTTAGCTTGCTTGTCCCCCCCAGCATTTCTACCGTTCTTGTCATTATTATTGGCATTCTCATTCTTATTCCCACCCTTTCGATTATTATTCTTACCCTTTTTCCTATTCCGTCCGGGCTGTTGGTTACCCTTCTGGTCTGACGATTGCATAGAAAGTACACTCGCCGTTTGGGTGGGTTGAGATGAAGCCGTAGCTTGTCCCGAAGCAGATTGGTTGATTGACAACTGAGCAAATTGTTTTGCAACCGAATCTGCAAGTTTCGCACTTGCACAACCCACAATGCCATTGGCATGTGGTCCAGGTTTGACCTTGGGATAGAAACTAGAATGAGGCGCGTTGGGAATAATCTCATACAACAAATGAGACTGAGCATAGATCAAGTCTCGTTCCTGCACCCTAAATATCACTTGTTCCTCATTCTGCACTCCGTATGTGGAAACATCCTTCGCTATATATGGCAATAATGACTTGAGGAACCATTTGAGAAGGACGTCTGGCGGTATAAAGGCTTTAATTAATCTCTTCCGTCTACGCCACTCCTGAATATGATCAGAAATATGGGTGGCTTTATCTTGCCGAAACGTCGACAAGAGTTCAATACCAACATCATAGTGCACTGGTAGCTGGAAGTGATTAAGAAAATCCATCGCAAGGTCGTCGAACAAGGTGAAAGCTCCCCTAGGAAACTATATATACCATTTCGCAGCAGGCCCTGTGAGGGTGCGTTGAAATAGTCTCAAGCGGATTGAGTTTTGATGTAACAAATTCGAAGAGCACCATAGGTGAAATGTAGTAACGTGTTCACTCAGATCCTCTCCCAGTTTTCCTTCGAACTTAGGTATGTTTGAAGGAAGCTTGGTAGGGACAGCCGGCCAAGCCGGGTCATGAGCCACAGGATCGTTCATAAGTCTCGATAAGTCAGGAAGATTAAGTGTCATGAGGAAAGGGATCCTAGGATGATGAGGTTGATGGACCGCTCCCTAGTTCACATAGGTTTGGTTGCCACCATGGCCTTGGCCATAGTGTCCTCCTCCCATCTGACCCGTATAGGGTGGCGTGGAAGCACCATAATAAGGTGGACCTTGACTAGTAGGAGCTACAAAGCCATAATTAGGAGAGTAGGCAGGTTGTTGATACCCGCCACTATAAGGTGAAGAACTGTATCTATATTGCGCCCCATAATACGGTCCATAGGTCATCGCTTGCGATGCCCCATGAGACACTCCATAGATAGGAAGATTCATTCCGGAAGTAGGAATATACATACCGGACATAGGGATATATGCCACGGAAGTAGTAATCTGACCTCTAGAAGATGAACATGACCTCCCGAAGCAACGGGTGGTATGTAAACTTGAGACACAACCGGTCTATTAATCGCAGTACGGATCTAACTCGTAGCCATGTGCCGACTCGAAGGACCATGTGAATAAGGTGGAGGATGGACATTTGAAGAACTAGGGGCTGAGGACAAAGGAACCTGAGCAATAATGTACGTGTTACCGCCTATCGTCACTCATCTCGGGTCTGGTATCCTAATGGGATCGCTAACACTAGACCTAGGAGGAACATAAGCTGTAGCTTCCACCGCTAGGATGGAAGGTGCAATGTGACTAGTACTCCCAAACCTCTCCACATGGTAAGGAATGGGATTGCCCCCAGGCATAGTGCTAGGCTCAAAGTCGGATTCACCATGAAATGTCAAATTGTGCATAGGAAAACCAGCCATAGCATAACTACCATAGCTAGCAGTGGCAGGTTCAAAGTGAGTCTCGGCGTCCTCCAGCATGCCATACCGGTAACGCGTCAATGGGGAATCTGGTCTAGAATGAGTAGGTCTATCATGCATGGCTCCTATCTTAGAAATCACAGGACCTAATTCGGCTAAGTTGGGTGAAGGATCGTAAGTAGGAGTAAATTCTTCATCGTCAACACGAATGGGAGGAGGTGGATCATGAATATCTTCTGAAGAACCCCCCATGGTGTGTGAATCAATGTGTGACATAGTCCACTTGGACTGTCTAGGTCTCTCTCCCAAAGGAGGAGGAGAAGTAGAAGGCGGAATCCCTGCTAAGCGACGAGAATGGCACGAAACCGTACCTGAATCCACAATGACTCAAAAAATAGCAAAGACTCTCTATTTACGTAAACCCTAGGCCAACTAGCGCGCACAGACCAATCACTAATAAAAACTAAATCCAAATGCAAGCAAACAAGGGCTGGATAAGTGAGCTCCTGAATGAAGCAGGTATGTCTCACCTAGGAGAGGCTTGAGACTTCCATACACAACAAGTGGAGGTATGTAACCAATTATTGTGGCCCTCAGCTTCAACGCGTATAGTGACTGTGCTATCCGACCCCAACCTGCCCGGGACACCTGCAAAATAACCTCTACAAGTACCCCCTCGATATCCTAGGTAAGGTCACTAAGGTCACCTCAATATAATCAATGCTCAGGCAGACAGTCACAGGCGGGATTGACCGTATGGGTAGGGTAGCAAAGCCCGAAACTCTCGAAAGAGCCCCTAAATACAAATACAATCCTAGAAATATCTCCGGTGCTACTCAATTATGACTAGGGGTCATCCCAATCAATAACTGCTCACACTGCCTTGTGCTTAACTCCCGTTTGAGAGGAGGATCCTGAGAACAATGGTTATACTAAGGATTTCACACACTCACCTGGACAGACACCTAGATGTTGTTGTTTAGTGATCTTGGAGAATTAACTTACAATGAACTATTCCAAGATCCTAAAACCTAAACTTGTTGGTGCACCCTAGAAAAGAAAAGAGTGTAATTCATTTTATTTAGCGTTGATTTTAGTTGGCTTTATTACGCAAAAAGGGATATGACCGTGCAACTAATGTTGTTATGACGCAACAAGAAGTAAAATGCACACCTAACAATCAATGCAAATGCATTGTGTCCATGAAAACAGGGTATGCTACTACGTGAAATGCACAATTCTTCTTCAAATGATAAATGCAAATTTTTCCTATATGAAGTCCTAACTAGTACTCCAAAGCAAATCTATAACTAGTGCAAGTACAATGCAAAGTGCAAAATGCAATGCATGATGATAAGCAAATGTTTTTGGATTTTTTGAAAATATAAGAGATGCAAAAAGCAAAAGAATTACTCTATAACCCATAGAATCTGCAAGCATAGATAAACAGCATCCAAGCAAAGCACTTAGGTAAAAGGACTCTAATGCACTAATCTCAAACAAAAAATCGCAAAGGCCATGATAAGAACTTTCCTAAAAAAAAAAAAATTAGGATAAAAAAACATTTCTGGTCAGAAACAGGGGTCAAAACAGACTCAAGCAATGCCAAAGGAGACTCAGCAAATATCAGAATTCACCCAGCAACCAATTATCTTCCACAAAAAGGAAAAACCAAAAGTATACGCGACTGTTCTCAGTAAACCCGCATGTATACACGGAAATCACAGAGGAACCCGCATGTATATGCGACTGTAAGTCAAAAACCTGCGTACAGGAAGAAAAAGTGCATAAACTCAAGGAAAATAGACAGGCTGAGACAAAATTCACAACAATCAGACTCTACCAGGCATACATGCCCCCAGACCCAACACAGAAACAAGAGAGACAGAGCAATTCAAATACATTGAATGCCGAAAAATCAACCCCCAAAGGACAACTACTAGGAACTCCCCAACGGAGTCGCCAATTCTGTTACAGAGAGAAATTCCTATGGCTTGGGGTACCACAACAGACAGCTTGACTCCAAAAATCAATCTCTTCCAATATGCAATAGAAATAAAATATCTAACACTAAAGGATCAAACCTCGTACCTTATTCCGGACGGTTGAAGTAGATCCCCATTGAGCTTTCCAACTCCAGCTTGAATTGATAAATGACTTCTCAACAACAAGTAAACAATACAAGCATTCTATATATCATGGTGTTAGATCTATTCTAGCATATATAATATCAATAATGTAAAAGCATTTGACATATTCCAATGGATACAATATTCATTCAAATACACATTATTGGACAGGAAAAGATAGTTCTTATTAATATAAATAAGAGATTACAAGATAGAGACAACCTCTGACGGCACGTCTGCGAACTGGAGAAACTGAATCCCCCACTTGGGCCTCCACCACTTCAATCCTCCATCACTCAGATGGCAAGCTCACTAGCAAAAGGCAAGCTTGGGAAGAACAAAAAAGTGCTCCAAGGGACAAAGGGATGCAGACTCAAGCATAAGTTCCAGCAACAATGGACCATAGTTTCGATGCTCTCAATTCTCTCTTATGCCTTCAATGTCCCAAGGGGTTCCTTATATAGCTTTTTAAATGGGTAATGAAAGGTCGAATCTGTGCAATATCAAGGCATATGGAAGGCCAGGAGTCAAATGAGTCGGATCCATGTCAAGGAAAACTCTAAAAGGATTTGGATTATTTACACATCCCGATGTACGCGGTTATAGGGGTCAAACCCGCGTATGTATGTGGTTATAGGTTTAAAATCCACGTATATCATTTTTCTTATGTTTGTAGGGATGATCATGGAAACATCAAAGGACAAAAAATGGTCCATGGGGTCTAAGGAGTCTGCAGCGGGACAGGGGAAGGCCATACAATGTGTGATTCACCTGGAGTGGTGAAATCCGCTATAACAATACCCACTTGGAATTATTTCTGAGACACCATAAAGGAACAATATTATCACGTGGGGAGCTATGAGGACAAACACATACAATGGACCATCGTTACGAAAGTAAAGAGATCAAGATGTGCATGAGCTAACGAATCTGTTCCATACCCTGCGCACCAAGTTGAGTATCAAAGATTCATAGAAACATTTAATGTTGCAGTACCTATTGAAGTCTCAGTTGTGTATGTGGCTGAAAAGGTATCTAAGACTTACAACAGAGGGGGAAAACCTAGAATGAAGGGCTTTGAAATGTCTTGGGAAAGGACAGTCCTAACCCCAACCTGCTTAGTTTAATAATATCCCATGGATATTACTGGCCTCCGCTGGCTCTTGTGAGTTTGATCCTTAAAGGATATGTTTCCTAGATTAGAAAATGGGATGGTTAATGCAAAGAAAGAAACTCAAATCTAACTATAAAGGAAAATCTGATATAAATCTAAGCTACTCTAAAAGGATGTTGAATTGACTTACAGATCAGCCTGAGGTGTAATATAGACAAGTATTTTCATTAAATTAACAGAAATGTAAATGAGACTATTAACTTATCACTTAACTCACAACCAATTAATAAAAATCAACTGACAGCAACTTAAGATTGTATCATTCAAGGCTAACCTGCATGTATGCATGTTAATTGAAAAACCAACATGTTTGTTATCTTTCTAACTTCATTGTTGAATCATTTGCAGAAATAGATAAAAACTTCTAGAAGAACAAATTCTTTAAATTTTTAGCAATGCATGGATCAGTAACAGAGAGAAATAAAAGTTATAAATAAATGCATTTATCAATTGCAAAGAACTAATAGTGACATCGATCCATCTGGAACAGGAAAATCATGATCCGTTAAAGAAATTTAATCAAACCAATAACAAGAGATGTAAAATAATATCAATACTATATTAAATCAAGTTTTGCAAGAAATTACATAAAACTCAAGTACACAGAGGTATCTTTCCTCTCTTGTCCAAATCCTTCCCCTTCCAAAAGCCCCTTAATACATCTGAAGTCTACCCGTTAAATAATTATTACAAAAGTATCAATTCCTTTCAAAATGGGATAAAAAAACCCAAACAAAGCTAATACCCAACAAAATCTCTCCATATTTTCCATATCTCCAACAACTCATCTAAGTTGGGATAGTTAACATATTCAAGTCCAATTTGGGCATCACATTTGTGATCCTCTATTTCCTTCTTCGCTAACTTATGCCAGATACGAATGTAGATATGAATATTCCCTTCAATAGAAAATGGTTGTTTTATTAACTGATCCACATCATCGATGTTGATATGACTAATCCCCTGGATCTTCTCTTCTGCTTCATCTCACCATTGTTCAACCTGTTCAATCATGAGTTTTGGCAAGTACGCATTCTCGATGAGACCCATTATAGGAAAACACAAGGTATCCATTAAATTGTTAGCAGGATACCACCTCCTTCCACAAATAGTCCGTGCCTTCTTAATAGCTTCACCAATTGTTTCATTCAGATCTTCCCAAGCACATAAAATAGTTCTGGCCTTCCTCAGCTGGAAACTGCTAAGAATAGTGATGTTTTATGGCCTATCTTTCATGTATCTTTTCCAATCTACAACATCATCATATGCTTTGGAATATTTCTCCCTTCTGTCTACCTGATATTCAAGAGTAACAAACATCTTATCAAAATCAAGATGAGTCTCAAAAATACTATCCATAGTTTTAAACAATTCACTGATTAACTCATAATCATCTTGATTAGTCTTGAGAGCTAATTCCTTGAATTCTTCTTGTGAGAACTTAGAGAACGAAGATGAAGCTTCACTTGTAGTTGCATATTCACGTTTCTTGTCAAGCACGGCTATTCTGTACACAAAGACTGCAATTGCAGTCTTCTCACTTAGCAGATCATCCCGAAGAGAATTATTCTTCATGTGTAGCTCATTACTTGTCCTTAGATATTTTCATTAAATCAGCAACATGAGCCTCATGTTCATTTCTAGTCTGTTCCAGTTCTACCTTCATTTTGGTTATTTATCCCTTTTTCTTGTCAAAGGCAATGTTCAAAGAATTAATAGCATGGAGGTTTGCACCATGAAAGATCCCAAAATAGAAGCAATATCTACAGCATCCACTTGTGGGTCACCAGACTGCTAAGTCTACACTACCTGGTTAGAAAGAGATGTATCTACATCACCTTGATCTCTGCTTCTCTTCTTACCTCTTCTAACCACTGCTTTATTTGACTTGCTAAAATGATAATCTCCAAGAGAGATCATAATATCTTCATTAAACTCATCTCTTGCCTCATCAGTGGAAGAAGTATCAATTCCTTTGGACACCAAAGGAGAAGTCTGAGTGATGGTAGGAGAAGGCAAAGGCATGGTGACGTGAGAAATGAATAAAGAAGGAGAACTACTTTGGATAGCAACTGCTTCAGAAGATAAAGGGATGACTGGAATAGAGGTCTCAGAGGATGAAGCATGAATGGTATCAGCTGGTAGTGATGACGAAAGTACTAAAAAATTTCCAGGAACGGATGACGTTGATAGAGAAAAAGAAGGAATGTGTAATGGAATCTTAGGAACTTGAAGTGTAGTAGATTGTGGCATAGGTGGGTGTACATATTAATTCTTGCACATGATCTAGGAACTAAGAATCAATCTCATGAAAGAATAATCAACAAATACTCATGAAATGGTGTTAATTGGAACCAGAATTGGTTTCCTTTCTGTATATTTAATAAACAATGAAATGGTTACAATACCAATGTCGAGTAATAGCTTAACTCCATGAAGAATTCGAATATGTAAGGAGACAATTCAAATTTAGTGAGTGAGTCTAGCTTAACTGACTCTCAACCATTCAATCACACTCAGTTAACCACTTGACCAAAACACTAATTGACTCACCAAACCCTAACTAAAGTCGGAGTGCAATAAATGATTGAATCTCAACTGAAGGAGATCAAACACATGTCATAACAAGGCAACCATCAAGTGCTAGTGCTCCATGACTTCAATGAACCCCGATGAGGTTAACTGAAGCTGAACTGACTATCAGAAGTTGGTGGAGACACCTTGTTGACTCCAGATCATTAAATAATAATAAATAATCATTAAATAATATATTTAATGATAGGAGGCGCCTTAACTAACTAGTTGAACTGATTGTAACCACCAGTTAGAAATTAGGTGCATTAATGTCACTCAAATCACCCCCAAAGTGCTCCAGTTAGCCTCCTTGACTGTAGGAGAAGGCTAAGTTATCCTCCTTGACTATAGGTAGGCGTGGGTGTGACTGGATGATGGCAATTAATGCTCCACTGATGTCAATTAATGTCAATTATACTTAGGATAGTGGTTTAACTAGGACAATTTGACCGAAAGAGTGTGTATGATTGTAAATGTCTCCAACACCCCCCCTTAAGCGATACTCAGGAGGAGTTAGAAAACATAGATGCATAAAATGCTAGGGCCCTGGAAACTAAGGCCATAGGTCACCTTGTACAATGCTGAAACTGAAACAATGCTCAAAACAAACTAAGTGAGGAAAAGAGGGAAAACCCAGTGAGAAAAACCCCCCCTCAAGCTGAACACTAAAAGTAGTCTGGATCACCCTGATGAACTCACCCCCAATAGTGAACAGAGGTAAGTGAACTTCTTTTTTGAAAATCTCTTGGTGAAGATGTCTGCAATCTGCTCATCAATCGGGCAGTATTGCAAAATGATGGTCCTGTCATGCACTAGCTCCTTGATTTAGTGCATGTGAATATCTACATGCTTGGTCCTCTGCTTGGTAATTGGATCTATGGATATCTTAATAGCACTCTGGTTGTCACAAAAGAGGACAATGGACAAAGTACTACCAAGATCAAACTCTGAAAGAATGCCTTGCAACCAAACTGCTTGGATGCAAGCATTCACCACTCCTCGATACTCGGCCTCTACTGAAGATAGTTCTATGGCAGCCTGATTTTTTCTTGACCAGAAAATAGGGCCACCACAAAACAAGAATACATATCCATAATTTGACTTCCGATCAATAGAACCACCCGCCCAATCGGAATCTGTGTATCCAACCAGCTCTAGCTCGGAGTCTGCAGCATAGTGAATGTCGTAGGTCCTAGTTCCCTGAATGTACTAGAGGATCCTCTCGGCTGCCTTCCAATGAATATCATGAGGCTGCTGCATGTATCTTGATACAGCATTCATGGCATAACAAATATCAGGCCTAGAATGTGTCAAGTACAACAAGCTA
>LPNX010901156.1:306129-381950 GCA_001517045.1 Pseudotsuga menziesii
GTTTTACTTCTTCAAGGCTGATCCCTGAAAGGAAAGGGAATGGTGCAGGCCTACATTCAGCCATGTTAAACTTGACTAATAGGTCTGAAATGTATTTGGACTAAGTGACCATAATCCCATCAGAATTTTGCTCGATTTCGAGCCCCAAAAATTGTTTTAGAAGCCCCAAATCACTCATTTCAAAGGCATTGTGGAGAGCAGTTTTGATGGCTGAAATGGAGGCAATTGTGATACCTGTGATCAGTAAGTCATCAAAATATAAAAAAATGATAATTAGATGACCATCATTCTTATATAAATACACATTTGAATCTGATCTACATATCTGAAAGTTTTGCGAGAGAAGGAAGGCATCCATCTTGGAATACCACTCTCTTGGGGCCTGTTTTAACCCGTATAGTGACTTCTTTAGCTTGCAAACCAAATATGGATCAGTGATGTAGCCCTAAAGATGCTTCATGTATATCTCCTCATGAATATCTATATGGATAAAGTCTGAATTAACATCCATGTGATGCACCTCCCAGTGCTTGGATGCAGAAATAGCAAAACAAGGCGAATGGAGTCCATTTTTGCAACCGGTGCAAAGGTCTCATGGTAGTCCACTCCTTGGACCTGAGAGAAACATTTTGCTACCAGCATTGCCTTATATTTTTAGGTTCTTCCATCAATAGCAACCTTTTTCTGAAACACCCACTTGCATTGAACCAATTTCCTTCCCAGAGGAAGAGAAACTAGCTCCCAAGTAGTGTTTTTCTGAAGAGAATTCATCTCTTCATCCATGGAAACTTTCCATCTCGGATCATTCCGAGCATGGTAGTAGGATTTTCAATCTGAAATAATCATAAAATAGAAATTTTCGGACAGCAAATTTTCAGAACAAGAGAGCACAATACCTGCTCTTTGGAAATCAGACCGGGTTCTCCTTGGATCATCCAGATTTCCAATGTTGTCTCCTACGGAGGAGAGTGTCTTTTGGGCCCATGTAGGAAGATGATTTTGCACTTCAGGTTCTGATTCAATATCTAATGATTTCTGCACACTGATATCAGAAATCAAAGGATCCAAATCAGGGTCATCACGCCCAATTTCATCATCCAAATATTCAGTGGAATAGGAAGGAAATTCAGCAGTTTTCTCCTTCACTAGTTCCACCTCCTGAAGAGGCTCATCGAACTTGACACTTCTCTCGATGATGATATATTTGGTATTGATATCCAACAACTTGAATCCTTTAGATTCATTAAGATACCCAATAAATAGACATTCTATGCTTTGCAGTTGCAAATCCCTTCTTTTATCAAGCGAAATCCGGGCCCATGCAGTGGACCCAAACACCCGTAGGTTCGACACATCGGGCTTGTGTCCAAAGTATGCTTCGAAAGGAATATTTCCTTTCACTGATGAATGTAGCACCCTGTTCTGAATGTATGCTGTAGTATGCATGGCTTCATCCCACAAATTTGCAGCAAGCTTCTTTGACTCCAACATACAGGTGGTCATCTCTTTGAGAGACCGGTTCTTCCTTTCTGCTACTCCATTCTGTTGGGGAGTGTAGGGAATTAAATGTTAGAACTGAATACCACTCTACGAGAAAATATACAAAAACTCATTACTAACATACTCCCCTCCATTATTAGATCTCAAGATCTTGATCTTAAGCCCAGAGGCATTTTCGATCAAGGCCTTCAATTCATAAAAATTTTCACATACTTCTGATTTCTTTTTGAGAAAGAAAACCCATGTATACCTTGAAAAATCATCAATAAAAGTAAGAAGATAACTTGATCCATTCATGGATGTGACAGGCATTGCACCGCTGATATCAGAATGTATCAGCCCCAATATGCTTGTAGCTCAGTTTTCCTTCCCCCGATCGAACTTGTGCTCAGGGTGTTTTCCAATCACACAGCCCTTGCAGACTCCCATGGTTGCCTTGATGACCGGGAGGCCTTCAACCATGGATTTTTTCTGTAATTGATGAAAATATTTGAAATTAATATGGCCAAACCTCTCATGCCACAGCCTACTAACCTCATTTCCACGAGTTAGCAGAGCGGTGGGCTTTTCATTTGCAACAAAGTGAGAGAACTCATAGGCTTTTGCATGATGATTTGCAAGGCCTTTTGCAATGAGTTTCCCGAATGAAATTTCTGTTATCTCAACATCATTTGGGATGAAAGAGACTCTCTTAGGCATTCCTATATGTGTCATCTGATAGACACTAAGGAGATTTTCTGCTAGAGATGGTACATACAAAACTTTAGAAAAAAAAACATTTTCTAGATCTACAGTACCTTGTCCTTCGGAAATGATGGTGGAGTCATCTCCCATGTGGATGGGAATGGATTTTCCGGTCTCCAAGGATGAAAAGGAGTCTTTTTCAGCCATCATGTGATTCGAAGCTCCACTATCAATCTGCAGTGCTTTGGACTTCGAAGTGCTTGCCATGAGGGCATGACCTTTCTCATGTTGTGGTTCCCGATCTTGGTGATCTCTCCTCTGAAAGCTTTCTGGAAGATTAATGTGATTCCACTCAAGGAGAGAGGTTGCTTCATTAAGATTTTTCTTCATGCAGGCATGTTCAGGGTGAAAACCCTTCCCGCAGTAAGAAAACCTGACTTTTTATTTCCCATTGTGCCCTTTTCCTTTGTTCTTCCTTGAGCCAGAAGATTCATCATGCTGCTGATTTTCAACTCTAGGCTTGGGAGCATCAAATTTAGTTTTCTTGTTTTTTTGCCGCTTTCCTTTACCCTTTAGATCTTTGGGACCTGAGACATGGAAGGCTTGATCACGGGAAGATCGGATGATCCCCATCTTGACAAGCTTGTCATGTTCATTAGTTAGGCACTCAATGAAGGCATTGAGTGTAGGCATCTTCCATCCAGGGGTTGTGAGCTTCCCCACATGAAATGTAGAAACAAAAACTGAATAATCAGGCCCGAGTTTGTAGAGGATGGCTAGGATGAGCTGATCATCCTCCTTCTCCACTTTGCATTGCTTCAAGAGGAAAACAATATGCTTGAACTTTGTAAAGAAATCATTCAGAGTCCCAAAATTGGAAGGTTGGGGAGACGTGATTTTTGAGTTGGTAAACTCTCAAGTCATCATGCTTTCCATATAGAGATTCCAATTTGTCCCATATTTGTTTCGATGTCTTCAGATCCATAAGATGGAAGAGAAGGTCATCGAAAATAGAGAGGCACAAGAAACTGAAGGCATCATCCTTCTTGTTCAAGAATATTGATTTTTCTATGGTGGATCCAGGCTCAACTTCAGTGTCCATGGTGACTCTATAGAGTCCTTTGGAAAACAGCTAAATCTCCATTTTACTTTTCCATGTGTGGAAATTGTATGGAGTCAACAGAGGTACTGAGGAGGCCATCTGGATATGCTGTAGCGAATGCTTCACATGTAGAAACCTGATAATCAAAATATAAAGGGAAAAATAAGGTCGGATAGCCTGCACATTCTAGGCTTTCATCACACCCAGCATAGTCAATCAAGAAAGCTTGATCAACAAGTTTTTTACTTGGGATATTGAGTGGTAAGCCTTGGCTTCTAGTGCAGTGTTGGCATTTTGAGCTGTTGCTCACTTTTAATGGAGAAATCTGTCAAAAAGCTTGTTTTTGAGAGATAGATCTTCGTCCCGCCGTATGATCTGATACCATATTAATTCTTGCACATGATCTAGGAACTAAGAATCAATCTCATGAAAGAATAATCAACAAATACTCATGAAATGGTGTTAATTGGAACTGAAATTGGTTACATTTCTGTGTATTTAATAAACAATGAAATGGTTACAATACCAATGTCAAGTAATAGCTTAACTCCATGAATAATTCGAATACCTAAGGAGACAATTCGAATTCAGTGAGTGAGTCTAGCTTAACTGACTCTCAACCATTCAATCACACTCAATTAACCACTTGACCAAAACCCTAATTGACTCACCAAACCCTAACTGAAGTCGAAGAGAAATAAATGACTGAATCTCAACTAAAGGAGATCAAACACATGTCATAGCAAGCCAACCATCAAGTGCTAGTGCTCCATGACTTCAATGAACCCTGATGAGGTTAACTAAAGTTGAACTAACCATCAGAAGTTGGTGGAGGCGCCTTGCTGACTCTAGATCATTAAATAATAATAAATAATCATTAAATAATATATTTAATGATAGGAGGTGCCTTAACTAACTGGTTGAACTGATTGTAACCACCAGTTAGCAATTAGGTGCATTAATGTCACTCAGATCACCCCCAGAGTGATCTAGTTAGCCTCCTTGACTGTAGGAGAAGGGTAAGTTAGCCTCCTTAACTGTAGGTAGGCGTGGGTGTGACTGGATGATGGAAATTAATGCTCCACTGATGTCAATTAATGTCAATTATACTTAGGATAGTGGTTTAACTAGGCCAATTTGATCGAAAGAGTGTGTATGATGGTAAATGTCTCCAACAGTATAGATATAGGGGTGATAGAAGTAGGTAAGCATGTCGAAGCATGATAGAGTTGCGATAATGGAGATGATAAATTTGATCCAACAGGAAAAGTAGATAGGGTTTGAATCGATGAGAGTAGTGCTGAGGAAAAAGGATAAGACCCAAAAGTGGGTTGTGGGTTTTTGAGGACATAGGAAGATTTTCTGTTACTACCACTGAATAATTCATAAATTCTTGCAAATTGTTACCATTATCAAATTCTTCAGTGACAAACATAGGAGAAGTTCCTTCTTCTTCAGTATCAGAACTGGTCAAGTCTATGGTATGAGCTGGAGAGGAAGGAGCCTGAACTTTCATACTTGTAAGTGGCTTGAGCTTAGTCATAACCTGATAATCACATGCTTAAGTAACTGTAGCATTTACCTGTTTATCAACAACAACCTGAGTAGTTGCAACTTCCTGAGTATCTAGCACATAAGTCATCTTTGTTAGCTTTTGTTTAAACTGTTGAGTAGTATATATCAAGGTTTTGACCTACTGAGAAATAGATGCATGTGGGACATCCTCCATAGGACCTTTACCTTTATCCATAGCTGAGCTAGTTGTCACTGAAGAATATTTAATGCTTGAGCCTCCTTCTCTTCCTTGTCTTTCCTAATATTTCCCTAAATGTCCCATTCCATTGTTCTGTAAGCCTAGACCCTGTCTCTGATTTCCTTTTGATGTCACAAGATTTGACTTTGTTCCTCTTTGCACTTGGCACTGGCTAAAACTTCAGAAAATGTATCGACTCCTTGGTAAATAGAATCATCTGCTACTTCTTCATGAGTATAACCTTCTTTGAAATTATTTTTTCTGAGATGAGCATCAACCCACCCCTTGGGGTCATGTTGCCTTTTGCTGGAAAAACCCAGCTTCAAAGAAACTATGTGGTCACTAAGCTCTGCAGCCCAGGTCAAAGTTAGTATGCTCATTGGTCCAAGGGTTTGAGGGAACTTAGGCCAAGCTCTCCTTTTTGGTCCAGCAAGATTCTTGTAAACTCTTTCAGTCACTGTCTGGAAGGATATCTCCTCAATAACCAACTTGTCAAGTACAACTTTGGGTAACATATGGGTGGTATTGCTGCCCTAGATTTTGATATATGCAAATGATTATCCAACGTACCAATATCCCATGGTAGAAATAAGGTTATTGGCTTTAGGCAAGAAAGCTAGAGCTTCCCTGCCGAATATTACAAAATAAATACTGCTAAGGAAGTTTTCACAAATTTCGTAGAACCTATCCACATAATTGGTATCCCATAATTCTGCATGGTAGATGTGTATAGGTGAGGCTGGTAAGATCTAGTTCCATCCCAAATTGGGATAATGGAAATCAGTACAAAATACATCAACAATGAAAGCTGAAAAGAAGAAATTGCATTTCTTCTTGGCAGTGGATTTTTGATAGTCTTGGATGGTTGTCTTGAGTTCTAGAGAAAGAATGGAAGCCCATGGGAGGGATTCTCCCGTGGTTAGAATGTGATGACCTATTGGGACCCATTTGGATTTCAAATAGGAGTAATTAGGGAGACTGTAAAGTATGCACAACATAGCAACTAGCAAAGAGTATGGTTCCCTAAACAATTCAACGGGGTAAATTTCATCCTTTATATGAGAAACATTATCAGATGTGTTCATCCAGGGCTTCAACATTTCATCAAAATTATATCTGGACTCAGAGGCTTTGACAAAATCAATGTTAAGGAGTTGGCTGACTAGCTTGAGAGCATAAGCTTTGACGAAGACCTCAGAACAAAAGTTAGCAAGACACGACCTTGTGCTGCTATTGAAAGAGCGGTATTTCATGTTTGCGTGTTCAATAATCCATTTAACCGCATTATTGTAAGGGATAATAGCAGCTCTAGGTGCAATGGAATGGATTCCATAATCCCTAATTCTCTTGTAAGTGGGATAGTCATTCGTTATGTCAAATAGGTTGTTGTTGTCGAAAATAGAATAAATCCTACACCAATCTACTTGGTAGGTTTCACTGACTCTACCACTAGTATCAGAAAAGATGCCAAAGTTCGGGTCCTTAGTTAGCATATCCTTCTGAAGGTTCTTGCTTTGAGTAATTCGAGACATCTTGCAGTTGAAATATTCTACTAAATGCATAAACTAAAGCTAATTTAACCCATAACAACAGTAACAATTTGAATTAGAAAAAATGACTCAAATACTAACTTGTAATCAGACCGAACAATGATAACGTCGACTAGTAAAAACGGAAGGAAATTCAACACAGCAGAGAAATTTACAACAGTAAAAATGTTAAAGAGATCGCAAAAGACAAAAATATATATAAATTTTCCCTAGTCCGTTAGGACAGTAGGATTAAGATAAATGAACGGTCAATATTAAGCCTACGGGATGCATGATCTCATTGCAAATATCAAATTTTATTTAACCGTCCTGCAACCCACATTCTGCACATGTGGGATGCGAGATGCAGGAACACAAAATTGTCAAAAATTTTATTCAGTCTCTCCTGCAATCTGCAGCTCGCAAGTTCAGTTTGTGGGTTGCGGAGACATGCAACAAAACCATCGAAATAAATTATTTTCCCACAATCCACATTCTGCTCTTGCGGGATGACAAACTTACACACACACAATCTTTATGCATCCCACATTCTACAAGTTGTGGGATGTGGATTGCGGGATGAAAGTATTGGAAAAATCAAACTTCAAAATCCCACCATCCACAAGTTGCAGGTTACGGAGTAAGACAATTTCACTAAAAGATAGTTCTCTGCAACTGCATCAAAAGCACACAAATCATGCATAGATTTCAGAAATTTGGCTAAGTTAGAAAACAAAGAAACCATGACAAATGTAATAGGGGCCACAAAAAATGAGTAAAGGACTTCTAGTAGTTACCTTTGTATGTGTAATTGGGCTCCCGTGTTTTAAATAATAGGGGATCTGTTGTACCTACAACAAATGGCGACTGGCTGGGAAGAACCAGCTATCTCTATCAAACAAAAAACTCTTTTCCACAGAAAAAAAATTGTCAGTAAACAAATGATTATCCTGAGATCACAAAAATAATTTATATAAGAATGCAACCAGCAAAAGAATTATCAAAATAGAGACTCATACATTCCCATCCATGGTCAACTTTTAGGAGTGATGTAACTTAGATTCAGAAGGAATGAAGGGTAAGGGTCTCTTGCCTTCAGGAAGGCATATGCACATAATTCAGGTTGAACCTAGGACCAGGCCCTAACAATTTTGGATCTTCACATGTAGGTCATCAAGACTCTTTTATTATCCTTTCGGGTTTTTTTTTTAATAATGATATGAGAAACATATTGGCATAAGACCACTGCACCAAAATTTGGAAATCAGTGCCATTCACAAACATGATATAGAAACTAAACAAGCCGACTCGGTAAGGACACCTCTTCTCTTCCATTTGCAAGACTGAAAGAAACTATCATGACCTAGGAACCATCTAACAATAATTTCAATCCAAAATCAAGTCCATGATCATATTAAGTCTCGCTTTTGATAAGACCCCCTCGTCTTAATGTACAATAATTGTCTCTAAGGAATAAAAAGGACTTTATTCATATATGGACTAAAAGACACTATCATGGCTTGGTATCCACATAGTGATAGTGCTACTAACTAGTGCTTCGCAGATCATGAATGAACCAACCTGTGATAGGATCTTCCATCTTCCAGATAAACCAAAAGCCATCCCCTCACATTATATGGCGAAGAATACATTCCAACAAGCACTTATGAACCTAGTGGGTTGGCTCGTGATGAGACCCCCCATCCTACAATCCATAACAATAAAATTATTTTTCTGAATGATCATGATCAAATCCAAAATGGGTAAGGATGGACAAGTTATAAGGATATGTTGCTTTGCACTAATGAGACCTAAGACAATAAGGACCCCTTCTTTCCACAACTTTCATCACACAAGGAATATGTGGGATATTGACCAAGGTGAGAATGTAGTAATCTAGAATCCTGAAATTATTGGTTGGAATTCATACATAAAATGGATCCTGAAAGGTGGGAAACTGACATGTTTTTCTTTAAGGTTCAGGGCTCTGAATATTGAGAAAAGTTGGTTACCCATCATTACCAAATGTGCATAGATTATTAAAAGCCTACTAATTATCAAGCAAATACTCAAAACAATAAAAATAAACAAAAAACAAAAACACACCAAGCCTATGTACAAGATTCATGAAACTTCTCAGACAAAATACTTCTTAAGCAAGAAAACATTCACTGGGTAGGTGTCGATGACTCCCTCCCATGCCTGTAACCAAACAGTGCTAGGACCAATTTTTTCTGTAATAATAAAAGGTCCCAACCAAAGGCATTGGAATTTGGTATACTCCTTATTGTCATTGTATTGCTTGTCCCACCTTAATACTAAATCCCCTACCGAAATTTTTTTGTCAGAGGAAGACTTCTCGTCGAACCATTTTTTTACCAACCGTTGATGTTGATAGAATTTGTTCTTGGCCTTTTCCCTATCTTCCTCTAACTTGAGTAGAGTGTCAATCCTCTGTTGTAGTGGGGATGAATCGTCCTCTTGGATGGATTGGGATAACTGTAGAGAAGGGATGGTGAGATTAGCTGGTAGGACGACTTCCTTGTCATAGACCAGACAATAATGGGAGTTACCAATAGTTTCTTTTGGGGTGATTCGGTCTACCCAAAGAGCATTGTAGAGCTAGGTATGCCAATTCTTGTGATGGGAGGCCACTGTCTTTTTCAAAATGTTTATCAAGTTTTTGTTGGAATATTTTGCAAGTCCATTGCCTTGAGGGTAGTAGTTGGAAGAAACTTTAAGCTTGATCCCCTTTCCAAGGGCATAGCTAATTAGGTCAATGGATGTGAAGTATGACGCATTATAAAAAATGAGATACTCAGGAGTGTCGAACCTAGTGACTATTTGGTTTTCAAGAAAAGAGATCACTTGGTTCATATTACACAGTCTAAGAGGGACTTCTTCAACCCACCTCATGAAATAATCAGTGGCTTTCAAAATGTATTTGTTCTGTAAAGAAGAAACAAGGTTGATATGTCCATTGAAATCCAATCCCCATTGCTAAAATGGGAACTGGACTGCTACTGACTGCAATGGGAAGGTAGGTTTTTTGGCTTTGCTAGCACACTTCTGGAAAGGCTCACATTTTCTTACATAGGCATGAGCATATATGAATAAGCTAGGCCAATAGTACCTTGCCCGAATGATTTTGTGAGCCATTGTATCCCCTGAGAGATGCCCTCCAGTAGGTCCTGCATGAAATTGAAAAAGGAAATCATCAGTCTACTCCTTTTTTAGACATCTAAGAAAAACTCCATCATAATTTTTTCTAAATAGAACATCATCAATAAATTGATTATGAGCTGACTTCAGCCTTAATTCTCTATGTTTTTTAGGATCAAGGGTTTCAGGGGAAAACCCATTATGAAGAAAAAACTTGATGTGGTCGTACCATTCATATGTATATGTCTCAATTGCATTTACAAAACCCAAAAGTACAGCTTCTTCATGCTCCCAATTGGTTTATTGATCGTCAGGATCATTTGATTAGGAAAAAAGTAAACACAAACCTTGTCCTTTAACTATCTTTGCAGGTTTGATCTCCAGATCGTATTCCTGCAACACCATCATCCACTGAGCTCTTTTCTCACCCAAATCCTTCTAGATGAGGACATTTCGAATGGTCGAGTATGAGACAATCACCTTAGTCCTTGAATTCAACAGAGACTGCCTGTAATGTTTTACCGATTTATATATCACATAGGCATGTTTATCGACTTGGGAGTAGTTGAGTTAAGCTCCTTAAAACTTCAATATCATGAAGGAAATGGGGATCTCAACATTCTCATGATTCTTACATGTTAGGAAAGATGCATACAAAAATCAGTAGCAAAGGTATAAAGTATAAAATCTTTGCTGAAATATGGAGACATAAGAGCAGGTGCTTCTACTATGGCTCTTCTGATTTCAACAAAGGAACTCCTCTGTTCATCGGATGACTTAAATGGTACATCTCTTTTAACTCAATATTGCAAGGGTTTAACAACTTGGGAAAATTTTGGTACAAATCTACAGACGAAATTGATCTTACCCAAGAAATACTGCATTGCTTTTATGGAATTAGGGAGACCGATATTGGAGATTGCTTCTATGTGTTCTGGATCAATGATCATGCCTTCCTTGGAAATGATGAAACCTAACAACTTTTCTTCTGTCACTGCGAAGATAGAATTTTTTAGATTGAGGAAAATCCCATATTTTATGCATCTTTCGAATACCTGTTTCAAGGCAGGCAACTGATCTTGTCATTTTTTAGAATATATAGTTACATCATCTAAATATACAACGACAGAAGTATGAATAAATCCCCTGAAAGCTATGTCCGTAGCTATCTAAAATGTGGCCCCCACATTTATCAACCCAAATGGAATCCTCCTATAGGAAAATTTTCCCTAGGGGGTTCAGAAAGTTGTTTTAAGCTGGTCGTCGAGGGAAATCAGGATTTGGTTGTACCTTGAAAAACCGTTAAGTAGTGAGAACATTTCAGATCTAGATACTTTCTGTAGAATCTGCTCCATGGGAGGAATAGGATAATTTTCCTTCTTTGAGGCCCTATTCAAGTTTCTAAAGTCCACGCAGAGTCTAACTTCACCATTCTTCTTCTGAACGAGTACTAATTTGGCGACCCACTATGTGTGTCTAACAAAGAATATGATCCTAGCCACCAGTAGCTTATCAAGCTCTTTCTTGACAGAGGGCTCTAAACTGGGATGCATCTTCCTCAGTTTCGGTTAATGTGGTTTCACCTCAGGTCTCATCCAGATGTTGTGGTGCATGATGTTGGTGTCAAAAGTCCTGAGTTCATTATACGTCCAAGAAAATACATCTTTGAATTCTTTGCATAGTTTGATAAATATTCTTTTTTCATCATCAGAACAATGAACTACAAGATTGATAAAACGAGTGTCTTGTTCCATTCCCATTTTGACAACTATGTAATTAAGGGTTGATATCTGGGTCTTGTAGTTGGTGGTTTGTCTAAATTTATCTTGTATCGTAAAACTTTTCTAAGTTGATAATAGACTTGGGAATGATATTGGAAGGGTCAGACAAAGATTTTTCATGATTAGTTTCATCAAAAGCCATACCTTCAAAGTTTTCTTCGGCTAAAAGAAAAACTAGTATATGTTGGTCATCGTCGAACACTTTCCAATTTGAGACATTGTCTGGAATGGAAGGCCTGTAGATCAACTCAATGGAAAATTTTTGTGGAGACAAACCTTTAGGTGGGATTAGTCTAGATGCATTATTGGCCAATAAATGAACATCAAAATTATGTGATCTAAGGACAGATTTGATATTGAATGCTAAGAAGGAGCTAGTCATGTCTCTGATCAACCTCTGATAATTGATTAAGTGGGGGGACGGGCAATGTATTTGGTTTCTTACCTGTTCTACTATAATTTCCGAGTCCCTAATGCATTCAATTGTTTTTTCCCCTAAATCAATAGCTTTTCTAATTCCTTGAACAAGTGCCTCGTATTCATATACATTGTTGGTACATTCGAACTCCAATCTGCATGCAATCATGGTCTTGGTCCCGCTTGGATCAATGAGGACACATCCTGCACCTGCTCCATATTTAGACTTGGAGCCATAAAAAAATAAAGTCCAAATAAAAGGGCCAATTCTGAAATTAGTATTTACACTATAAACATTATGAACAATAGTACTGGAGAATGGTACAAAAGTAAGATGGGTAATCTGGGACTATTTTTGTACATTCTCCACTGGCGAAACATCAGCAGGAAAGTCTCCAAAGAAGGTATCAAAAGTAAAATGTTCTATTTGATTACTGAAGAAGGAGATAGATTCATTGGAACTGTCGAGATCGGTCACCATTTGTTTCATAAATGGTTCCCTGTCAACTTTGAGTTTGTTAGACTATCCTTTTAGGGGTAACCAAAAATGAGACCAATCGGTGGCAAAAAAACCTTTTAGTTTTTCCGACCGATCTCGGCTTAACCACATACCATAATTATCTGGAATGTCTGTGATTACAATGACAATGGTCTGATGAATCCCAGGATCTACAGACAATCTAAGTAGAAAATTCTTCAGTCTTCCTACAAATTTAACCTTATACCTATCCAATTGGACAATTTGGATAGGACGAGTTTCCCATGTAGCATTCATCTTTTTCCAGATAGAAAGAGGCATCACATTAGATGAGTCCCCTAAATCAACCATCCAGTTATGTACATTCCTATTGAATATTTCAAAAGTAAGTAAGAAGGGTGGGGTTCCCTTGCTTCCATGATTCTAAATGTTTGGCCGAGGGGAAGAGTCAATATTATTATTCTGAGATTCCCTAGGTTGTTTTATTATCATGATTTTGGGCAGGGAATCTCTTATGGAATGGATTTTGAGAATTTCGAATAAATATATATTTGCCTTGACTCTTTTTAGATCCTAAACTAAATTATATTCAGGCTCAGGAATGATGGTCTCTTTTTGTGCTTGGGATTTACCTTTGTTGGGAGCCTGTGTCGCAGGTGATGGTTCTTGTGGGGGTGGCCCTTTTGATCTAGTGTTGTGAGTGTGTTGTAGATTGAAAACTGTGTCAGGTTCTTCTTCCTCTTCTTTAGAAAAGAAACTTACAGAGCTAACCTGTTGGTCTTCTTCCTCTTCTTCTTACGGAGGTTGTGACTCTTGATTTGATTGATCTTCTAAGGATTCGGAAATGTCTGGTGTTCTTGCAGCCAAGGCTTTGAAGATAGAAAATATTTTCTATGACATGAATCCCTTACTAGGATTTGGAGGTGGTGGGTTCTGAGGAGGTTGGTTAGGTCTCCTAAAAGGTGGCCTATTAAATCCCCTATTGTTGAATTGATTTTTGTTATTATTTTTCTTGAGATCCACCATTTCATTAGAAATTTTATGAAGGAGATTCTTCATGTCACTCATATTGAAAGGATCTTGTGTTGTGGTGGTGGGTTTGGGAGCATTATCAATCCTCTTGCAAGAAGTAGAATCTTGCTCAAATGATGTGTCAAGGTTGTCCTTAAAACATAACATGTCCTTTTCGACTTGTATGGCTTCAGAGAAAGCTTCTTGCAGGGACTCTTTATGATCCCTTTTGACCCACATTGCTATTTGAGCAGGGAGACCCTTAATATAATATGCTACCAATAATTCCTCGACAGGGAGGACAGTGGTTGGAATCCTATTTTTCAAATATGAAAATCGTTGGTTATAATCTTTGACTCGCTACTTACCTTTGTTCTTCCTGGAAGAAAGCTCCATGACTAAATCTTCTAGGTCTTGTCATCCCCGGATTTCTAAGTGAAGAGTTTAGAAAATACATCCCATGATGGGATATAAATGGCTTCTATGGTGAAATACCAAGTAAAATATTTTCCCTCAAAAGTATAAGGGAACAGCCTGCAGACTATGTCTTCATGTATGACATTTCTAAGCATGATAGCCTACATAAAATATTTGATGTGGTCTTCCATAGGGATTTTTTCATCTGGATTATATTTCAGAAGCCACTTCTCGGGGTTTTTAGGCAACCGATGCTGATCACCTAATACAGACACAACAGCTCCATCCAGCCAAGGCCGTTTATATCGTTCGTTAACCATAAGGATAGATTCCTCTGATGAAGTGGAAGATTCAGGGTCTTATGATTCATCTGAGGAGGATGAAGAAGATGGAGGTGAAGGGGGTGGTCCTCCTACTCAGATGTTGTGTTGGGGAATAGTTGTCTCTCTGAAAAATGAATCAAGCTAGTCCAAGGGTAGATGGTTCACTAGAAGGATCATTGCATCCTTAAACATTTTGGTCACCTGAATTAATATTATCTTGACTATTGACTTGGGGATTATTCTAGTGGAGAATCTGTTCAGCAAACTGCCTTTGAATCTCAGCATCGTTATCAGAATTAGGTTTCAGTAATTGTTCAATGGTGATGGGTCCTAAAGTAGAAGATACGAGAACATATCTATCTGTTGGTGTTCTCTGTTCATTTATAGGGGTACACGGAATGACGTCTGAACCAGTGCGATTTGTTCCCCTGATGTAGACACCTTGGTGCGACTACGAGTGATAATCAGATCTCTTGCTAGAGGAGGTGTTTCGGCAATTTGTTTAGGCATGATTTGTTGGCACTCCTTCTAGCACAATTTGTTGAAGCCTCAGTTGTGTATGTGCCTAAAAAGGTATCTAAGACTTACAACAGAGGGGGGAAACAAAGACTGAAGGGCTTCGAAAGGTCTTGCGCAAGGACAATCCTATCCCCAGCCTGTTTGGTGTAGTGATCTCCCACAAATATTATTGGCCTTCGTTAGCTCTTGTGAGTTTGATCCTTAAAGGATATGTTTCCCAGATTGGAAAAATGGATGGGTAATGAAAAGAAAGAAACTCAAATCTAACTATAAAGGAAAATATGATATAAATCTAAGCTACTCTAAAAGGATGTTGAATTGATTTATAGATCATTCTAAGGTGTAAGACAGACAAGTATTTTCATCAAATTAACAGAAATGTAAATGAGACTATTAACTTATCACTTAACTCACAAACAATTAATAAAAATCAATTGACAACAACTTAAGATTGTATCATTCAAGGCTAACCTGCATGTATGCATGTTAATTGAAAAACCAACATGTTTGTTATCTTTCTAACTTCATTGCTGAATCATTTGCAGAAATAGATAAATAATTTTAGAAGAATAAATTATTTAAAGTTTTATCAATGCATGGATCACTAACAAAGAGAAATCAAAGTTATAAATGAAAGAAATTATCAATTGCAAAGAGTTAACAGCGACATCGATCCATCTAGAACATGAAAAATCGTGATCTATTAAAGAAATTTAATCAAACCAATAACAAGAGATGTAAAATAATATCAATACTATATTAAATCAAGTTTTGTAAGAAATTACATAAACCTCAAGTACACAAAGGTATCTTCGGTCTCTTTTCCAAATCCTTCCCCTTCCAAAAGTCCCTTAATACATGTTGGAGGAGCTAGTCAGTAAGCCGACTAAGTTGATCAACCGACTAATTAGAGATTAGGTCAGCCACATAAGGTCGTGTCGGTTAACCAAACCAATAGGTAGTTATTTGCAACTGTATGTAAATCATATATATTAGGTTGTTGAGCCAGATGAGAACTCGGTTCAATTCTATGTATTGTATGGACCCTTCCACTTTAATATAATCTGTTATTCCATCTATGTGTTCTTGTCTCTTGTGTTTGATATGTCTGTATGCTTTTAATGTGTATTATTGGTAACCCTCTGTGATCCGTGAGATTAAAACATTGGTTTCGTTGCCTATAGTACATATCCGAGATGAATACAAGCAGATGATATCAGAACAGGAGATTAAGGACTAGTGGGAGCGTAAGATAGCAAATTACTTACAGAATTACGCACGAAGAAACAGATTAATGACTGCTCAAGCGAAGGAAAGGTTCTTTACTGAAACCCATGAGAAGTTTGTAGAATCAGTACCCCGAATTTTGAAGAAACTTTTAGATGAAAAGGCCGGAAGCGACAAAAGACCAACAGCTGCTAGAGAAACGAATTCAAAGGGGAAGAACAAACCTATCGGAGTGGTTTGAAAAGATCACTGACGAATTTTGTGAGGAGAAAGCTATAGAAGAAAGAACTTCAATAGAAACCATCTAGAAGAAATTCTATACAAACCTTACCGAGCAGTTCCTGTGCTCCCTACTGACCTTACTGTTCAAATTTCTGATAGAAAAAGGAGTGGGTCATATCGTCGAACCTCGTCCATCATTACGTGAACCACCACAAAATTCTAACTAGGTGAAGAAACAAAATAAGTGGGAAAAATTCATCGCTGAAACAGAATGGGAATATTTCCTAAGCAAGTAAACAGAACTATCCAAGCTTTCTAAAGCCTCGGGTAGGCCATGGGGGGGTAGTTGGTCATATGTCAGGGTAAAGTAAACATGATTCTAGTCGACTAACAAGAGATACTACCACCAACAATGAAAATTCAAACTAAGAAGGAAATCGAACGGACAATGACACATAAGGGTGCGGTGGATTTACAGAAAATAGAGAGAGAGAAGAGGTCGAAGAGAAGGGAATAAAGAAGAGAAAGAGCTATAGCACTGCAAAGAGGAATGAGTACTAGGGTGAGATACGAAGAACAAAATTTGCCAAAGTCGGGTCATGACCGACAAGAAGAAGTCATGGAGGAAGAGGCATCACCCATGGAAGAAGATTTGTGGATAGAGGAGTGAGAAGCTCTCCAAATAGAAGTTCCCCAAGAGGTAATACCTCTATATCCAACAAATCCGAGCACCAGAATGCAAGCCATTGTCGAAGAATATTTAAGACTAAGAGCTAGTGAGTTTGGTATATGGAGCCGACTAGATGACAAGGTAAACAATGATAGTCATCTACTTATCCGTCAACCAGAAGAAGGAAACTGGGTCACGCTTCAAGCATACCCTTCCAACTAAAGTATCCACTTACTTTACCCGACACATGAAGGAGCGCCCCCCCTGCCAAATACAGCTTCGGAGAAATATACAGAAAAATCAGACCTACATATAAATAATTGCAGTTGGACATCGATAGGAGAAGTCGACCCCGACCGACTGCTTGTCGAAGAAGAAACGACAAGCAAAACAACCGACGAGAATGATATTTTCATCGACAACAGTTATGCACAAAGAAATAAGAAAAACATCCCACTACCCCCATCACCACCCCCAGCTCTGCCACCTCCTGAAGAAGATAGCGACAGTGAATCCAACATGGGTCACGGGTCAGCACATATCCCTCTATATGAGGGCGACAAAGATCTGAGACAACATTGGTTTATCTGTGAGTTGACATGGGAGGAAAACCAAGTCACAGATGAAGATAGACAGATGGCGCAATTTGTTGGTTCCTTAAGGAAAAGAGCACTAACATGGTATATGACCTTTTCTAAAAGAACCCCTCAAGCAAATAATGCAGAAACGTTGTGCAATCTGTGATACCAGGACCAACAGAGGTTGACACTGACAAGCCACTAGAGAAATCCTATCAAATATTTGAAAGTGTGGTGTCAGCATCACAGACACAGATGCAAAACACAAGAAAAGAGAAAAAAGAAGAAACAACCAGACTACTGATGCAACAACATACAACTTTCTCCGAAGCTTACAAAGTGCTTCAAGATCACATCGAGGAGTCGGTCATAACAGAAGGGGTACTATGGGACTGGCCTGCTTATTATGGGAAAGTCTTCCAATAGACCTGATATACCCGATAAAAAATCCAAGCACTGGAGAAGAGAAAGAGTATGGAAGAAGCACTCAGAAGCACGATCGAAGATCAAATCATGTTTGAAATAGCCAAACTACAGAAGCTCGAGAGACAAGCACACCAGTGGGTGCAACAGGCAATTCTAATCTTGGAAAAATTAGACACCATCTGTCCACAGATGAAAAGACTTCTGGATATGGCAGAAGAGAAGGACCAGTTTATGGGTCCTGACATGGAAAGGATAGCAGACCTTTCCATTCAAGAGAAGATGTTGACACTATCAAGCCTTACAACATTAACCATCGACATCCAGAAATTACTGCAAAGTTGGATAGAATTCCAACATTAGCTGACCATGATAGCAGAAGCAATTGTGGAAGTTTGTATACAGAAATGGCCAACTATCTGACTTCATAGCCCATGAAAGTCAAACACAGAAATAACTACTTTAGACAGGCAATTTATTTTTTAGTACCTCCCTATTTCTTCAGGATGAAGAACAGTTTTGTTCGTAGGGGAGATGTTGGAGGAGCTAGTTGGTAAGTTGACTAAGTTGATAAGCTGACTTACTTGGTAAGCTGATTAATTCGATCATCCGACTAATTAGAGATTAGGTCAGCTACATAAGGTCGTGTCTGTTAACTAAACCGACAAGTAGTTATTTGTAATTGTATGTAAATCATATATATTAGGTTGTTGAGCCAGATGAGAACTCGGTTTAGTTATATGTATTGTATGGACCCTTCCACTATAATATAATCTGTTATTCCATCTATGTGTTCTTATCTCTTGTCTCCGATATGTCTGTATGCTTTTAATGTGTATTATTGGTAACCCTCTGTGATCGTGAGATTACAACAATACATTTGAAGTCTACCCATTAAATAATTATTACAAAATAATCAATTCCCTTCAAGATGGGATCGAAAAACCCAAAAAAATCTAATACCCAAGAAAATATCTCCATATTTTCCATATCTCCAACAACTCATCTAAGTTGGGATAGCTAACAGATTCAAGTCCAAGTTGGGCATCACATTTGTGATCCTATATTTCATTCTTTGCTAACTTATGCCAAATACGAATGTAGATATGAATCTTCCCTTCAATAGTAAATGGTTGTTTTATTAACCATTAGAGGAAAATTGAGGTCTAAAATGGGCCTCCTAAGGAAAATAATAAAATAATAGTTAAAATAGTAAAATAATAGTTATTAATTTTAGAGGAAGAATGAAAAAAACTACTTTTTTTGTTCGTATTTTTGACATATCTCCTTGTGTTTTTACTCAAATTTTGAGCGGGAGAGCTCATTGATGTGGAATTTGATTTCACATCCAATGAGTACCCACACTACATACTTTTGACAGACCCCGCTACTCCAAAAATGATAAATACCTAAAAAAATGTGATGATAATGCCATCATCATGTTTTTCAGGTATTTATTGTTTTTTGGGTAGCGAGGTATGTCAAAAGTATGCGGTGTGGGTACTCATTGGATGCATAATTAAATTCCACATCCAATGAGCTCTCCCGCTCAAAATTTGAGTAAAAACACCGGGAGATATGTCAAAAATACGAACAAAAAAGGTAGTTTTCGTTTATGACAAATATGTCAATTCAACCATTACGGTTGACTCATTTTATTGAAATTCTATTGGTTCTTGATTTCCAACTCACAAAATTTATTGTTCGTGCATTTTCTTATAAGATCCACATCATTGATGTTGATATGACTAAGCCCCTGGATCTTCTCTTCTGCTTCATCTCACTGTTGGTCAACCTGTTCAATCATGAGTTTCGGCAGGCATGCATTCTTGATGAGAGCCATTACAGGAAAACACAAACTATCCATTAAATTGTCAGCAACATACCACCTCCTTCCACAGATAGCATGCGCCTTCTTAATAGCTTCACCAATTGTTTCATTCAGATCTTCCCAAGCACATAAAATAGTTCTGGCCTTCTTCAGCTGGAAACTGCTAAGAATAGTGATGTTTTCTAGCCTATATTTCATTTATCTTTTCCAATCTACAACATCATCATATGCTTTGGAATATTCTCCCTTCTGTCCACCTGATATTCAAGAGTAACAGACATCTTATCAAAAGCAAGATGAGTCTCAAAAATACTATCCATAGTTTTAAACAATTCACTGATTAACTCATAATGCTCTTGATTAGTATTGAGAGCTAATTCCTTGAATTCTTCTTGTGAGAACTTAGAGAACAAAGATGAAGTTGCACTTGCAGTTGCATCTTCACATTGCTTCTGAAGCAAGGCTATTCTTTGCACAAAGACAACATTTTCAGTCTTCTCACTCAGCAGTTCATCCTGAAGAGAAGTATTCTTCACCTATATCTCATTACACTTGTCTTCATATATTTTCATTAAATCAACAGCATGAGCCTCATGTTCCTTTCTGGTATGTTCCAGTTCTTCCTTCAGTTTGGTTATTTCTCCCTTTTACTTGTCAAAGGCCATGTTCAAAGAATTAATAGCATGGAGGTTTGCACCTTTGAAAGCTCCCAGAATAGAATCAGTATCTGCAGTATCCACTTGTGGGTCACCATACTATTGAGTCCACACTACCTGGTTAGAAAGAGATGTATCTACATCACCTTGATCTTTGTTTCTATTCTTACCTCTTCTAACCACTGCCTTATTAGACTTTCTATAATGAAAATATCCAAGATAGATCACAATATCTTCATTAAACTCATCTCTTACCTCATCAATGGAAGAAGTGTCAATCCTTGTGGACACCAAAGGAGAAGTCTGAGTGATGGTAGGAGAAGGCATAGGCATGGTGATGTGAGCAGTGAGTAAAGAAGGAGAACTGCTTTGGATAACAGCTACTTCAGAAGATGAAGGGATGATTGGAATAGAGGTCTGAGGGGATGAAGCATGAATGGTATCAGCTGGTAGTGATGATTAAAGTACTAAAACCTTTCCAGGAACGAATGACATTGATAGAGAAAAAGAAGGAATGTGCAATGGAATATTAGGAACTTGAAGTGCAGTAGATTGTGGCATAGGTGGTTGTACAAAGATAGGGGTGATAGAAGTAGGTAAGCATGTCAAAGCATGATAGGATTGGGATAAGGGAGATGATAAATTTGATCCAACAGGAAAATTAGATAGGTTTTGAATCGATGAGAGAAGTAGTGATGAGGAAAAAGGATAAGACCCAAAAGTGGGTTGTGTGTTTTCAGGAATAGAGGAATATTTTCTATTACTACCACTGAATAAATTCATAAATGCCTAAAAATTGTTACCATTATCAACTTCTTCAGTGACAGTCATAGGAGAATTTCCTCCTTTAGTATCAGAATTGGTCAAGTCTATGGTATGTACCTGAGAGGAAGGAACCTGAACTTTCAGACTTGTAAGTGGCTTGAGCTCAGTCATCACCTAATCATCACATGCTGAAGTAACAATAGCATTGACTTGTTTATCAGCAACAACCTGATTAGTTGCAACTTCCTGAGTATCTAGCACAGAAGTCATCTTTGTCAGCTTTTGTTTAAACTGTTGAGCAGTATGTATCAAGGTTTTGACCTTTTGAGCAACAGATGCATGTGCAACATCCTCCATATGACCTTTACCTTTATCCATAGTTGAGCTAGTTGTCACTGAAGAATCTTTAGTTGCTTGAGCCTCCTTCTCTTCCTTGTATTTCCTTGTCTTTTCCTGAATGTCGCATTCCATTGTTCAGTAAGCCCATACCCTGTCTCTGATTTCCTTCTGGTAGCACAAGACTTGACTTTGTTCCTCTTTGCTCTTGGCTTTGGCTAAAACTTCAGAAAAAGTATTGAATCCTTAGTAAATAGAATCATCTAGTACTTCTTCATGAGTATAACCTTCTTTGAAATGATTTTTCCTGAGATGGGCATCAACCCACCCCTTGGGGTCATGTTGTCTTTTTCTAGCAAAACCCAGTTTTAGAGAAACTATGTGGTCACTAAGCTCTGCAGCCTAGGTCGAAGTTGGTATGATCAGTGGTCCAAGGGTTTGAGGTAACTTAAGCTAAACTCTCCTTTTTGGTCCAGCGTGCTTCTTGTAAACTCCTTCAGTCACTTTCTGGAAGGATATCCCCCCAATAACCAACCTGTCAAGTACAAATTTGGGTAACATATGGGCAGTATTGCTGCCCCAGATTTTGATATATGCAAATGATTCTCCAACGTACCAATCACCCATGGTATCAATAAGGTTTTTGGCTTTAGGAGAGAAGGTTGGAGCTTCCCTATTGAAGATAGGAAAATAAATATGGCCAAGGAAGTTTTCACAAATTTTGTAGAACCTAGACACATAATTGGTATCCCATAATTCTGCATGGTATATGTGTACAGGTGGGGTTGGTAAGATCCAGTTCCATCCCAAATTGGGATAATGGAACTCATTACAAAATACATCAACAATGAAGGCTGAAAAGAAGAAATTGGATTTCTTCTTGGCAATGGCCCTTTGATAGTCTTGGATGGTTGGTTGTATTGAGTTCTAGAGAAAGAATGGAAGCCCATGGGAGGGATTTTCTCATGGTTAGAATGTGATGACCTATTGGGGCCCATTTGGCTTTAAAATAGTATCAATTGGGTAGACCGTAAATTCTGCACAACATAGGGGATTATAGAGAGTAGGGTTCCTTAAACCAATCAATAGGGTAAAGTTCATCCTTTCTCTGAGAAAACTTATCAGATGTGTTCATCCAGGACTTCAACATTTAACCAAAATTATATCTAGACTTAGAGGATTTGACAAAATCAGCGCTAAGGAGTTCTCTAACTAGCTTTAGAGCATAAGCTTTGACGAAGACCTTAGGACAAAAGTTAGCAAGCTGCAACCCTGTGCTGCTATTGAAGGAGTGGTATTTCGTGTTTGCATGTTCAATAATCCATTTAATCAAATCATAGGAAGTGACAATAGTAGGTATAGAAGTAATGGAATGGATACCAGAATCCCTAATTCTCTGATAAGCAGGTTGGTTATTCGGTATGTCCAAGAGGTCGTCGTTTTCAAAAATAGAATAAATACTAGACCAATCTACTTGGTAAGTTTCACTGACTCTGCAACTATTATCAGAAAAGATACCAAAGTTCGGGTCCTTAGTCAACATATCCTTCTGAAGGTTCTTGCATCAGGTAATTCGAGACATCTTGGGGTTGAAATATTCTGCTATATGCGTAAACCAAGAATTAAAACTAATTTAACCTAGAACAACATTAAGCAATTTGAATTAGAAAAAACGACTCAAATACTAACCTGTAATCAGACCAAATAGTGATAACGTCAACTGGTAAAAACACAAGGAAATTCAACGCAGTAGAGCAATTTACAGCAGTAAAAATGGTAAAGAAATCGCAAAAGACCAAAATATATATAAATTTTCCCAAGTTCGTTAGGACCGTAGGATTAATGATAAATGAACGGTCAAGATTAAGCTTGCGGGATGCGGGATCTCATTGAATTTTGAATTTTATTTAACCGTCCCACAACTCACATTCTGCACATGCGGGATGCAGGATACGAGAACACAAACTGTCAAAAATTTTATTCAATCTCTCTCTCAATTTGCATCCCGCAAGTTGCAAGTTGCGGGTTGCGAAGACATGCAACAAAACCATCGAAATAAAATATTTTCTCACAATCTGCATTCTGCAATTGCGGGATGACAAACTTACACACACATAATCTTTATGCATCCCGCATTCCACAAGTTGCAGGATTAAAGTCTTCGAAAAATCAAAATTCAAAATCCTGCCATCCGCAAGTTGCAGGTTGGGGGATGCGAGTTGCGGAGTAAGACAATTTCACTAAAAGATAGCTCCCCCCAACTTCATCAAAAGCACACAAATCACACATATATTTCAAAAATTTGGGAAAGTTAGAAAACAAAGAAACCATGACAAATGTAATAGGGGCCACAAAAAATGATTAAAGGACTTCTAGTAGTTACCTTTGTTTGTGTAATTGGGTTCCTGTGTTTTAAATAACATGGGATTTGTTGTACCTATAAAAGTACTGCAGTTGTATGCATAGGTACACTCAATAGAAAATGGAGCATTTGAGGAAATTTCAACTCAAAATGGGCCTCCTAAGGAAAATTAATAAAATAATAGTTAAAATAATAAAATAATATTTATTAATTTTGGAGGAAGAAAAGAAAAAAACTACTTTTTTGTTCGTATTTTCGACATATCTCCATGTGTTTTTACTGAAATTTCAATCAAGAAATATTGTTGGATGTGTAATTAAATTCTGAATCCAACAATTACCCACTCAACATACTTTTTACGGGCCTTGCTACCCCAAAACCGGAAATACCTAAAAAAACGTGATGATGATGTCATCATCACATTTTTTCAGGTGTTTCTTTTTTTGGGGGTAGAGGGGCCCATCAAAAGTATGCCTAGTGGGTACTTGTTGGATGCAGAATTTAATTTTGTATCCAACAAGCTCTCCTAGTTGAAATTTGAGAAAAAACACAGAGAGATATGTCGAAAATACGAACAAAAAAAGTAGTTTTTTTTATGATACCTCTCCCCAAATTTATATTAAAAAATTGTTTAAGAGGTGCCCCCTTTTTAATTTTAAATAATTTTGATTGGATAATACATGATGACATGGAATTTGTATTGTTTTTTGAAGGACCATTTTAAATTGAAATTTCCTCTAATGTTCCTCGGCATCTCCTCGCTTGGTACGGCATACCAATATGCTGCCAAAATTGAGCGAAAATTCAAACAGAAGAAGTGAGACTTTGGATCTGTGAATCAAAAGCAAGAGAAAGGTGCCCCCAAATCGCAAAACCAAGGACAAATCCAAGGCATGGTGACTCAAGAAAAATTTCCAAAGCTGCAAGCAAAGAGAAACACCGTCAAGCTGAAGAATGACACGGGAAAGTGGTGTGAGTTCCATAAGAGTTCCACTCACAACACAAGTGACTGTTGGGCCAAGCAGTCACTGGTGGTCAAGATAAAGGCTTTCGAATCAGATGCATACTCTGACACTGAATCAGAACCCAAGAAGGGGAATGACAGAGGGAAGAATATTATTGATGCAAAGCCCAATGCCACAGTTGCCACCACGAAGATCCAAAAGGAAGAACCAGAAGTTTCAGAGGAGGAGGAGCATATTTTCCACTCCTAGATGTGGGTAAATGGTTCCCCACTATAGTTCATTGTCAACATTGGGAGCCAAAAGAACCTCATTTCATAAGAGGTCGTGAAGTGGCTAGTCTTGCCGACCACATCACACCCATAGTCATACACCATCGGGTGGCTTCACGAAGGACCAGATGTCTGCATCAGCCAATAGTGTCACCTTCCCTACAACATCAAGCCCTTCACCGATGAGGTATTATGTGACATTGCTCCTCTTGATGTTTGTGATGTATTATTAGTCCAACCATACTTATGGAAGTGACATGTTTTGAATGAGTGCCGACCTCATGTTGTTATTATTATGCTAGGAAATAAGTTGTACAAGATACTAGAGGTACCACTGCCTAACGTATCTCTTTGTTTACTGCAAAACAATGTAATAAGCTCATTTCCAAAACTAGGAAGTTTGTTTTCTTCATGATCCGCCTTTGGGGCAAGAAGAAGATCATGGCCATGACCTCTATAAAGGGCTTCTCCACACAGAAAGAACAAATGGATAAATTCATGGAGGAGTACCGAGACATATTCAACTCATCCATAGGGGTACCAATGCACTGTCAGGTCAAGTACCCCATCGATCTGACCCCAGGTGCGTTGCTTCCCAATGGACCAATCTATCGGTGCTCTATTCCATAGAAGATGAAATCAAGAGGCATATTTAGGAGCTGCTATAGAAGGGTCACATCCGGCCAAGTTCATCGCTCTGTGGGAGCCTGATCATGTTGGTACAGAAGAAGGATGGGACTTGGAGACCCTGTATTGACTATTGGGCGCTGAACAAGATCACTGTTTGGAATAGGTACCCGATCCCACCAATTAATGACCTCCTGGACCAACTTAAAGGGGAAAAATATTTCATCAAGATCAACTTAAATTCTGGGTATCACTAGGTACTGATCGAGCCGACCGATGTGTGGAAGACTACCTTCAAAGCCAAGGAGGTCCTTTTCGAATGGTTGGTCATGCCTTTCGGGCTGACGAATTCTCTTGCAACCTTCATGATACTAATGGAGGAAATCTTGCGGCCATTCACCAACTCATTTGTAGTAGTGTACTTGGATGACATCCTGATCTTCAGCCAAACTTAGGAAGAGCACCTCCACCACATTCGACAGGTCCTCCAAACACTGCAGAAACACAAGTTGTGTGCCAATTTGGATAAGTTCACTTTTGGCATGACCCAGGTTTAGTATCTAGGATACATTATTGATGAGTGTGGGGTGCATGTGGATCCAACCAAGATCCAATTCATTCAGGATTGGCTAGGCCCAACCACTCTAACAAAGCTTCGTAGCGTTATGGGTCTTGCTAATTTCTACCGCAGGTTCATGTTGGGATTCTCTCATATCACTTGGCCCTTGAGTCAAGTCACCAAGGGAGGAGCAAAAACAAATTTCTTCTGGTTGAAAAATCAACAGAAGGAATTCTTAGAGTTGAAACATCGCTTATGTTGTACCCCAGTGCTCACATTAGCAGACTTGCAACAACCATTTGAGATCGAGACAAACGTCTCTAACAATGTTATTGGGGCAGTCCTTACTCAACAAGGGAATCCAAAGGCATATCACAGTGAGACATTGTTTGACACAGTCTGAAAATATTCCACTTATGACAAAGATATGTATTGCATTGTACAAGCTTGTCGACAATGGAAGCATTGCATTTTGGGGAACGAAACAATCATCCACACAAACCACCAACCCCTGCAGTTCATACAAACACAAGGGAAGTTACAGAATGATCGGCATCAGAATAGGTCCACATATCTACAATAGTCTCATTTGAACATCAAGTACATGAAGGGAAGCACCAATAATGTTGCAGACTACCTCAGCCGACCACTGATCATGGCGATAACCACCATGCTCAACTCTTGTGGGAAAAAGACTTATGATTGGCTGCTTCTGTACAAAAGTGATCCATAATTCAGCCACACATACAAGAAGCTCTTGGAGGGTAACCAAGTTCCAAATTTTCACCTCCAGGATGCACTACTATGTCACATGGGACACCTTTGTTTTCCTTCCAATGAGCATGCCAAGATGATTTGGGAAACACACTACAGTATGCTTGCTGGGAATTTTGGGGTTGAGAAAATAGTGGTAGTACTGTAAAAGTATTTCTATTGGGAAAACCTTCAACATGATGTCGGGAAGTACATCTGATACTGCACTGCCTGTGTCATTACCAAACCGTCCATTAAGAAGAAAGGCCTCTATACTCCGTTTTCTACCCCTAGTCAAACTTGGGAATCCATCTCCATGGATTACATGTCGCAGCTTCCTTCTACTAAGTACGACAATGACTATGTGTTCGTGGTCATCGACAGATTCTCAAAGATGCCCATAATAGCGGCCTGCAAGAAGAATATCACAAGAGAAGCAACTACTAAACTCTTCTTTGAATGAGTGTGGGTGCACTTTTGGATCCAAAATTCTATCATCTCATATCATGACAACATATTCCTTAGTACATTTTGGTCCAGCTTATGGTCAATTATAGACACCAAGCTCACCAAGTCCATAGCTTTCCATCCCCAAATTGATGGCCAGACAGAGGTCGTCAACAGGATGATCGTACACATTTTTTGCATGTACAAATCAAAGAATCCATGCACATGGGATGAGAGACTTCCCTATGTACAACATAGCTATAACGAGGCCCTCTATAGCTCAACCAACCACAACCCCTTTCAGTTGGGCTTGGGATTCTATCCACTATGTCCCATTGACGTAACCATGCCATTTGTTGCTATTCATGTTGATTCGGCTCATGTTCAATCTGAATTTTCCAAGGTGAACAGCTTCATTGAGAGCATTCAACACATTCATCAATGATTTCATGACATATTGGATAATGCCAATGCTAAGTACAAGCAACGACATGATAAGCATCGGGTGCAACACAACTTCCAGGTGGGTGACAAAGTGTGGTTACATTTGCAAGAGCGCCTTGCTGGACCCCACCACAAGCTTCGCCCACTCTGATATGGGCCATACACCATCACCAAGGCTATTGGGGATAGTTCCTTCAAGCTCAGTCTTCCACCATTTCTTGTTCTGCACCTAGTTTTCAATGTGGACCACCTTCGGCCCTACTTTCCACCTCTACTAGACAAATCAGACATGGAAAAACAACTCACACCAACAGAGTTAAACCCAGACTACATGGAACAAGCCACAACTGATCGAATTATGGACACATAGATCAAGAAAAACTACCAGTAGAAGATCCAACTATATCAAGTTGTCAAAGCAGGACAACTCCTTCACTAGGGAAAGTGGCTCCCCAGGGACCAAGTTCAATAGAAGTTTCCTCATCTCATGGAGGAACTCAACGCAATGGGGACCATTGCTTCTTAAGGGGGGAGGAATGATCCAAGAGGATATTGGTGGCCACCCTCCTATTCCACTTGGACCTCCACCATTGTTTCTTTCAGTTTTTCAGTTTCCTTAATTGTAGCACAATTTACTATTTTTGGTAGTTTTCGGGTCCTAAACGTCTGGAGCTGTTTTGAGGCCCTAAACGATGTTTTTCCGGCATCGAATGGTCAATAAAATATGAGCTCATTACAGAATTGATATTTGATGTTAATGGATGTATTCCTTGAATAGATCTTTCTAACGATGTATCATGTGCATCAAATAGAGATAGTATGCCAAAGTTATGACCCCAGGAAATTGATGTACTAAGTTACCCAACGGGGCCCATATTCTAATGTTTCACCTCCTAGGGTTAGGTTTTTGGCTATTTAGGGTTTTCCATTATTTCTCAATAATATATAAGCCTTTGAGCCTTAGTGTAACATAGAGTTCAAAGGCATGTAACCGCCACATCTCTTCTTAGAGATAAGCTATTAGCACTCTAGCTAGTTTATTTCCATCATGTTTGTAAAAAAGTTTCAGTTCTTTGATATTAATGAAATGAAGTGTTATTTCCGCTACATATTTGTTTTTATGGTTATTTGTGTATTTTGTTGCATTCCTGCATAAATCTGACTCAACATCGAATGGTACTTTCTTTTGCACCGTGGGTCGCACCTGTAGTTGTTCTTGCAGTATATTATGATCGGCTCCGGTCGCAACACCTCCTCGTGTTACGAGGGAAACACTTGGTTCTCTTGGATCAGAACCAATCATCTGAACATTTGGGTTAGGATTCAGATTTGGATTTTGTATGGGGTTAGGACCTCCAACAATCTAAGCTTGCCACTTTGCAATCAACTGGGGACACTGCACCACATTATGGTCCTGTGCTTTGCAATATGAACATGTCTTTGCAGGTTCATGGAAATATTTGTAATAATGGCCTATATTTCCAAAGTTATACTACTTGGCCTATACTACTTGGCCTCTTCGTCTACCAAATCCTCCTCCTCCTCTACCTCTGAAATTTCCACCCTCCTCCCCTAAGGGTGTGGCTTCTGTGGTGGGTACTAATTTTGTGGTGCATACTGATTCTGTGGTGCATAATGAGGCTGATACTGATTATGCCACTGGTTCTGTGGGAAAGGTGCAGGATGGTAATGTGCTTACATCTGTTCATAATGAACCTTCCTGTCATTCTTCATCAAACAGTTATCTATTGTCTTATCCTTTAAGAGCTGATATGCTCTACATTCCTTCTCATCATTCCCTACTGATTTACAAAATTTACAGAAAAAGATGGTTGGGTTACTTACAATCTTTTGTAAGTATAAAAAATCCTCATCACGATGCCCTCTAGTTTGGAATATTCGACACCAAGCTATTTCGTGTGTACTCAATGGATTAGGTGCACACAACGAGATGTAGTTCATGTACAAAGGACAATTATTCGTGATGTGTCCATCCGTTCGACATCTTTTGCACCACAAGTCCTCACATGCTTCCTCACCTTTCTTGATGTCCTGAAGCTAGATAGTCAAATTAGCCAACTGTGACTGAATCTGCATCATTCATGTGCCACCATCTCCGATTGACGAGGATTCCAACTTCATTGCTAGTTCTAGTGCTTCTGTCTACGACACAATATTCTGTTGCATCAAAGGAGCTCAGATGTGTGGTAATAATGAAAAAATAAACCACTCCTTATGTTGCACATATGACATTTGAAAACTAACTTTGGCCATCAAATTTTTAAACCATTGATCAAAATCCCATACGGATTACGTTGGTAACTACTTGATCTCTTTAATCTCTGGGATGCACTATGACTCATATTTAGGCTTCCCGAGCTCATAAATAATCATGAGTCAGATCGCATTAAGGGTCTTATGTGGGGTTCATGTTGGTACTACATAGAACTTCATAAAATAGTCCAATGTGTGACCCCATAGAGTCGTGATCATCGGTGTTTTCCTAAGGTCCACATTGTGAACTTGGAAAACCATCCAAATAGCTTCACAAAAGAACCAATGCTACTTTGGATCTTCTACTCCATTCCCATTGAATGTGGCCAATATGATATTTTCCCCACCCATTGAGTTGATGTTGGGGTTTTCTAATGAATAATTTAATGAATTGGACTCTCTTGTGCGCTATTCGCAGTACTAGAACTATCATTATTAACAGTTATTTCAGGAGACGAGGCTTTAGAAATTACCTCTAACGATACTCCTGGCATGGTGTAGTGGCATCCTGACCTTGGTATCTCTACAGACTCTTCATATTCTTCTGCTCCTTCAGAAATCGGGCTATAATCTTCTTATTCTTTTCAATACCCTTCGTCGAGTCAGTACTCAATGTCGTATTCACTTTCTTCAAACAGGTTAGGAGTCTGTCTACGTCCTACTATCTTTCTTCTCTTTCCTGGAATGAATCTCCTTCCACTCCTTAGGTATATAGATTCTAGTTTAGTTTATGTAATTCCTGGGAACATTTCAACTCACCATTTCCCTTTGTCTTTATAGGTCATCTGCGACATATCCCTCCTCTAGATATGCGACTCAACTGCTTAACTATAAAATACACTTCTCATAGACAAGAATCTTTATTGATGTCTTTATAGATAGCAGATACCTTCTTCGGCATCCTTGTAAAAAGTTTCTTTCAGCCTCACTATATGAGTTTATCGTCTCTACTACAAACTCAGTAATATACCCTTGCAAAATACTATTGACACAAAAATCAACAGCTCTAGAGATGGGATTACTTACACTGGTTAGCTCATGAACCAACTAAGCACTACACTTGGCTGCTTATCTTCTTTGGAAATTTTCCTGCTGAGTTGCCAATATTGACAACCACTAGTGCAACAACAATAGGAAACACTGCAAAGAATGTTTCATGAATATCAGAGTATATGTATCGGTCTAACCAGTTTTTAGGCTCAACCGCGACCTTGTACTTTCTTCTTGTGCAAATGCTAGTGTCTTAGACTCTAGCCAATCCTCAATTTCATTCTTTTTCGGATGCCACAACATTTCCCTTGACTCAAATGATTAAGGATCTCGGCAACAAAACCATTTGTTGGCCTACTTGTGCACACTCACGCGATCCAGGTTCAACAGACCCACGAAACCAACAAAACACCCAAAGACATCAGCCCGATGGAGCAAGCTCAATTGGTGACACCTGTGAGGCAGGTGCAGTATCACCTGAGATATCTTAATGTGTAAAAGTTCTAGAACCATGTTTCTACAGTCAGTGATGGATTATAGTCCCTTGGTGTGTGGCCAAGGCGCTCGACAAAGACAGGAGGTTGGAGTCTTTTATACTCGACAATGGTGCAATAGTGTGACACAGCCGGTACGCGAGACAACTTTTCCCTTAACAACTTTACTCACTTAAAAACTAGTGCAACGGTGCGATGCAGCTGATTCCGTTAAATATTAACGACAGGGATACTACTATATTATGACCTTAACAGTGTTTAAACATGAAATAATTCCAAGTGCGTGACAATGCTTTAATCATTCATTCACTGCTTTATCAATATTGCGACATTCATTCCAGCAATAATCATAAAGAAGGCAAGGTAACCAAATATTCAACATGAACCAATTAAGCATTCAACATTCACCAACACAAGAAATAATGTGGAAACCCATCTGGGAAAAACCACCAAGGTTCTCTTCATCTGGCATGATAAATATGTAGCACCTTACATTTTGCGACTTGCAGATTGTTTTAATATATGTATTTCTATCTCAAACTATTATTGCTCTCATGCTCTCTATTTTTATGCATTTCTTCTATTTCCTCCTACTAATCCACACATAGCCTGGATCGACTACTCTACTCTACTATCCATGCACTCAGCTGTGGATTGACTCTACAAAATGGTATGTGCACACAACTACATATCCATGGCTCCACAGCCTCTACTATCAGACTTCTCTCTGATCTTTCCTTACTTTTCTTCTAACTGACTAGCTAACAGGATAACCAACTCTTGAGGCTAACCCTTATACAGAGCGGGTTCCCCTTATCTATAGAAGTTACAAGACCACACAGGGTTGACTAAGTATAGCTCATTTATTACATACAAAAGTAGCTACAAAATATCTTTTACTACATTGATGACAAGAAATACTAGCCGTAAAATTCCTGCATTACATTAACCATGACCATAACTAGCCATGGAAACATCTTTCAGCCTACTTGTACAGGTCATAACTAGCCACAAAAACTTGCCCTTGGTCTTCCGCCAACTCTGGCTCCTACAGTCTTCTGACATGCTGCTCCTCTGCCATAACTCTTCTACCTTCCAATCTTCCACTGATTCCAGGTGCATTTTTCCTTGTCGCAGCTTTTCTCTGCTTTGCGCTTCCTTTTTCATCCTTTACCTGCCTTTATCCCGTCACGTGCCTACTTTTACTCTTGTTCTTACGCTTTGGGATCTTCCTTTTTCCCTTTTTCCTATCCCAACAAGTTTAAATTGTTAAAAGTTATGAATACGGGTTCACCCCCACTCTCAATATTGTCCAATATTCCAACAAATACATCAATACTCCCTCTTCAACTAGAGGATTCTTTTATACTATACCAAGCTTGTCCTAGACAAAGGCTTAGTAAATATGCTAGAAATTATGCTCATTTGTGGATATGTACAGGACTTGCACAACTCCTTTCTACACCATGTCTCAGATATAACTAACTAGAAACTTTGTAAATTTTTACTTATTTACAATTTTCTCTATCTGGAGCAACAACTTTGATGTGATATTTCTTTATCACTGTACTAGTCATAATCCATATATTTGTGAAACTTTCTTTCACTAACCAAGACATGTTTGAATCCACATACACTTGCACCAGGTTTCTTTTAACTTATTTGCAATATGCTATATCTAGAGAAACAACTTTGATGTGATATTTCTTGATTACTGTACTAGTCAGAATACATATATCCATGAAAATTTCTTTCACTAACCGAAACATGTCGGAATCGACATACACTTGTACCAGGTAGGTAACACAACACATGATTTGTAGTACATGTCTATGTACTAACTATAAAGCATATAACTCATCCTGAGACTTGTATAGATATATCTAACATCTATGAGATCCTACAAATTTGAATAAGATCAGATTTATCTTTAAGTATGTGATCATGGATTTATAATCCATTGTTCTTGAGTCCTTTGAGGAACTCTAATGAGAATTTTCTCAACAAAAGAAAATATTTTCTGAAGACTATTATGATTCTAAAATTAAGAATCATCCAATATTCTTACATATATATTCCTTCTAAATATGAGTACCATACATGGTTTCTACATAGAAGGAGGTTAATTTAACTAGTTCCACTAGTTTTTCCAGGGCCCAGCAAATCTAGCTTCTCCCTCTCAACATCTAGGATATGAGAATCATAAAATTGAGTCCTCCACCATGGAGACTCATAGTCCTCCATCATGGAAACTCATAGTCCTCTCTATCTAACACATATATGAATATAATTACAATAAGTACATTACCTTCAGGAGTCTTTACATTTCTTCGAATATAATTAGGGATTATATTATGTCTTCTTCCTAAGAAACGTTGGATTCTCTCTTTCATGGTAAACTATCGGAATGGATCCATATTCATGTCATTCTTTACTTGTATTTCAGGGCATAAGAATTTTTCCTACAAGACAAAATATTATAATTGTTAGAACCATTTCATACTCATGAATTTTATTCACGGGATTACTTTCAATATACTGATAATAATTTACATAGTTATGTACATGTATTACTCACCTATCTTAACATAGCTCGTACTAATATCATGAACTTATTTTCATCCTTATATTAGTCTTATATCAGTTCCATATCATATCTTATGAATATTAATGTATCCCCATATTTATATAAAAAATTACATCCTTGTCTTCATCAATGCTTATGCGGTCCTATGTTCATAACTCATGACAATAATGCAACACTTTATTTTATATATTATGAAACAAATTATGAATCCTTATATCAGTCCTATATAATTTTATATCAATCCTATATAAGTACCTATATGTTGTCTCATAATATGGACTTCATGATATCTACAACATGCCAATAAAGACAAAAAAGCAATGCATATGCTCAATACAATTCCAAAGTCCAGGAATCAAGATCTCTATATGATAGTCATGAAGCACATTAAAAAACCTTTATATCTGATTTATAACAGCATATAACAATCAAAATATAAATTACTTATATTTTATTCATTTGTGTGGGCTCCCTATAGATCTTTGCACCCTTGCAGAGAAAACTGAAGTCCTTGGTTATTCACTTGAATGGATGAATTTCTTTGTAGTGAAATAATTTCTCCCTTTCTTCATTCTTTCCATGAGGAAAATATTCTCCTCTTTAGTGTACACAACCTTTCTTTATATGTGCCCCTCTTCTTGACTCGAGGTCTTTTTCTTGAAAATATTGGCGAGTATATCAAAACATGCCCTTGCGGTCTTCAACAGAATGATCATGGATATGAGATAGCCTTTAACCATGTTATCGACTAAGTTGCACCAAATTTTCCCTTAACAAGTTATTTGTTCAATATATAGGATATTAGTTGTTCATATTCAGTTGTATTTCAACTCTTTCTCATTTCCTATTTTTTAGTACACTAGATCTAACTTTTTATGCAGGCATTTCTCATAGGTTTGTTTTGCAAGTTACATTTTCAAAGGAGGAGTTGAAATAAGTTATATATTCTTCCTCTTTTACAATCTCTCAAGTTTGATCTTATTTCTACAGGGTCTCCAAATTTTTCATAAGAAGATCAAGCGAGGCTTCAAGTTGCTTTCCATCTTCTCAAAACAATTCTCTCTCCTCTTTCCGATTACATTGTTTGAATATGAAAATTTGATAGATCTGATTTAAAAGTATGATAATTTAAATCTACTTCTTTATCATATTAGATAACTTATATTTATAAGTGCTTAAAAACAATCATCTTTTGTTGAATCTAAAGTTGTCATTTTGGTGCTTTAAAAACTAGTAAATGTTTCCAATCTTTTGCAAGTATTGAAATTAGTTTTATTTTTTATCCTTTATTCATTAATTCCATCATATTATAATAATTTAACTTACTTTTTCTTTAATAGGTCCAAATAAAAATAGGAGGAATCGCTGCTCATAATATGAGTTTTGGGTCTCTTGGGACACCAAAAAACCCTCAGTTTTCCCTTCTTCATTCCCCTTCACACCATAAAGTTGTATAATTATTTAGACATGCTTTATAGGTTCTAAGAAATATTTTAATTTCACTTGTATGATATTTTAATCATAAGTAAGAAATAAAGCAAGTGGGCTACACATCACCCACACTCCATCCCCCTAAGGGGATTGGTAGTGTCTCTTTCATCGCTTGAATTTTTCTAACAATCACACGCACACAATCTGCTTTCTTTGAAGGTTGTTTCAATTAGTTATATCTTTTCATTTTCATATTTTAATTCATTTAAATAATTTTTTTCCCTCGCTCATTGCCACGAAGTATGCTCTCTCCACCAACCAAATGCTTCTTGTCTATTATTGGTGGATGATTAGAATGTGACACATAGCTTTTGGATTCTTTTAGGCTTTATTTTTTTATTTTTTAACCATAATATTTTTTCTTCAGTACAATTGGAACAAACATTTTTCCATCCCGGTGTATTATCTTTCCCATCGCAGGTTCGCCCTAAGTTTTGGGACAATCAAAAGAAGGAATGTGCACTGATCAATTCTTCACATATAAATAATTAATTCACAGTAGTAAAACCAACAACCTTATAAAAATTGTGAAAATCCAGCTCAACACCTTTTCACATTATTGGGCAAATTTCTCAAAGGAAGAGGGAGCCACTGAAGAGTGACCTCGAGATACAGTTTGGCTACACCCTTGTTGGTGTAGCATTGAACACCTTCTCAGAGACTCTGTCAACCCACATTTCCAAGTGAGGAACCAATTTTGTCATCTTTCCGGACATATTCTCAGTACTTCATAAGTATATCGAGAATACCCCTTCCCTTAAATCAACTCCTCCTTAATTATTAAAACTAACCAAGACACATTGCAAAACATTTCCTTTTCAGTAGCATTTTTTACTCCATTTGGCAGTGATCTGAGTATTTTCATCTGATTATCAATTTTGTCAACATTAATTTTTATATACTCATGTTATATGTTGTTGAATGTTTAAAAAAAATTGCATCAATCTTGTGACATAATTATTTACCAAAAAACTCCTAAAACAACTTAATTTCGTCATTAACAACTAAAATATAAAGAGCCTTAGTTGAACTCTTTCTTGGGAACCATCCCCCTTGGATTCATTAGGAGTTTGAAATAAACAAAGGAGTCAAGATCAAGTGACAGTACTTGACTTGAGACTTTCCCCCAAGGACACACCTAGCAGCTTGAAGATGTTTGGTGTGCTTAATCCCCAGGTGTGTGAAACGCGGCAACAAACCAAATCAAATATGATATATTTTTCATTTTCTTGATTGTTCTTGAATTTGATCCGTTCATCATTGGTGGTAGGATCCTCTACCATAGTGGTCATGAATGAATCAATATCATGATCTTCAATAATATTCAACACCCTCTCTTTCCACGTGTTTAATTTTGATGTGCCTTCAAGTCATTGTTCCGGTCCAACAGATATTGATGTCATGGATGCAATTTTTTTCTAAACACTTCAAGATCCATCTAGGATTAGAATGTTGCAGAAAACCAAGCTATTTCACACCCTATGCTTTGATACCATGTTGATGTTTTGAGAAAAATCAAATATGTTGAGCTTTAAAACATTTCTCAAACAATTTCAGCACTTATGAATTTCATTAATCATCCACATATGAATCTCATAAATAAATCAGCCACACAAATCAATCAACCATAAGAGACAAGATATACCCTTGGAAAACCCTCCAAACATAGAGGATGAAAAAATGCAACACTTTTTTGAGTATGATAGATAGATTTGCAGAGAATGGTTTACAACACATAAGAAGATTGCCTGATAAGAGATATCACCTTAGCAATAGAGAAGAGAGATCCAATGCAACCCTGTAAAAAGAATTGTATGAAACTGTATTGAACTTGCCATATTCCTATCATATTAATAACAAGCCAAAAACCTTAGCATGTATAAGGTAGCGCATAGGAGGCTCAGTAAACACACTGAGAGCACCACATAGTGCATTCACAAAGAGGAGCTACCTAGAACTCCCTCCATGCAAACATTAGCCCCTTTAATTTTCTCAATTATCTTTAATTGAATGTTCAGTGTCTTGAATTGAAAGTGAACTGAATTAAACTGAATATTAACTTACTTGAACTGAATTTCAACTTACTTTAACGGAATGTTAACTAAATTGAACTGAAAGTTAACTTACATGTACTGAATGTTAGTTGTATTTAACTGAATGTTAACTTAATTGAATTGAACTTAATCTTTAACTAGTTGTTGATCACTTAGTTAACAACCTAATTTAAGTGTCATCAGTGCTTCACTCTTAGTGCCATCCATGCACAATTACTATTATTAAATTTTGCATGGATCTCTTTAGTTAACTAATGCATGTCGATTGATCAACATTAGATTCTTTACTTAACTGATTACATTCATTAATATTTTAACTGATGATTTGACAGAGGCATTGATTGAGGCATTCATACTTTACTAAAACTTTATAACTTGAGTTCACTCAAATATTTGCATGGGAAATTCGAATTCTCTTTCTATATGCTTTATCTCATTATCATTAATTAATTAATTAAGTAATTCATGGCCCATATGTGTTGGAATATATTAAACTCACTCAATACTTAGGATAAAATAATTAATCATAATTTGATTAATTATCTACCCAATAGCTTAATTAGTTGGCAGCCATTTGCGCCTTATAGTCAACACATTCCATCAATACCCAAGGAATGCTTTATTTCTAATTCTGGGTTGATCTTGACCACTTTATGGACATCCAAAATAAGTAAACAATGCTTAACAACAGATTCTGCTTTATTCTGCTTTATCCTGCTTTTCTGTGGATAAGGTAAAGCTAGTTAACTAGGAAACTGGGTTCATTTGTTGCCAACCCATCCTTCATGACTTTCTATCCATTTTTCATGATTAGCATGTTTTTCCATCTCCCTTGATAATTCACTCATTCTTTTGCTAATTCGTGAGGTCCTTGACAGATTTGGGAAGTGCTTTAGCCACCTATGAGGGTTTCCTATATTTTGGTAAGTCAACATTTATGAGCTTTATGAGTTGTCTCCATAAAACTCTATTTTTCTATGAGGGATGTACTATTTATATACACTATTATTCATCATTGTTCAATGGAAGGATACACTCCAATATTCATCTCTTCATTCATGTGATTAAGTCTCTTTTCTTCTCTCTATTTTTCCTGTGTATGCTTGTGAGAATTCTCAGTAGCAATATTTATTTCTTGTGCTTCTTCTTCGTATAATTTCTCATAACATTGATCTATTATTTCTACATGGTATCAGAGCAGCAAGTTTGATCAAGTTCTACAGAGTTGAGGAGCGCATCCAATCTCCTATCCCTCTCTGAAGAAGAGTTTGTCTAGCTTACAAGATTTTCTCCTAGTTTTGTTTTGCAGGTTGCATAGAGTATCTCCTAGAGCATATCAACAAATTCAATATGGATTCAAAACTTCCTCTACTATCTCCTTTCAACTATGTTTATTGGAAGCCCAAGATGAGCGCATACTTGAAGAGGCAATGTCTCTTTGATGTCTCCATTGGTACATTGAGCGAACTTGAGTCTTATGAAGAGAAAATTGATTGGCTAAATAATTTTGATAGAGCTTATGGAATTATGTGTCAAGGAATATCTCCAATTATACATAATCTCATAGATTCTATCGAGTATTAATTTGAGCTTTGGAAAAATTTGAACAAAACTTTTGATATGCAGGAAATAAAAGATGAAGCATGGAGCGAACCCAGCATCTCCTCTTGTTCTCTCTCTCAAGATTTCCTGGCCTCTACATTCTCTGATGAAACTGATCATGATGAAGAAGTTTCTCATACAGGTCATGTTACTGCTACCCTCTTTGATTTTAATGCTTCCTCCTTCAATCAAGAAGCAAAAATTGAAGAGCCATCTTTTTCTGTGTCTCTCGAAGGTGATTCTTCTTCTTTTGATACTAATGATGGAAAAATAGTAACATATGGAGCTTCTATTGATATTGATGATGATCCTATCATCCATTCATTGTTCTCTAAATCTCCTATCTTAGATTATGAGATCTATGTGTCAGATCCTTCACACTTTTTGCATACCTCTCTCATTGATGGTGCGCAACCCAGTGACTTCTAGGTTGTTTGCTTAGCCAAATCAAGTCCTATTAGTGTCATGCCACTTACCATACTTGATATCATGTGCTTCTACATATCCTACTTTTTTTTTGGCATCAATACTTGGATCCTTCTTGAATATTTTGAACATCGCCTTCTTTCCTCCTTTCATACAGAGGATTCATTACCAGTGTATTCCCATGAGTCTACTGATATGCTTATATTTGATCCTTTGGATTCTGATTTAGAAGCATATTTGAAGGTTGATACACATATCATACCACCATCCATACCTTATACCATACCTCTGAATAATCCTAAGACTATACAAATGCCAAGTTCACTAGTTGATTCCCCATTGGTCTCGTATGCAATGTTACCTATCTTACATGGTTTTAAGTCTTTCCTATCTTTCAGTGGTTGGTTATCCATGACCTTAATCATATTTGTAATGATATTGAATATGTTTGGATCTGTTCTAAAAACTTATGGTTCAGATCTCATGTCCATCCATCATTCATATTTTTACACCTGTCAGTTTTCCCCAGTTGCTCATAGTTTTCCTACTCTAGCCCTATATCCTCATGGAGTCACTGAATCCTTTGTCTTTGATGTTCCATATGCTAATTTTTTTGATATATCAGATTTTTATCTGCCTCATATCATATATGGAAAGGTGCTACATTAGATTGGAATACTGACATGTGATTCACATCACAATTTTGCAGCTATTCAGGGCATTGAGTGTGAAATAAATTGTCTTACTTTTTGTACTCTTTGGGAAGGAGTATGCATTGATCTCTTTTCCATTTCAGATTATGTTTTCAGATCAGATTTTGATAGTAGAAAGAATCATTTATATAATGCTCCTACTTCATCAGTTGATGAGATACAAGGAATCTCTCATCTTCCTTCTTCCAGGTTCTACACTCTAGCATGTGATTATGGAGTTCATGATTTCTTCATCAAGTCTTCCATCCAGAAGCAGTTCATTCAGCTCATTCAAGTGAAGATAAATATATGTTGAAGAAATATTATTTCAAATTTTGTACCTTGTCCTTTCTTGAGGGAGGATTTTCCCCATGTGGTTTTTCCTCTTTCCTCACTTTTTTGGACATAATAATTGTTAAAGGGTGACCATATCCTTGTTGTTGGGCCCTATATTCATCCATATGCATCTATATTTCTGACATACCATCATAAAGTCAGACTTATAGGGCGTTATTGGAATATATTAATGTAATACCCTCGGTTTTGACCCCGGATGCATTAAAAGATACATGATGTATATATTGTAATTAATCGTGGTGTGGAGCTAAAGGCAAAATCCCCACCATCGATTAGGTTGTGTTATGTTTCGGCAATGGGAATCGTTGTCGATGGTATATCATGCTAACCGGCACATTGTAGTTTTGGCATCATGTAAATATGCACATTAATTAAAATGAGCCTACAGCCAGCTACGACCGTGCAACATTAATGAAAAGGGCATGATTTCTTAAGGTTAAGGGGGGGATTGTCTAACCCGTGGGAGCCATTAGGAGATTTCCATGTGTCGACCACCCATTTAAAACTCCTGTTGTTAGTTGGGAGTAGTTATGGCTAGGAAGTGGTGGGTGGCAAGACTGCCACTCTTTGCCCCACGTACACTCCACCATCGGGCTCGCTCTTCCCCACGTGGAGGGCAGGGGACGGTCGGCATTTTCTCTACTCTCCCACTCTTGTTTTGGGTCTTGTTCATCTCACATAGGGCATATTTTGCTCTTCCTTCCACAGAGAGTCGTTCTGTTCACTCTCCTTAGGTGCCGGTGGGAAAATCGGCATTTCTCTCCTCACGCACAAGGTTCTCCTTTGTTCAGAACCACGCAATAAGTTGGGAAGCGGTGTTCCGTCACTCATGATTTTCTTGTGAATGAGCCTTTGTGTTCTGGTGGTGTGTATGTGTGTCTCCATTCTAATTTGGGGTTCTGCATATGTGTTTCCCCTATCCAAGTTGAGAATCGGACCTTCACCTCCTTTTGGGATTTGTTGTGAGTTGTGTTTCTCCTGTTGCTGCAATGGTAAAAGCGTGGCTATTGTTCTTCCCCTGGTTTTGGGTTGCTGTGTGTGCAATTATCTTTTGGGTTGCTGCTGAGTTTTTATGGCCATGCTAGGGCTAAGAACAACTCTGAATCACCTTGTTTGGCTTGAGCCGCGTTCACTATCTTTGGGTTGTCACCCTGTTTCCTTTGGTTTTCTTCACAGAGCTGTGAACTGATTGTTTTACTATGGGTATGAAGTGGATGATCTTTGGACTGTGTGGAGTGGGATTGAAGGCTGGGTATGCTTGAGAAACCTGGGTTTGGGAGCCACACAAAGAGAGTTAGATGGCTGGCTTTCTTCTACGCAACCCCAGGAGAGCACTGGCAAGGGAAGTCAGTGTTGATGTATATGTAACTTCGGAATGTATTCTTATATGTATTTTATATATTGTAACCCGATGTTTATTCCGGGATGTTTCTATTATGTATTTGAGTCATGTGGTCATGCCCCGATGTTCCGATCAGGAGGATTAATAATGTAAACAACTCATATCAAGTCATTAGGTAAGTCCCCACAGTTTAAGGGGCACTTGGGTTATTATACACTAATTAAGGTGTAGGCTCAAGTAATTAATTATAAGTTAAGCCTACATGGTTGAGTGCACTTCAAGTCAACGGAAGAATATAAATAGAGAGTGAGAGTCTCTCTATTTATCACTTGTGACTTAGCTCTCTTGCTCTCTCAAGTGTGGCGCACTTTTGGAGAAGGAAATTCTCGGGCTTGACAAAAGACAGAAGGCTACTGTTGTGAAGGGAGGTCATCTTATTGTTTTGAGTTCACATCTTGTGGTGATACTATCTTAGAGGAAGTTGAGGGGTTTTCTCCATTTATGGTTTCCCCTCCTAAAATCTTTGTGTCTCTTGTCTCTTGTGATGTGCTTATGTGATTGCTGTGCTTGTTATTCTCTCAGTGAAAAGATATTATCATAATGCTAGCTTAAATGTTGAAAAACTAACAGTCAGGGCCTGAGGGATTGTGAAGCAAAGAAGGGACTGATTCCTGGTGTCGGGTGTGTGTGGGTGTCTTAGAAGTCAGGCTAGCTCTGGTGTAGGCATCCTTAGCTCTTCCATGAGTGCACCAGTTAAGCATTCAATCTTTCCTAGCTCCTTGACGGCCTAATAAACCCAATTGTGTTGACTTGGCGGTTTGTGTATCCTTGGCTATGTGTAAGCCCGCTTAATCCCTTACTCCTTGGGGAATCTTGCACAACTTGGGGGTGGCAGTGTTGCTGAGAGATTGATGAGCACGCTGGCCTATGGTTGGGTGGAACATTGCAACGATGTAGATGGTTGTAGGACGAGTTCTTACAAGATAAGTATTCTTGACCATTTCGTCTCTGGAGTTATATGTATTGTTAATGAATAATGATGAACATGATGATGCTCAAATGTATGTTTGTTTCCGTTGTATGTTGAGTAATTATGCATCCTTGCATGTTTTTTGTTTTAAGCATTTTTATTTCAGCATTATATGCATGTTCTTATTCATGGGGCTAGTTGCCTGGAGGTTTATGATTGTTTGGTAGCATCATCTTCGCCGGTCGAAAGGTCGGGGACGTTACAGTGTGGTATCAGAGCTCATGTTGTAGCATGGGCCTAAATGGGCCATGAAGATGCAGTGACAAAACCATCATTGCAGCATTGGACCTCAGAGGGCCATGAAGGATTAGTTAGCAGAGGCAGGTTGCCTTCTTCCCAACAGAGATCAGAACTTATAATAGAAAATTCTCAAAAAAATTTCTAAGTGCCAGAACCGTCGGATCATTGAAGGACTAAGTGCGAAGCTCCTCTGATATGTCGGAAAGCACAGTCGGAAGGCCATCCAACGAGGGGTGGGCGGAAAAGAATTTTTGAAAATTTTTAAGTGTAAGGCTATCGGCTCATTGGAAGTCTTAGTGGGAAGCCCTTTCGATGAGGCAGACAGATTAGTCTGACGGTCGTCCGATACATACCCCGGCGACAGCGGAGGAAGAAATTGTGGAAAAATTTCCTAAGTATTCATCGGTCGTCGACGAAAATAGACGACGCAGGTGCTAATACGTCCACAGAAGAAAGTAGAAAGAGAAAAATTTTAAAAATTTCTCTAAGTATGGAAATCATCGACGAAATTTAGATGATGGAACCGCCAATGCGACGGCAGACGTCAGAAGAAGTTAGTTGTTCGAACCACCGAAACGTCGGCGAAAAATAGTTGATGAGACCGTCAATACGTCAGAGTAGGTTAGTGGATTGGGTCACCGACGCCGTGGAAGAAATTAGTTGTTGGGTTCGTCGATGCGTCAAGAGGAGTTAGTCATTTGGATCGCCGACACATAGCGCTTAGTGGTCTTGAGCGCCGATGGAATTCAAAAGAGTTAGTCGATTGTGAGTCCATCATTGCAGCTATCAATGGGACTATCACTCCGACGGTTAGAGCTTTCGGTTACCGATAGTGCTCAGGTCACTGATGACATGGAGTGTTTAAGTTAAAGGTCATCGAGATGACGTGTGTAGTTGTTTTGACCACCGATAGGGTTATGGCCACGGAACCCACAGTTGGTTTGATTGCCACCGCTACGGATGCCTAAGGAGTTATTCACCCGATGAATAGTGCATCTGATTTTCAATATGCAACAATCCTTGGCATCGCCGATAACAAACCATCGAAAAACTATAGCTGTTGGAGTCACCGACACAACGAAAAACCTTAGTTGTTGGAGCCACTGATATAGAAAAAAATGTTAGTTGTTAGGGCCGTCAATGAGCACCAGAAGAAAGTTGTTTTTTAATCGCTGAAACATCAGAGCTTTAGTGGGGATGAGACCCGATGTGGCAAAGGAATTTTGGGGTTTTCAAGTGGGATTTTTCCGAGATTTCAGCAGTTTTTCAGTGAAATCCTCTGTAGTCTTTCAACAGCTTCAGGGCTGAAAAGGAAAAAAAATCCTAGGTGGCTGAAGTTAGCATTCTAGACCAAAATACAGTTGTGTGTTTTGCCTAAAATTGATGAAAATCATCATGTTAGAAGTGGTGTGGTTTTCACACCCGAGGTCAAAATGAGGCATGTGGATAGGCATTGGAAAGCTTATCCAGCAGGGACCAAGGGAGAATCACCAAAGTTTGAATGTGGTGCTGCAAAGTACTAGTGATTGCTTGAAAAAGAAATGTGTTGCTGCAAAGTACTAGTGATTGCTTGAAAAAGAAATGTGTTGCTGTCAATATGGACAAATCCTGGAATTGCATGCCTAGATGTAGCAAGACCATGAGGTCAAACTAGCTGTTGTGTGGAAGAGGAGTTCCATGCAAATATGAGGGACTTTCCTTAAACCCTGTCTTGCTAATTATAATTACATTTTATAAGTTTCATACATGAAATATATTAGGATATGCCTTGCATGCATAGGATATTACATGTTGGTAAGAGCAGTGAGAATTATACATTTATAATGAACCACTAATGGTAATTATTGCATTGGTGTGGGCATTAGTGGGAAAACCAACAACAACATGGACATGGCTGAATATGTTGCTGATGCTGATGAATGTGACCAGCAACCCTATGGAGAAAGGGATAAGGCAACAAGTCCAGGATCAAAAGTTGGTGAGCAACTTCTGCAATCTCCTGCAAGAGACCAACCAAACTAGTAATGTCAAGGGTGTAAGTAGGACCCATGAAGGTAAGGGTTTAATTATGACAATTGCATGGAGTGGTAAAAGCAAGAGATCTCATACCATGTGGGTATTTAAAATTTATGCTACATTTAGACAAAAATGTACCATGCCTTTATGTGTTGTTATGAGCTTAGTAGCCCAAAGTAAGTAAGTGCTGATGGTCTTGATTATAGTAATGCATCCTATATGAAGTAGTCATGGTTAGGCCATGCATGGTATGTTTGAATGCATAAGTATTCCTGAATCAATGCAAGGTAGCATTGAGTGGATATGCATTAAAAGATTTTATAAATCTTGTAGTTATGCATTGAATGGATGCATATGAAAAGTATGAGTAAATGTTGTAGATATGCATACATAAGTATGGGTGCAAATGTTGGGATGCAATGCATGAATGCATAGAGATAGTGCATGTGTTATTATGAATAACTAATGGCTGAAATGATGAATTGATGGCAATTCTGGAACCATTTCAAGAGCGGTTATGAATGCAAGATAGTAAGTGCATGAAGAGGGTAGTCATGATCAATTGGCTAAAAAGAAATGCTCTATGGACAGGCAAGGTGGTACAATGATATGCTTGTGAAGTAAGGAGTATCTAAACAATTCATTTAAAATTGCATAAATGATGTGACTATACCTTGCAATTTTAGTATGATAATGATTGCGTGAAGTAAATGAGTTTTAGTAATATTGATGTGATTAATAGCTGGAAGTATCTGAATTTGATAATTCTAAAAATGCTTCAGTGATTGTTGCAGCAATGAAAAAGTTGTATGCATCAAGACTTACCAAGTGTTTGGCTGATTGAAGTTCAGGTTCCAAGTAGATTGTTTGGGGCATGGCAATGAGAGTAGGACCATGACAAAGGCCGAAATCTACCATGTGAAAGAGCCAAACCTCATGAGAAGAGTCTCATGGCTATGAAAATAGTTTGTATGCTGAATGAAATGTCAATTTAAAATTGTAGATTTTGGATTTGAGAAATTGCTAACAACTACTAATCACTATTGGCTTGCATAGAATTATGTCAAGAGGACACATTGTAAGTGGGTGTTCATGTTATGCTAGTAAGCATAAAATCATAATGGGAATAGTGGTGCTACTTACAAGAGACCCACAAATGAGGATCACCTCATTGCCAAGCAAATCAATTTCTGTAGTAAACAGATTTGCAAATTCCTATTGAATTTAATTACTAATGTCATTGCTTGGTTATGGAACAATCAAATTTAGATTATATTAGTAGATAAGGATTGTATTTGACTATTTGACTACTTGATGAAAGTTCTAGGGGTACACATTGCAGGAAGATCATGTGTGTTGGCTTGCAAGAGCCAAACTTCATGGGGAGGTTTTCCCCTATCTTGGAAATGGGTTTCAGGTGAAACTCCATTGGACATTTTGGAAATGTCTCATCTGCACTACATGTTTGGTAAGCAACATGAGTGAGATGGTATAGATTATGTCGGTAAGACATGTGCAAATATGAAATGTAAAAAGGGTTGGGATGGCAAACCGAGGGATTGTCAACTCAGAGAAGGGAGCCCCCATTCCTCCTTAACGAAGGAATACTACCTCGGAAAATGGATAAGTGTTCTGTGACCCTAGCTAAGAATATGCATGTCAGTTATTAAATTCAATATGCAGAGCATGTTTTGATTTCATTTCCATTATGGCAGATTGATTGAGTATGAATAGGGCCTACATGGCACACATCAGAAAGGGGTGCACACTTTCCCGATGTCAGGTCATGAAAGGGTTTTCAATATTGATTACACCCTAGGGGGTGGGTGCACTCCTGGTGTCTCAATACTTGATAGTGAATGATATGAAATGTGATTACAGTTTAGAGCAATAACGCTGATGAGTTTCTTATATTGCATGTGTTGTCAGGCTAAACAGATGCATTCTGGTGTTGCACACTAAATGGACAATGGCTTGGGCTCATCCTATCTCCTATTGAAGAGCACAAAGAAGGAGACATTCCCGAGGGACTGAAGAGCAAAGAAGGGGGTGGTTTCTTGTATTGTATGGGGTAGTGGAATTAGAGCTCACTGCTGGAAATGAAACCTGGAAATGGTAATGATAAAGTTTCCTTCGTAGTCGGCATGAAGATGAACTGGAAGGAGATGTTGGGCTATTATATGCCTGGGGATCCATATTAGATCCTGGACTTGGAAATGGTCATTTATTGTTGATGGCCTGATAAACCCAACAGTGTTGGCTTGGCTGATTGGTTGTTGATATAAGTGCATTGTTGATATAAGGGTATTGTTGATATAAGTGCATGTGATTTGTTGACGGTCTAATAAACCCAACTAAAGGTTGGCTTGACTATGTAATTATTTGATGTTGTGGAAATTGTGGAAACGTTACAGTGTTGGCTTGACTACTTGTAGTCTGATAAACCCAACTGTTAGTTGGCTTGGTTGAGTAGCCTGATAAAACCAATTGTATATTGGCTTGGCTGGACAGTCTGATAAACCCAACTGTAGGTTGGCTTGACTGTGCTGGATATATATATATATATAAGTATGTTGTGAAGCAGCCTATGTGCTGACCTAACATCCAAGTCCATAGGCAATCCCAAGGATTGCAAAGCGAAGCAGGATCCTGTGGACCAAAGAGGAAATGCACAATACAGATAAGTATTGGATTATTTTGCAATTTCTTGCTTATGAATATACATGTGTATATGATTTGGTTATGATATTTTAAGCTCTTGTTTAAGAGATAAAACCCATTGAGAATAAACTAAACATGTGAATATATTCAATGTTTGAATATAGGTATCGCTGGGAGCGAGGACTATGAGAGCATCCTAGGGGTGCATGTGGACATGTGACTATCCTGAAGAGATCAGAATGAGTAGTAATGAAAAAGGTGCTAGTGAGGCTATGAAGTTCCTAGCATCCAAGACAAACCATGTGGGGAGGCTCCATGGTTGAGAGGTCTAAAATATACCAGAGACACGAAGTGTCATGACCAAGAGGGATTGGTCCAGCATTCACAGTGAAGTGAAAGAGGCTAAGAGCATGAAAACCACAGTGGTGGTGTGTGTTCTAGGATGGAACAAGACAAAGAGGGGAAAAACTCTTGCTGCTCTCTCTTTCCTTTATATATTTATATACTTATTCATTGTGAAAACAAAAGATTATTGAATGCATGTATGACTGAAAATAGAATGTGTGTATTTGCTTAAAGTAAATTGTGAATGCTGGAATAGTTAATTCCCTGCCCAAGAATGGCCATGAATGAGCTCATGTGCCTGTTGGGAAGGCATGAAAAGTATGAAAGTCTCCTTGAGAAGACTTGGACTGCCATGCCAATTGGGAAATTAATTGACTGATTTTAATGCCTATATTATGCTTGGTCTAACAGAATTTCAATGATGCATTGCACAAGCGAGAAAAGTGAAATCCAGTTGTGCACATTGATCATGGCAGTAGACCAAAAGCTGTTGTACTTGGCTGGAAGTCTTCTTCAAACAATTTCCAAGACCCAAGAAATTCTTGGAGAGGTGCTCAAGATACATAAAAGTTCCTAGACTTGGGGATGAACTGAAAGCTGAGAACCAGCAAGAGAAGATCGTGGAAGCCGAGGGGCTTGGTCCTGAAAGTTCAAGTAGATAATTGAACATGGGACAAATCTACAAAATTCTGAAATTTTGAAGTGCAAATTGTATATGTATTCCTATGTATTGGAACACCGAGGACGGTGTTATTCCAAGGGGGAGGGGATTGTAATACCCCTAATTTTTACCCCGGATGCATTAAAAGATACATGATGTATATATTGTAATTAATCATGGTGTGGAGCTAAAGGAAAAAGGCCCGCCATCGATTAGGTTGTGTTATGTTTCGGTAATGGGAATCATTTTCGATGGTATATCATGCTAACCGACACATTATAGTTTTGGCATCATGTAAATATGCACATTAATTAAAATGAACCTACAACCAACTACAATGGTGCAACGTTAATGAAAAGGGAATGATTTCCTAAGGTTAAGGGGGGATTGTCTAACCCGTGGGAGCCATTAGGAGATTGCCATGTGTCGACCAGCCATTTAAAACTCCTGTTGTTAGTTGGGAGTAATTATGGTTGGGAAGTGGTGGGTGGCAAGACTGCCAGTCTTTGCCCCATGTACACTCTACCAGCGGGCTTGCTCTTCCCCACGTGGAGGGCAGGGGACGGTCAGCATTCTCTCCATTCTCCCACTCTCATTTTGGGTGTTATTCATCTCACGTAGGGTGGTTTTTGCTCTTCCTTCCATAGAGAGTCGATCTGTTCACTCTCCTTAGGAACCGATGAGAAAATTGACATTTCTCTCCTCACGCACAAGGTTCTCCTTTGTTCAGACCCATGCAGTAAGTTGGGAAGCAGTGTTCCGTCACTCATGATTTTCCTGTGAATGAGCCTTCGCATTCTGGCAATGTGTATGTGTGTCTCCATACCGATTTGGGGTTCTGCGTATGTGTTTCCCCTGTCCAGGATGAGAATTGGACCTTCACCTCCTTTTGGGATTTGTTGTGAGTTGTGTTTATCCCGTTGCTGTAGTGGTAAAAGCGTGGTTGTTTTTCTTCCCTTGGTTTTGGGTTGCTATGTGCACAATTATCTTTTGGGTTGCATCTGAGTTGTTTTGGCCACGCTAGGGCCAAGAATAAATCTAAATCACCTTGTTTGGCTTGAGCCACGTTCACCATCTTTGGGTTGTCACCCTGTTTCCTTTGGTTTTCTTCACAGAGCTGTGAATTGATTGTTTTACTGTGGGTATGTAGTGGATGGTCTTCAAACTATGTGGAGTGGGATTGAAGGCTAGGTATGCTTGAGAAACCTAGGTTTGGGAGCCACACAGAGAGAGTTAGATGGCTTGCTTTCTTCTCCACAACCCTGGAAGAGCACTGGCAAGGGAAGTCAGGGCCTGAGGGACTGTGAAGCAGAGAAGGGACAGATTCCTGGTGTCGGGTGTGTGTGGTTGTCTTAGAAGTCAGGCTAGCTCCGGTGTAGGCATCCTTATCTCTTCCATGAGCACACTAGTTTATCAGTTAGCCTTTCTTGGCTCCTTGACATCCTGATAAACCCAACTATGTTGAATTGGCTGTATTGTGTATCCCTGGCTATGTGTAAGCTTACTTAGTCCCTTATTCCTTGGGGAATCATGCCCAGCTCGGGGGTGGCAGTGTTGCTAAGATATTGATGAGCATGCTAGCCTATGGTTGGGTGGACTGTTGCAGCGACGTAGCTGGTTGCAGGATGAGTTCTTACAAGATAAGTATTCTTGACCATTTCGTCTCTGTAGTTATATTTATTTTTAATGAATAATGATGAACATGATGATGCTCGAATGTATGTTTGCTTTCGTTGTATGTTGAGTAATTATGCATCCCTGCATGTTTTCTGTTTTAAGTATTTTTATTTCAGTATTATATGCATGTTCTTGTTCATGGGGCTAGTTGCCTGGAGGTTTAATATTGTTTGGTAGCGTCCTTTTCGTCGGTCGGAAGGTCGGGGACGTTACAATTAAACCCACTCAATACTTAGGATAAAATAATTAATCAATATTTGATTAATTATCTACCCAGTGGCTTAATTAGTTGGCATCCACTTGCACCTTAAAGACAACACATGCCATCTATACCCCAAGAATGCTATATTTATGATTCTGGGTTGATCTTGACCACTTTGTGGACATCCATAATTAGTAAACAATGCTTTACAATAGATTATGCTTTATTCTGCTTTATCCTATTTTTCTATGGATAAGGTAAAGTTAGTTAACTAGGAAAGTGGGTTATTTTGTTGCCAACCCATCCTTCATGACCTTCTCTCCATTTTCCAGGATTAGAATGTGTTTCCATTTCCCTTGGCATATTTGGGAAGTGCTTTAGCCACCTATGGGGGTTTGCTATATTTTGGTAAGTCAACCTTTTTGAGTGTTATGAGTTGTCTCCATACAACTCGATTCTCCTATGAGGGATGTACTATTTATGTGCACTATTATTCATCACTATTCAATGGAAGGATACACTCCAATATTCATCTGTTCATTCATGTGATTCAGTCTCTTTTCTTCTCTCTATTTTTCCTGTGTATTCTTATGAGAATTCTTAGTAGAAAGATCTATTTCTTGTGCTTCTTCTTAGCATCTTTTCTCATAGCATTGATCTATTATTTCTACAATATGTGTATTTTTTTCCATCTTATCATATCATACTCATAAGAGTTATTCCATACATACTGATGCTAATATATATTACCACGGTCCATATAGTCATATGCTAAAGTAATTCACTCTATGGGTAGCTAAGCCCTAAAGGAGACTGATAGCACTCATTGACCATGACTAGAAATATATCACATAGTATAACCACATGAATTGATATAACATAAGTCCTCCATAATTGGAGATCCATTCTCATAGGGTATCGTCTATGAGAATAATTGACTTGATACAACATAAGATTCCAATCTTGATATAACACAAGATCACAATACATGCATCCACCTCAATACATGAGGGCATGGATAGGACTTGATACAACACAATGTCCTAAATTGATACCACACAAGTCTTGGAAAATGACTCTTGATGTTGTACAATCAACAATTTGTAATTCCCCTTTGTTTGTAGGATCATCCTTAGAAACATCTTCAAGTGATTAAATAGTAATATAGTTTAACTATACATCATTTAATTGTTCATTAGGAATTGTTTTTAGAGATTTTTCAATGAAAGTTTCTTTTAAAAACATAATTGGATGCAAACAATTGTATAAAATAATATGAACAAGTATTTTTCCTTAGGTGTAAGGCTTTACGGATATTAGTTTTCCCAAAATTACATGGAACTTGCTACTAAACTCTTCCCTTTTTGTCATGTCATTTGAGAATGGAAAACCAAAATAGGAATGAAACTTTATTCAACAACTTAATAGTTTATCAACTTCACCAATAAATCGAAGCCAAATTAACATATCATAGGGTCAGATGGATCTTTAATTATTTCAACTTCATAAGTTTAAGTGCAAAAACATTACAACAATGATCATTTAGAAACACCATTAGAGATACCCACTTTAAAATTGATTACTCTAATTTAAGTGTGGTTTAATTTAAGATAGCATAATATACCAAAGTATATATCATGTACAATAATTTTAAATGTGGAGCACAAATCCAAGATAGATAAGAGAGGTGAGCTACACAATATCCCCAATACATTCATATATCCAAATCACATGTTCCTCTCAATAAATACTAAATTAACTCTCTCTCTCTATATATATATATGTATTCACTCATTGCACATAGGTCCCCTTAATTAGGTCAACCACTGTTAAATATACACTTACATCATTACATATACATTTAACCCCATATATGCCCTACTTGGGGTCATCATATACATTTGACCCCATATATGCTCCCATTGAGTCATAGCATTGTACCCTCCCTCAAAATTATTTTCCTTCAAAGCTTTGCAATCAAGGGCTTTACATGTAATGAAACCAAGTAATATGATTTCATTGCATTCATGTTTTCTTGTTGTCAATGATGATGATCTATACATCCATATTCTATTATTATTTGGTTTAATCCTTGATATTTAGTTGTTGCATATTTCTCTTTCCTTTGATTCCATGTGTTGTTACTATCACTTCTCCCATTTGTTGTAGTTTATGGTCTCCAATAATATCTTGTCATATAATGGTTTTTTTATCCCCTATACAATAAACATTAATGATTATTCCATGCTATTGCTTGGTAATAACAATGCTAATCATCTTTTATTTCTTGAAAACTTTCTTACTAATGAGGGATTCAATATGGTTTCACATTTCAAGGTTTTCCTTCATTTTGTACACCACTATCATCTACCTTATTTTCAGAGATAACGGTGTCCTCCATGTTATGTGTCGGCCTTTGAAATAATACCATCATATTTGGCATGTGTAACCTCAAGATGGTGCTCAACTTCTTGAAGTATTTTCTAATTAACTTCTAGAATATTTCGTATTCTTGTTTTTTAAGCTACAAGGTGATTTCATCCATAAAAAAATATTCCCTTTAATTCTACATTGAATTTATGATTTTACCTCATTAGTATTAAGGGATTATTCAACCTTGATTTAAATTTCCTCTTCAATTATTTGGTCATATTCTCTTCACTTTTTGTAAAATCCTCTTCCTTATTATTTGGTTCAAATTCACATAGATTCCTTTTCATATTATTAACATCATTAAAATATGTTAAATATGTTTGCATAGCCTTCTGATTTCTTCATCTTTATTTTTCAATTCTTCTCTTGACTCACCCTTTTCCCACTTTCCTTTTATATTCTTTTTTTACTTAAATTTATGAACTTCATGGGTGGTTCATTAAGGGAATGTATCTTGGACAACTATTCGCCCTTTTTCTTGAGTTCTTATTTTGCTTCTTTCAATCCATTTTGAGTTTTATTCAACTATTTCATAAATAATAATACCCCATATATTTTTATCATGTGATCACAAATTTTATTAGCATTTTTCCAATATATTATCTTATGTTTCATATTTCCAATAGCTTTTGAATCACCTTAGTTGGACATCCCAATCAAAAGTTATGCCAATTTTAAGTTAATTTACCTTTTAAAACCCTAATTTGAAGACTATCCTAATAGTTGACATTTCTCTTGATGTACCTTTGAAATTTCCAACCTATGAGCCTAAAATTTTGGCCTATATTATCCTAATATGTCTGCTTTTCAATTCCATAGGTTTGACCAAATTTTGATATGCAAAGATAAAGTTATGGTAACTTTCCTACGACTTGTTGATTTTGGCCATTTTAGGAAAGTGAACTTGTATGGACTACCACATGTCTAAATTTTCACATATGCCTCTGGAATTATGATCTAAATAATTGTGTTATATCTTCTATCCAATGCAACTAGTGGCACTCAATTTGGATCTTCCTATAATCATATATAACATTTTTAACAAGAACTAATGGGTCTAGGGACCTAAACCGCGATTAAAGAGGAAAACGATTTCCTTTAGGAAAATGAACCTCATTGTATGCCTCAAGAACAATAAACAAGACCTCCAATCATGACACATTCCCTTTCTATGGGGTACTTAACCCCATAGTGGTATTCCAAACACTATTAATCATTTTTGCACAAAGGGGATGGATTTAGGGTCCTTGACTATGCTTAAGAGAGGAAAATGCAATGCCATCTTCCCTTAAAATAAGGTTCAAGTGCTAAATATTTCCTTTTGAAACATGTCAAGGTCAGAGAGTTTCGTATAGTGATAATTTTATGAAAACAAATGCATGGCCATTTCTAATACATGCATGTTCCTTAAACTAAGGGTTAGCTTGTCACTTTTCTTTTGTGTTGGTTGAGTTGTCTACTTTGGTTTTATATTTAGATTGACAAACATGGTGGTCTGGGACACATAAACAAAAATAAAGTTATTTTTTTACCTCCCTATTTGTATCTTTGTTTTAAACCAAGTTTCTATATATGGTCCACATATTCATCACCAATAGAATTCCACACATGTATAGAGCTCTATATGCAAATATTGTATGTATGTATGTATGTATGTATGCATGCTTGATTTTCTATGTATGTATGTATACATGCATGATTTTCTATGTATGTATGTGTGTGTGTAAAGGATTTTTCTTAATTTTTTATTGATTTTTATTTGTACATGTATCATAATTCTAAATACATAGATTTTTTATTTATGGCATAAGATTTTATTTCCTTGCCCATCTAGTAAACAAATTATATGGTGCACAAGTACAGACTGAGACCTACATGCTATAAATAAATAAATAATTGATTGATTTTGAACATAAGACACTCAAACCTAGTCTTAATACTTGAGATTGTAAATTTAGGGATTCACTAGCTTATTAAAAAAAATATAAAAAATAGGGGTGCACAAGAACAAATTGTTATCTACAACTTTGTAAATTTGTTTTAAGAAATTCAGTGTTTTATTTTATAGGGAAGTAACTTACTATTGTTAGAAGAATGTGAATTTTTCTAAGTTATACAAATATTCCATAAATAAAAATTATGTAGTTTGAAAGTTATTTGATTTCCTAGGTTTCCATTTTACACATATTCTAATAAGTTGTGCATGTACCTTGAATAAATCCTCTTAGACATTAAGTTTTTGTTTCTCTGTATTTCCATTGCAACTAATGTGTCATGAAAGGGAAGCATTATCTTGCATCAATTGATAATGTTTTGTAAATTTTTCCCTTCAATTAATTTTTTTTAATTGCATTCTTCTCATATAAGTCAGCAAGGCACACATTCATTTATTGAATTTTATTATCCTATGTGGAGTAACATGATTATATAAATTAGATGTGTAATTTTTGCAATAAAGCGCCATGTAAATAAAAATGCATTTCTTTAAAAAAATAGAATTAATTGATATTGAGTGCTAAGTGGACTCTTCAAGCTCATTTGAAGATGGCTCATAGATGAATGTCTTTGAATTTTTTGAGTTGTAAGGCATTTGATTTCTCCATCCATATTTCTTTTGTAAATTTGTATTCTTAAATCAACTATTTGTAATTGAAAGCATCTCATATAAGCCAACAATACATGGAGTGATTCATTGACTTTCATTTACTTATATGCATTACTAAGCAAACAATACATGGAGTTATTTATTGAATTTCATTTACTTATATGCATTATTGTCGATGTATAAATGTGATATGTAACTTTTGAAATACAACTCCATGCAAATAAAGATACATTTCTTACTAGAAAATAGAATTAATTGAGAATGAGTGCTAGGTGGAATATTCAAGGTCACTGGATATGAGTCATAGATGAATGACTTTGAATACACAACTAATCTTGAAAATTAATATGTTCACTGATAATTGATTTGTAGTTATATTCAGACATCAATCATTAATGATCAAAGAGCATGAGGACATATACAAAGCTCGACTAAAAATCCTTCTAATGTATTTAAGTATCTATCTCTTTTACATTTAAAATCAGTGTAATCTTCTCCTCCTTTTGGTGAAATCCATCCTTAACCATGGTTAGTTCTTTATGGTTGGATGGAAACTTATAGCAAGTCATGGAGTCTATAGACTAGAAAATAGAGAGACATAACCCCTCCCTTGTGTACTACTCTTCAAAGACCATTTCTTCGACTAACTACTCTTGGTGTTGGTTCTCAGAGTCCATCCATTTACTTTGATCCACACTCTGCATCTCAATGGACTAACTTACCCCATTCATGTCCTCTCTTAATGGACTTCCATTCAACAACTATTGATAAAATATAAACTAAATATGACCACTAGGGAATACATCCATAAGCAATATATCTAGGTTACTTAGGTAGATTCCCCAGAGGATTTAATCCCAAGATGATCTTCTATGCATAACACTTCATGGAATTGAAACATGATCTTATTGTTAGACTAGCTTATACACTCTACCACTACATGAATGCACTCAAGTTAGTACCTGTAGGCTAGTTCTAGGTTTATTCACACAAGTTTCAAGTGGAGAAAAATCGTCGCCTTTTAAAAGCAGATAGGGTGTTTCAACTTTTACATGTATAGGAGATCAAGACAAAAGGTCACTTTCATTTTATGATTGTTGCACTTCATTTGACATGCGATATCGATTGTGTTTCCTCTATTGAGAGTCCCAGAAATAATAGGCTCCACCCTCTTTATACACTTACGTTAGAGGTTCTTAGCCCGAATGCCTCAAGCTCATATATTTCTTACTCAAGCCACCTCCTCCACTAAACACCACTAGGATGATCACCTTCTTCTTCTAGCACTACCTAGAGGCACCAAGAGGCAAGAAAAGAACAACAACATATCAACTTCTAGGCCAATGAAACAATACAAGGGAGGAATGTAACCTCCGCCTATGAGATCATTGCAACATCACCATTAATCCCATTGTTTACCACTGATTTGATCAACATCTCCACCCCCTACCGCTTGTATGGAGAGGGGTTGGAGCCATTAGGAACATAAACATCTCAAGTTTGTAATCCATAGTCATATCTCATTATTGGATTTTATACATAGATATTAGATAGTATAGCTTAGATCTATTTCTTAAAAATGTTGCTTGCACAATCCCACTATTTATTGATACTATTGTACCTATTAGTCCTAAATGTGACTTATGTATGGTCACTATATTGTTAGACATTAATAAAAGTAATTTTATCTTATCTTATCTTATGTCAATACAATTTCCTTCCATTTATGTTATCTTATATTGCTTATATATTAACCTTAATTAATAAAAGCAATCTTTTTTATACTTTTGTGTTCTCTAATATAGATAGAGAACCTCTTGTATTATAACATGAAATTATGTGTCCAACCTTACTAGATTAAATTTCTATATAATATATCTCAACGCATTATTGTTCTTAAGATTCGTCAAATTACGGATTTTCATAGATACATCATGATTTATGGCTTATTTGGATCTAGATCTAGTTCTAATCGAGACAACATTTTCTTTTTGAATGCTTGAATATAAAATATTTATTTGGAGTAATAAAAATAAATCTGATTAAGGAAATAATTCCTTCCAAATTTAATGGAATATATTAAAGAATTATAATAAAAAAAACTAAATGCCATTGAATTCACTAGTAATAGAGTTTTTCAAAATCAATCAAATATGTATTAAACAAATATGCCCATTGCAACACAACTCTACAGGATCAATATCCTATAAATTACAAAAGAATTTAGTTATGAAATAATTTAGTACATCTCAAAGATGATGGTGAGAATATGTGGCTTCGGTGCAAGTTTTGAATCTCGTTGCCACCTTGCTAGCTTATGGATCACTCAAGGATTATGAACTTAATTCCCACGAAGTTATGGATTCTATAGTGTATCCATCGTGTAACTATTTCAACCTTAGCTCTGGATGATGAAGCATGACAAAATATTGCCCCTTTTGGATGGAAAAACATGACTTAACTACAATCTATTTGGACAAGCAAAGACATTATGGACATGAAGCCGACATCTTTGTGTAACTTTACAATAGGGAAAGATGGATGGCTTCCCATTTCATGGTTAGGGTAGCATATTAGCGGCACCTTCATGTCTACATCCACTTTCACTATTTTGAGTTTATTTTTCCTCTAGGTTGGAGAGAATTTTATTGTCATTAAGTTCTTAACCTTTCTAACTATATTTTAGTATAGTTAATTAGTGGTTGTAAAAAAAATGCATCAACTCAAAGATTAGTTTGAATCATTAAGAATTTTCATATCATTCAATTTATAAACTTGTTCCCTACTAGCATAAAAATATGTAAGAGAGCTAGAAACACATCTTTAATCTGTTTTATTTATTGTTTTGTGAGTTTGTTGGGTTTTCATTTGAAAGGAGTCCATAATAACATTGAAAAGCTATTATCTCTACTCTTCTGTTTTGTTTATTTATTTTTTAACATTAATATATAAATGTAATTTTAATTTTTAACATAAATACATAAATGTAATTCCATTTTCAAATTGTATGAATAAATATTTCTACACATTACAACTAATCACTTCTCTTTTCAATAAACTTGGTTTATAAATATAAAAGCTACACCTCTTCCATAAATAAAATCAATAACTTCTAACTTTTTATTTACTTATCACTGAATCACATTGTAAGCAAGATTTTAATAACTTTGATGTCACATTAAATTTTATAAAGTTGATTCATGTTTCAAGATAAAATTTAGAATAAGTCGCAACTTACTGGCCCAATTAATTAATTAAAAGAAAAATAAATAATTAAAATAGTTTTTTTCGTTTTATTTAAAGAAAGAATACACTAATGATAATGACTTTAATAAAATTTATGTTTATATAAAATAGTATACATAGAATTGCATTATATTTGTGATTATCAATTTATAAGTGGATTATTGATTCAAACCATGATATATGATTAAACATTATTTTTAAATATATTAATATTGATTAAAAAAAAATATTTTTATTATGTCAACATTAGAATAGGACTTCTTAATTCACTACACACTTTATTTTTGGCATAATGGGTTGGAACATTTGATTCTAACAAGCCCTAATTATGTAGGGAATCGATATACCCCGAAAAAACATTGTGGCATATTTTGGGGCACCACCCAATGTTTAGCTCTCTCCCATAATATAAACATAACAACCATTCCCAAAATCCAATCCCTATTCCCATCCCCGATGCTATCAATGGCATATTTTCATTTACAGGACTTAGCCATCCCACTCTTACATTACCACTCTTAATATCATTAGAGTGAACTTTTCTCACTTGACTTTCATTTTTATTGCATGAATCTAAAGGACAACCCTTTAAACAATAATTATTTTGAAATGAAGATTTAATGAAAGTAGAAATTGTGTTCTTGTTGGAATTCTCCCACATAGAATGTTTGAAGAAACATTCAAAAAAGACAACTCATATAATTTAGAAATCTCTTCAGGAATCGGTCCACTGAAATTATTGTTTTCCAAGTCCAACTGCTCCAAAGTAGATATCCTACCAAGAGATGTAGGGATTCTCCCTTCCAATTTATTCCTAGATAAATTCAACAATCGCAAGCAACTCATGCTTCCTATGCTTGCAGGGATTTGGCCAATAAGATTATTGCAAGACAAATCAAATATAGTGTTTGTAGGCAACAGATATGATAGATTATACTCATGTCCTTTGATGACGATTTTGATTTCAGTACGATCTAATTTGCCACCATTTGATACATTTGTAAATCTAGAGAGTCTCTCTGTTAGTTTTTCATCATATAAGCTAGCATTATGATCTTGGGATCTTTTAACTGAGAGAATAACAAGCACAGCAATAAAACATAAGCACATCACAAGAGACAAGAGACACAAAGAGTTTTCCTCAGGGAAACCATAAAGGAGAAAAGCCTGCAACTTCCTCAGAGATAGAATCAGCACCAAAACAGTAAAAGCCCCAAATAGTAAGATGATCTCCCAATAGTAGTAGTCTCTCTCTCTCTCACTGAGAGAGGAGAAGCTCTCTCAGTGTGAGAGAGAGAGACTGCTGCTGTTGGGAGATCATCTTACTATTTAGGGATTTTATTGTTTTGGTGCTGATTCTATTTTTGAGGAAGTTGCGGGGTTTTCTCCTTTATGGTTTCCCCGAATAAAAATCTGTGTCTCTTATCTCTTGTGATGTGCTTATGTTTTATTGCTGTGCTTGTTATTCTCTCAGTTAAAAGATCCTAAGATCATAATGCTAGCTTATATGATGAAAAACTAACATGGTATCAAAGCTAACCTGAGAAGAAAACATTGTGCAACTATAGAATCTAGGGATTCTTACTTTTTGTTTCTCTCTCCACAATCCATCAGCAAAAGTATGCTAGGCTGACCCTCCATTGAAGGGCGCATCTTTCTGTCGAAGCGGAATTCGATTCCAAGCATTTTCAATTTTCGATGCGAAAATTAGGGCTTTCCACAGAAGAGGAATTTTTGAGTGAGCCCAGTATAGGATTTTTATCCTCATCAAAATTTAATTTTAGAGACCTGGATCAATAAATTTGGTTGGGTGAAACTCCAGGAAAGTCAAACCCTAGTTTGACCTCAAGCTGCAAAAACCCTAAATACTAAAACTGCTAAGTTTTGGTACATTTGTTATATCCTGATATTGGAAAAGGTTCAGAATCTGAAAATTTCAGGGGCCAAATATAAAATCTAGACATGCATTGTGTCCAAAAATCATCCTCAAATTCGCTATACTATGGGAGATATGATCCCTCCAAGTTAGGGTTCCAGCCTCTTCCAGAATTCATCCCTAAACAGGACACCTGGGGATAATTGCAATAGCTTGGGATACAGAGGTCCAAATGGAATTCCTAAAAATGTTCCAGGAAGGGAACAAACTTTAATTTTGGTGATCCAAAGATCAGACTCAGAAGATGATTCAGTGACACGTGGCATTCCGTACAACTTTGATCTTCGGAATAGTCCTGTAACAGGTCACCTTGGGAAAAGGATCATAAATCAAAAATGATGAAACACATTCTAATGAAACCTATGGTGTTGGATCAAGGAAATGAGATATTACCCCAATACAAAAGTTTAGACATAGAGGAGCCGTAATTTTGGAGATATCACAGAAACAGTAACAGGAATTTCTGCAGAAGAAATTGGAAAACTAGGGATTCCTGTTCCGGGAGATTCCCTCCATTGTTTTCAGAAAAGGAGTACATTGGACATCTCCATTTGAAAGGATCTATCTGTTTATCCAATAAGATCTGAAATATTCCAAGTTTTGAAAAGTAGGGTTTCTGTGACAAACCCTAGATCAGCCAGCTCCGGAACCAAGACGGACACCTAAAATCGGTAAGATCTAATCCTTTGTTATTTTCATTTGAGGTTCTCATTTCAAACTGATCTATCACATCAGCTTGATGATAAGCCTGGTGAAGTTGACAACTTCCAAGCATGGAAGTATATGATCTCTCTAAAGAAAATTATTCGGACACCTACATGAGTAGAGAGATTCCAGTTCCAGAGGGAGATGAGGCTAGAAGCCTTACACAATAATAACTTGGTCAAGGCCAAGAAGATCATTGTTGATTCAATCATGGATCAACTTGTACCACAAGTGTCTTCCCTAAAGACACCAAATATGTTTGACTCCTTGACCAATCCATTTGAAGGGAAGAACATACATCAGAAGATGACCTTAAGAAACCAGTTGAAGAATGTGAAGATCCAAAATGTAGAGACCATACAGTCATACCTTACTAAGGTCTCTCAAATCAAAGAACAACTTGAAGTGGCAAAAGAAGAACTGGAGAATGCAGAAGTGGTGATAGACACCTTGAAAGGCCTCCCAGGATCATGGGATTTATTCATTCAAGGAATGTGTGCCAGAAGGAAGTGGTTACCTTCAGCAAACTCTGGGAAGAAGAAGAAGCTCGACTAATAAGAAGAGAAGAGAAGATGGGAGCAATTGAAGAACAAGCTCTCACCATCGAAAGAAGATCCCTCAAGCGATGAGGAATATAAAGGAGTCGATTCTTGAAGAACCTCTTATCCATCTTGAAAGCTTGGATAAGAAACGATGCTATTATGAAGAAGACGATGAAGCTGAAGGCTCAAGAAGGAGTCTACCCATGAAACAAATAAAGATAAGTATTCAATTGTCATTTCATTATTTTGTTATGCATTTGTTTATATTTAGTTGATGTATTATGCATGATAGGATGTTTGCATTAACGACAGTATACTACTAATATGCATGTGATGGGTAAGTAGCTCATGGTGCTATACAACTCTCCATTGCTACTTATCTAGAATGAAACCTCTTTGTTGACATATTGGATTAGTGCACAATCTCAATGTTGTCTTGGTAGAGATGGAAGGCATCTAGAAAGTTTCAGTGAGATATGGATGAATGTTGTATTGGCTAAAGTAGTTGCATGATCATATATTTATGCATAAGAACTTGCCAGTATGAATATTCCTTATGAAACGTTTCTAACCGTGCAAATGCATTTGACTTGTAGGAAAGATCGCATACATAATCGCCTACAAGCAAAGAAGAATGAGACTTGTTCCAAAGAACGAGTGACGACATTTCAAGATGAAGAATATTATGACGAATGCAGCGACATCATTGAGGCAGAACCTTCAAGCTATGAAGAAGTAACCAAGAAGAAAGGGAAGACCAGTTCAAGAAGAATGATGTCTAGGATGCAGTATCGATACGTGAAGGGAAGTTCGTAGTTCCATCATGCAGTGGATGGAAACATCGTGGGATACAAAGCAAGATTTGTAGCGTGAGGCTTCTCATGAAAAGAAGGCATAGACTATGAAGAGACATTTGCGGCCATTGGAAGTGAAGTCACATAACATGCATAATCATGTGTGCAAATGAAAGAAGGCCTTGTACGAGTTCAGAAGACACCGATGGGATAACACATACATGATGAGCTTGATGAATATCTGAACCTTTGCTACAAGATTGATAAAGGATGACAAGCTCACAGATGGATGTGCGAAGAACTTTTGAAAAAGTTCAAAATAGAGGATCTTGGTATCCAATGATCCTAGATGGATACTACTTGTCACTCCAGTACAGAATGTTTCAGTGCATAGAGTACGAAAGACAGAGGGAGTATGATGCTCTGCTTCAGAGGGAGTGACTGCAGAAGATCCTAAGGTTCAACATGGTACGACAGGATGGATAGATTATTGATGACTCTAGGATTTACTGAGAGTAAAGTGGATTCCAACCTTTGCTTTTGGTTGAAGATGAAATACAAGTGATGCTCCTGTTATGTGTCGATGCACTATTGTTCTAGGCATGGAGGTGTGGCAGAGTACAGATGGAATCTTCCTTGGACAAGGGAAGTATGCAGTAGAGATCCTGAATAGGTTCAAGATGAAGGAATACATGACCACACCTATGGCATCGAACCTAAAGCTATTGAGTGATGCTTCATGAGAGTCGGTTGATGCTACGATGTATCGTCAGATTATTGGGTCCTTGATGTACCTGACGAACACAAGACCAAATATTTGCTTTGTTGTGAACACCTTGAGCCAATTCTTGACAGTTCTGAGACATGTTCACTTGATTGCTACAAAGCATCTTCTGAGGTACCTAAAGGGTACAATTGATTATGGGCTCAAGTACGATACGAATCGAAAGATTAACCTGGAAGGTTATGTTGATTCAGATTGGGCAGGCAGTGCCATTGACAGGAAGAGTACTTCAGGATGTTGTTTCAGTATGGGATCAGGTATGATCTCTTGGTTTAGCAGGAAGCAAGCCTGTGTGGCACTAAGTACAGCTGAAGCAGAGTATGTCGTAGCTTGTTCAACTAGTTGTGAGGCAGTATGGCTGTGGAAGCTACTGTTTGATATATTTGATCTCCAGTTGGATGCTACTTGTATACATTGTGAAAACCAGAGTTGCATAAAGTTGTCAAAGAATCCAGTGTTCCATGACAAGTCGAAGCATATCGAGATCAAGTATCACTATATCAAGGATATGGTGCAAACAGGAGCAGTGAAGCTCTAGTATGTTGCGATGGAGGAACAGATAGCTGATGTATTAATGAAGCCATTGGCTAGGATGAAGTTCAAGTACTTCAGGGAGAAGCTTGGTGTTCTCCAGATCGAGGTTCCCTCCAAGAGAAAGTGATGAGACCCATACCCATTCTGACATGGTGAGAGGATTGGTTTCTTCCATGGTCAGATGTAAGGGCTGAGCCATTCTGTCATAGTGATAGGGTTGCTCCCTTCCATGTCAGATATGATTGCTGGTCATTCTGTCAAGTAGGACAGATGTAAGGGCAATCGCCATTCTAGGAATGGAGGCACCTGGTCAGTTACCAGGAACACTTAGAGTAAAAACTGAGTAGCTATTCTGATGTGATAGAGGGATGTGTTCCCACTTGATCAGATGTAAGGGTTGAACCATTCTGTCATGGCTAACTTGATTAAGTTCCTTCCATGTCAGATGTGAGTGTTGGCCATTCCAACGAGCAGGTCGGATGTAAGGGCAACTTCCATTCTCTAGGAGAATGGAGGCGCCTGGTCAGTTACCAAGTAGCTCAGTCGAGGAGGACTGGGGGCCATTCTGATATGACTGTAGGATTGATTCCTACAAGATCAGATGTGAGTGCAAGCCCTTCCATCATTGTGAGCAGGATGTATTCCCGCCTGGATGGATGTAAGTGCAGAGCCATTCTTTGCATCATGTGTTGATCAGATATAAGTTTTGAGCCATTCTTTGCATCATGTGTTGATCAGATGTAAGTGTTGTGCCATTCTTCGCATCATGTGTTGATAAGATGTAAGTGCAGTGCCATTCTTCATATCATGTGTTGATCAGATGTAAGTGTAGTATCTATCTTCACATCATGTGTTAATCAGATAGAGATGTTGAGCCTTTCTTCGATCATGTGTTGATTAGATGTAAGTGCTGGGCCTTTCTGATGAGTAGGTCAGATGTGAGTGTTGGGCGTGCCTTTCTAATGAGTAGGTCATATGTAAGTGTTGGGCATGCCATTCTTCGTATCATGTGTTGATCAGATGTAAGTGCAGTATCTATCTTTGCATCATGTGTTGATCAGATAGAAATGATGAGCCATTCCTAGTATCATGCGTTGATCAGATATAAGTGCTGGAAAAGACCTACATGGAGGCTATGCCTATAACCAGCATGAAAAAGGGCTGGCTCTATAGAAATTCCTGTGACGAGAAGAATCATGAGATAGCACCAGTGATGATCTAGATCGAGTGATGATCCAGATCCAGTGATGATGACCAGTGATGATCTAGATCGAGTGATGATCCAGATCCAGTGGTGATGATCCAGATCCAGTCTAGTGATGATGATCCAGATCGAGTGATGATCCAGATCTAGTGATGTTCCAGATCGAGTATGATCTAGTGATGATGTTCCAGATCGAGTATGATCTAGTGACGATGTTCCAGATCGAGTATGATCCAGTGACGATATTCTAGATTGAGTATGATCCAGTGACGATGATCTAGATCGAGTGATGATTCAAATCCAAATGAAAGATGACTTGAAGACGAAGATGACTTGACGATGACAAGGACTTGACGATGACCCAGATGATACAAAGAAGAAGACTAGTGCTAATAAATTATGTCGAGAGAATACCTTCCTAGTTAAGAGGGAGTGTTGATGTAATTGTAACTTCGGAAATGTATTCACTTGTATTTCTTATATATTGTAACCCAATGTTCATTTCGGGATGTATTGTAATGTATTTGAGTCATGTCATACCCCGATGGTTATTCTGGGAAGTTTCTATAATGAGAAAGTCATGACAAGTCATTGTGGGTAACCCTCCTATTGGTCAAGGGTTAAAGTCCCCATAGTTGTGGGGCCCTTGGGTTATTAGACTATCCTAGTGAAGTCGACCCTAGGTGAGTCATTGTAAGTCAGGGCAATAGTCCCCACCATTGTGTTACCCTTCTATTTGTTGGAGGAGGCAAAGTCCCCACAAGTGGTGGGGCACTAGGGTTATTAGACACTCCTAGAGATGTCGGCTCTAGTAAGTAATTTTTAAGTGAGGTTGACATGTTGGAGTGTCTAAAAATCCTTCAAATATGTTTAAGCATCTATCTCTTTTTCATTTAAAATCAGTATAATCTTCTCCTCCTTTTGGTGAAAGTCATCCTCAACCATGGTTAAGTTTTTTTATGGTTGGTTGGAAACTTATAGCAAGTCATGGAGTCTATAGACTAGAAAATAGAGAGAAAGTACCCCTCCCTTGTGTACTACTCTTCAAAGACCCTTTATTTGACTAGCTACTCTTGGTGTTGGTTCTCAGAGGCCATCCATTAACTTTGATCCACACTCGACATCTTAATGGACTAACTTACCCCATTCATGTACTTTCTTAATGGACTTCCATTCAACAACTATCGACGAAATAGGAACTATATATGATCACTAGGGAATACATCCATAAGCAATATATCTAGTTTACTTGGGTAGATTCCCCATAGGATTTGAGCCCAAGATGATTTTCTATGCATAACACTTCATGGAGTTGAAAGATGATCTTATTGTTAGACTAGCTTATACACTCTACCACTACATGCATGCACTCAAGTTAGTACCTCTAGGCTAGTTCTAGGTTTATTCACCCAAGTTTCAAGTGCAGATAAATTACCACCTTTTAAAAGCAGATAGGGTGTTTCAACTTTTACATGTATAGGAGATCAAGACAAAGGGTCACTTCATTTTATGATTTTTGCACTTCATTTTGACATGTGAGGTTGGTTTTGTTTCCTTTATCGAGAGTCCCAAAAATACTAGGCTCTGCCCTCTTTATACACTTACGTTAGAGGTTCTTAACCCGAATTCCTCAAGCTCATATCTTTCTTACTTAAGCCACCTCCTCCACTAAACACCACTAGGATGATCACCTTCTTCTAGTACTACATAGAGGCACCAAGAGGCAAGCAAAGAACAACAACATATAAACTTCTAGGCCAATGAAACAATACAAGGGAGGAACCTAACCTCCATCTATGGTATCATTGCAACATCACCATTAATCCTCTTGTTTACAACTGATTTGATCAACACCTTCACCCCCTAGGGTTTGTATGGAGAGGGGTTGGATCTATTAGGCACATAAACATCTCAAGTCTGTAATCCAAAGTCATATCTCACTATTGGATTTTATACATACATATTAGACCGTATAACTTAGATATATTTCTTATAAATGTTGCTTTCACATTCTCACTATTTATTGATACTATTGTACCTAGTAGTCCTAAGTGTGACCTATTCATGGTCACTATATAGTTAGACATTAATAAAAGTAATTTTATCTTATCTTATCTTATCTTATGTTAATATGATTTCTATCCATTTATGTTATCTTATATTTCCTATATATTAATCTTATTTAGTAAAAGCAATCTTTTTTATACTTTTGTGTTCTCAAATATAGATAGAGAACCTCTTGTATTATAGCATGCAATTATTTGTCCAACCTTACTAGATTAAATTCCTATATAATATATCTCAATGCATTATTGTTCTTAAGATTCATCAAATTATGGATTTTCATAGATACATCATGATTTATGGCTTATCTAGATCTAGATCTAGTTCTAATCGAGATAACATTTCCTTTTGAATGCTTGAATATAAAAGATTTATTTGGAGTAATAAAAATAACTCTGATTAAGGAAATAATCCCTTAGATAATTTTGTTCGAATTGAATGGAAAAGTTCTTAGATTTTTTTCAAATTTAATGGAATATATTAAAGAATTATAAGAAAAAACTAAATGTCATTGACTTCACTAGTAATAGAGTTTTTCCAAATTAATCAAATATGTATTAAACAAACATGCCCATTGCAACACAACTGTATGGGATCAGTATCCTATAACTTATGAAAGAATTTAGTTATGAAAGAATTTAGTACATCTCAAAGAGGAAGGTGAGAATATGTGGCTTCAGTGCAAGTTTTGAATCTTGTTGCCATCTTGCTAACTTATGGATCACTCAACGATTATGAATTTAATTGCTAGAAAGTTATGGATTCTAAAGTGTATCCATTGTGCAACTATTTCAACCTTAGCTCTGGATGATGAAGCATGACATAATATTGCCCCTTTTGGATGGAAAAACAGTATTTAACTACAAGCTATTTGGACAAGCAAAGACATTATGGACATGAATCCAACACATTTGTGTAACTTTACAATAGGACAAGATGGATGGCTTCCCATTTCATGGTTAGGGTAGCATATTACCCACACCTTCATGTCTACATCCACTTTCACTATTTTGAGTTTATTTTTCCTCTAGGTTGGAGAGAATTTTATTGTCATTAAGTTCTTAACCTTTCTAACTATATTTTAGTATAGTTAATTAGTGGTTGTTAAAAAAATACATCAACTCAAAGATTAGTTTGAAACATTAAGAATTTTCATATAATTTGATTTATAAACTTATTCCCTACTAGCATAAAAATATGTAAGAGAGCTAGAAACACATCTTTAATCTGTTTTATTTCTTTTTTGTGAAGTTGTTAGGTTGTCATTTGAAAGGAGTTCATAATAACGTTGAAAAACTATTATTTCTACTCTTTTGTTTTGTTTATTTATTTTTTAACATTAATATATAAAAATATTTTTTTATTTTTAACATCAATATATAAATGTAATTCCATTTTCAAATTGTATGAATAAATATTTCTACACATTACAACTAATCACTTCTTTTTTCAATATACTTGGTTTATAAATATAAAAACTACAGCTCGTTCATAAATAAAATTAACAACTTCTAACTTTTTATTTACTTATCACTTGAACAAAATGTAAGCAAGATTTCAAAAATGTTACATTAAATTTTATAAAGTGGATGCATGCTTCAAAATAATATTTAGAATAAGTCACAACTTACAGCACAATTAATTAATTAAAAGAAAAATAAATAATTAAAATAGAATTTTTCATTTTATTTAAAGAAAAACTAACATATAAAGAATACAGGAATGATAATGACTCTAATAACATTTTTGTTTATATAAAATAGTATACATAGAATTGCATTATCTTTGTGACTATAAGTGCATTATTGATTCAAACCATGATATATGATTAAATATTATTTTTAAATATATTAATATTGATAATAAAAAAATTATTCTTATTATGTCAAGAGTAGAATAGAACTTCTTCATTCACCACACACTTTATTTTTGGCATAATGGTTTGGCACATTTGAATCTAACAAGCCCTAATTATGTAGGGAATCGGTATACCCCCAAAAAGGGTTGTGGCATGTTTGGGGGCACCACCCAATGTGTAGCTCTCTCCCATAGTATAAACATAACAACTACTCCACAAAATCCAATCCCAATTCCCATCCCCAATGCTATCAATGACATATTTTCATTGACATGACTTAGCCATCCCACTCTTACATTACCACTCTTAGTATCATTAGAGTTAACTTTTCTCACTTGCCTTTCATTTTCATTGCATGAATCTAAAGGACAACCCCATAAACAATGATTATTTTGAAATGAAGATACACTGAAAGTAGAAAATTGTGTTCCTGTTGGAATTCGCCCACAGAGAATGTTTGATGAAACATTCAGAAAGGACAACTCATATAATTTAGAAAGCTCTTCAGGAATCGGTCCACTGAAATTATTGTTTGCCAAATCCAACTGCTCCAAAGTAGATATCCTACCAAGAGATGTAGGGATTCTCCCTTCCAATTTATTCCTAGATAAATTCAACAATCGCAAGCAACTCATGCTTCCTATGCTTGCAGGGATTTGGCCAATAAGATTATTGCAAGACAAATCAAATATAGTGTTTGTAGGCAACAGATATGATAGATTATACTCATGTCCTTTGATGACGATTTTGATTTCAGTACGATCTAATTTGCCACCATTTGATACATTTGCAAATCCAGAGAGTCTCTCAAGATGGGTTGGTATTCTTCCACTAAATTTGTTGTTAGAAAAGTCTAACAAACTCAACATAGTTAGATTTGTGATTTGCTCAGGAATACAACCATGCAGATTATTATATCCAATGCTTAAAGCTTTTAAGCGAGAAAAAGATGTGAAGCACTGAGGAATCTTTCCTGTGAATCCATTATTCCTTAAATCCAATAGTTGGACTTGGGTACAATTGGCCAAAGATGTGGGCAGTTCTCCAAATAATTTATTAGAATGTGCAGAGAAAAATACCATAGAACTGCAATTTCCAATGCCATTAGGAATTTGTCCCTCCAAGTTGTTTTCTGATATATCTAATTTCACAAGATTAACTAAGCCTCTAATACTATGAGGAATACTCCCAGAAAGATTATTATTATATATGGTTAATTCAAATAAAGACTTTAGTTGACCTATGTTATATGGGATATGCCCTATTAATTTGTTTGAATCCAAATATAAGTAGTACAATGAATTAAGCTTTCCTATAGCTTCAGGTATGCTGCCAGTGAGTCTATTTGAGGAAAGATTTAGTGTAGTTAATTGAGTCAAATTGGCAAAGGCTTTAGGGATGCTGTCGGTGAGTCTATTTGAAGAAAGATCTAGTTCAGTCAACTTAGTCAAGCTGGCAAGGGTTGCAGGAATGTTACCAGTGAGTCTATTTGCAGAAAGATCTATTGTAGTCAATTGAGTCAAATTTCCAAGGGTTGCAGGGATGCTGCCAAAGAGTGTGTTTGAAGAAAGATTTAGATCAGTCAGCTGAATCAAATTGCCAAGGGTTGCAGGGATGCTACCCATAAGTCTATTTGAAGATAGATCTAACATAGTCAAATGAGTCAAATTGCCGAGGGTTTCAGGGATGCTGAACGTGAGTCTATTTAAAGAAAGATCCAGTATAGTCAACTGAGTCAAATTGCCAAGAGCAGAAGGGATGTTGTTGGCCAGCATATTTGAAGAAAGATATAGATGAGTCAACTGAGTCAAATTGCTAAAGGATGCAGGGATGCTGCCACTGAGTCTATTTGCAGCAAGGTCTAGTATACTCAATTGAGTCAGATTGCCAAGGGCCGCAGGGATTCTGCCACTGTGTAAGTTGACGCCTAGATCCAGGTACTCTAGTCTCTGTAGGAGGCCCAACTCTACCGGAATAGAACCACTGAGCAAATTCCAACTCAGGTCAAGTACTCGCAACACTTTAAGCCGACCAAACTCGACTGGAATTGAACCAGTCAAATTATTTTGAGAAAGATCCATGGTGCTCAGCTTATGCAGCATGCCCAATTCAAATGGAATAGAACCGTTGATGCCATAATTGTCGCTCAGGTCCAATACTTGCAACGCTTTAAGCCTGCCAAACTCAAGTGGAATTCTTCCAGTCAAACTATTTCTAGAAAGATCCATCGTTCGCAGCTTATGCAGCAGGCCCAATTCGACCGGAATAGAACCATTGATATCTAAGTTGTCCCTCAGGTCAAGAGCTCTCAACGCTTTGAGCTGGCCAAATTGGGGTGGAATACTTCCAGATAAATCATTACAAGACAGGTCAAGAGCTCCCAACGCTTTGAGTTGGCCAAATTGGGGTGGAATACTTCCAGATAAATGATTACCAGAAAGATTGAGAGTACGCAGTAAAGACAGATAACCAAGAGACTGGGAAAGGGTACCTTCCAATCCTCCTTCATAAAGCTTACTGTTAAAGGCCACCGCTCCTTTCGTGCACCATCCTCCAGAAAGGTCAATGGCCACCACTCTTTTCGTGCGCTTCCTGCAGCGGATACCAAACCACGAACAGATGTTATCGGAGTTCTGGGCCGTCCATTTGGAGAGCTTTCCAAATGGATCTGATGTTATGGCCTTTCTGAACGATAACAGAGCATCCAGGTCCCTTTTCTCGTGGGTCTCGGCGTCCATTGATGCAGATGATATGAATTCAGTTGGGCGTTCAAAATCAGAATCACGTAATCCACCTGGCATGTGGGCTTCGTGATGAGAAGCATGGGAATTGAGAGACGTTGCTACAGGCAGAGATGCAGCAATGCACATGAGAAGCAGCAATAATGTCACTGAAAGAAAATCCATTTCTCCCTTTCCTTCTAAACAGGTCGATCGAACAGATGGCTGTGAGTTGTGTATTCAGAACGGTTCTCATTATAAAGAAGTCGCTTGCTTGCGGAGGAGAGAGATGAAAGGAAATAAGTGGCGTGTGGGGCAGAGACACGTTAGAGGAAAGCGTTGGGAAATGATTATCTTTGACTCCAGACAAGTCTGCTGTCAAGTAAATACCGACAGCTGGCGGTCTTTCGATTATGGAATAAATACCGACCAGAGACTCACATAATGAGATTTTCTCTTTATCAAAGAGATTCTATTTTCGATTTTCTCTTTATCGAAGAAAATCCTCCCCGATTTTCTCTCTATCAAAGAAATTCTATTTTCTTTTTACCATGATTTCTTCCACCGATTTGTTACCCTTCCGATTTTCTCTCCACAACTCATTGAAACGGCGATATGTCTTGGAACATATTCTTAGAAAGCATGAGTGGTGTTGTGGAACTTATTCTTTCATTTTCACAAAATCTTCCACGATTTCTTTCTCTGCTATAATATTTTATCAAATTATTTTTTATATATTATTTCTTTATTTTTTTAAAATTTGCTATTTTAATTCGTTTTCCATTATTCTAGTTTTAAAGGTTTTTTTTGTCTTAGTAATAGACTTTAGCCGTGTAAATCTTTTATTTTCATTTCTTTAGTTTCACAAAGTTTTTGATAACTTGTTTCTTTCTCTCTTATTTTTATTTTTTTCTTGTTTTCGTAAGTTTGTTATGACTTTTTTTTTCTAGGTATCTATATACTAGTAATTTTTCTAAAAAGATGAGGATGAAAAACATTATAATAAACAATAATATAATTTATAATAAATCAAGAGGATGAAAAAACATAACAAGAGTCACTAGGTGGCAATGTCCCCAACTAAAGCAAATAAGGTAAATACAAAAAAAACTTCTAAAAAAGAAAGAAGCTAAATAATTAAGGGAATAAAACTTAGGAAAAAAACCAAATAAGATAAACAACTAATCTATACTTATTTTATTCAATTAATTTGACGCTAACTTATACATTTTAAAAACCCAATAATTGTAAAAATGGATAATTTGATTAAGAGCCATAAACACATTTATTTGCATTCATTTATCTATTTTAAAAACTTATCAATTGTAATTTTTTTCAATACACATATTATTAATAATAATTGTATGATATTTATTGACCAACTTGGAAGAGGTGAATTTAAAAGTTAAGAAAAATGTATTTATTTTGTTGGGACATATTATAAGAGAAGTTGGTTAGTTATACTAGATGATAAATCTAAATTATTTAATAAGAAGGGTTATGATTGTTTTGAAATTTGTGAATATATATAATTTGAAAAAGAAAAATATTAATATTAAATGGAAGAGTATGTATTTAAGCTTGTAAATTGGATTGCCATTATAAAATGAAATAAGTTTGCATTGAATTTATGAATGTGTTGAATTAAGTTTGTAATTCAAATGTCATTGCATTTGTAAATTGAATTGCCATTGAATTTACAATTGTGTAAAGGTGTTTGAAGCATTGGTCACTACACTTGTATACATTCATGAATTTGTCAATGACCTCGTGATCATTTCTCTGGGGCAACCTCCAACAACTCCGATTACAATAATAACATTGTCTGTTTTTTCCATTCAAACTAAAGAGCTATGAAAATTGTTTAAACATATATGCAACAAACAAACTCAAAAGAAAATGAAATGGAGCTTTAGTAATTTTTTCTTTCTTTCAAAGTGTTCATTAATGTCTATTTATGCATTTAAAGTTGCTTTGATCATTTTTGAACTTTTGGATAAATGAGATTGTTAATTTAGAGTTCCTGAGAAGAGTCGCCATGAGAAAGAAGCATCTTAACAATTTATTATATATAGTTACACCTTGCTCCAAGATTGCAAAGTTTATGTTTATTGACTTTAATACCAACGATATCAATTGTAAATTGTGAAAAGAAGGATTAACTCATTTATGGGTTAGGTAAAATGTTTGGTAATTTAGTTGCAAAATAAAAACACTAGTTAAAACCCTATAGGTAAAGAAAAACAATATTTCCTCTAGTTATTGTCACGTGCAAGTTTAAACATTTTTTTTTAATTCATACGAACCCTAAAATTGTTTCCATGAGATTCCTATATTTCTTTTTTTTGTGAACTCGAAACCAAAGAACAAGTTAAATTTTTAAGGACCATGATCGATTCTAATATTGGTTATATAGACTTAGTATAATTAAAGGAACATCACTACATCCACATTATTAACACACTATTACAGTCTTGTTATGCTGTAAAGTTAACAACATAAAATCGTCATGATAAACTCATTCAAAACTGTGTATTGTAGAGATATATTAATATGTGTGTTGTTTTTGAAGAAATGTCATATAATAATTGAAATATTGGTTTCAATTAAAATAATAAAATCATTGAACATTTTCTATGAAGGCTTCATGTTAGAAAAAGTGATGAGTAAACACTATAAGATTTTGATAATTGGAATATAAGATTTCAATAAAAAGAGGAGACTTGTGGATAAATATAAATAAATTTATGTAATAAAATACAAAGATTTAGTCATGTATATCTTGTAATGCAAATTGACACCATCCACTTGGTTGCGGCTTCAAATGTGGATGTAGTCTTCAAATCAGATTGTGCTCTACAGTATTCCACAATGCACCAACAAAAACACAATCTTCACCAACGCTGTGAGAGGTCACAACTCTTCAATTGTTGCACATATAAAATCAATACCGAATCCACATACCACAGTCCTCTAAATGTAGTTACAAATTTAGGGTTTTAGGGAGGGCGTAGTAACCAACTGGAGGTCGCATATCTGAAAAGAGAAATCTTCACGGCTCTCGAGCTCATGCTCTGGACCAACAGGTTCACTCTCTAATGGATTCAAGAGTAAGTGAAGGTCATATTCCAATGAAATTCAAAAGAAATATCCATATGATAAGAACAATTATTAAAAGAGAAACTAAGTTATAAACAGAAAACAAAACACATCCTATGTATTATACTAATCACTATAAAATCCGTTTCAAGTGAAATCAAAGTACCAATGCAACCAGCCAGGGAGATGGTCTATGACTTGAATTGTATTTTCACCTACGGTGGAATTTTTTTTAAGTTTCAGTTTGATATATATGAAAGAAAAATATGTCAACACTCCATTTTTAGTAAATGATTCATGATTCTACTCAATTAACGATTTTATCTATAGAGATATTGCATCAAAA
>LPNX010901156.1:382675-393298 GCA_001517045.1 Pseudotsuga menziesii
CCGAGGTGGTCCAAGAATCAATGACTATTTGCTGAAAATCTTCTTGGAGGATCCATAGAGGGATGAATCTGAAGGGAATTGGGCCCAGGTTAGGTTCAGCAGAGAGTTCCAAGATGATGGGTTTGTGATCAGAGGTACTGTTGGGGAGGATTTTGGACGAGGCCATCAGCCCTGTGGATAGGTAGTCAGAGTGAATTAGGAACCTGTCAAGGTGGGCCGCAATGTGGCCTAGGCCCAGCCTTTTATTTGTCCAGGTAAATTTCCCTGCCGAGGGCTTTATGTCAAGAAGGCCCCAGCCAAGAATAATGTCCTCCACCCATTCTCTAGCTTGATCTCTGATTGGGAAGCCTCCTTTCTTTTCATCAGCAGCCAACGTAATATTTAGATCCCCAGCTATGATTATGTTTCCTGGGTTGTGCAGATTAAGGAAGGATACCAGAGTTTCCCAACAATTTTCCTTTTCATAGAGAAGATTAGGAACATAAAGGTTGAAGAGATTTACTTGAAGGCCCGAATCAATATGGCGGAGGTTGGTGTAGATCCAATGCGTGTTGCATTCTTCAGTGATCAGTTCAAAATTGGATGTGTCCCAGAAGGTTGCTAATCCTCCTGAAGCTCCCCTTAAGCTTATTGCTTTACCTTTTCCTTTTTTCCAAAAGGTAGTTCCAGCTTGGTAGAGGATCGCTTCCTCCATTTTCATCTCCTAAACCAAAAGGACGTCAAGCTTGTTTATTCTGATGATGTCTTTCAACGCTTCTTCCTTTGATTTGGAGCCTAAACCTCTGCAGTTCCAGGAGACGTAACGCATTCTAAAACTTCTTGTGGGGGGAGGCCCCTTTGGAGGCCTGTCCTTGCTTTGATCTGGTGCTTATCATAGTAGACAGAGTTTTTTGAGTTCCCTTGGTTATATCTCGCAGAGCTTTCTCTTCCCTATGTTTTTTCTTTGACTTGCGGCCTCTGGTGGGATGTATTGGAGTTGCATGCGGGTTGCTAGATTCAGAGGCACCTTCATCGGAGAACCAACCCGGGTCAGAGTCCAGGTTAGATGGGTCTTCATTCAGATCTTTAGATTTTGCGTGATCCATATCATAAGCTGGAGTACCTTTTGGATCTGCAGAATGAGGAGTTTCTATTTCTAGGTTTGGTGGAGGAGCTTTCTCACTGTCTCGATTGGGGATTTCGCCAGGTTCCAAAGGATCTCCCTCCTCAGAGGGCCTTGTTGTTTGCGGATCGGCTTCCTTGTTCAAATCTTCTGTTGTATTCTTTGCAGCTAAGAAGTTTGCTTTTTGGGCTGCATTTGGATCTTGCTTCTGCCTATTGTTCGTTGCTCGTTTTTCTTGAGATTTTGGAGCCGTTTTACTTTTCTTGACTATTTTCCATCCTTCAGATTCCTCCGGTTGCTGAGCTTTGGGACAATTTCTTTGGAAGTGTCCATGTTCGTGACAGAGCCTGCATTTGAAAGGCAGTTGCTCGTAGTCCAGTTTTTGGAAGTGGTGCCAAGTTCCAACGGAGAGTTTGATTGCTTCTGGTACTCTAGCCTCTAAGTCAATCTCAACGCAAACCTTGGCACAGGTGTATTGCCCCTTTAGTTCTCCTTTGTCAATGTGTCGGCCAAGTTTATTGCCAATCCTTTCCAGCAATTGAGCATTCCAGCAGTGAGCAGGTAGATTCAGGAGGCACACCCATACTGGAACCTCTTTTGGAGCATCAACAGTTGGATCAAAGTCCGGAGACCATCGATTGAGATATAGTCCCTGAGAGCCCATAAAATACGGTTCGCTTCTGAAGATGAGGTCGCGGTCTTCTTTGGAGATGAATTCGAAGATGTAGAAGTTCCTTCCTACCGGGTAGCAGGTCACACTATGTTTTAGAAGGGGCCGACAATTTCTTTGGATCCAATCATCTGTGGTTTTGGCCGATGGCCATAGACCCATAAACTTGCCTACCAATCCACGTTCTGCCAATGCCAGAGCAATTTTGATGGGCTGCTCTGCTGATAAAACTATTTCAGGAATTTCGTCAAGCTTCTTGATAAATTTTGGAATGGAAGGGGCCCCCGGTTTCTTCACAAAAGACCCAATGATCCTTCGAAAGGCTTCATCAGCCGAGATCGGCAAGGAGAGGGGGGCATCCCCTCCCCCTGGGGTAGCCATGGCAGTTGCAAAGCTGCGCAAACCCTAAGGACGCTGAGATCAGTTCGTCAATCGTCCTCGAGCAGGTCGTCCTTCGAGCTGTCCTGAAAACTTGAATTCATATCCTATATGGTTATTCTATGCTATATGGGATTGTTGGCAGGAAACAACCCTCTCAATTTTTCTACTATGCTGAATAAAATGATCATTTCTCTTCTATGATTTAATATAAAAAAATTATATTAGAGTGCCTTCAGAATCTTTGATTCTGAAGGTACTCTCAATTTCAGAAGAGTTAAGAGTCATATTAGAAATTTATGAAACACTTTCATAAATGTAATAAATTAACAGCTGTTAATCTTGTAATTTTATATATAATCAATTTTTATTATTATCAATTTATGTGATTATATATTGATTCATGAGATTTAAAGTATAGTATGCTAAATAGTTCTTTGGATTAAAATGAAAATACATTTTGAACATGTTACAAATTTGGTTTTGACAAGGTATTTATTATCATAAGTTTTTGTAATTTTTATGATTAGGGTTGATTAATTAATTAAAATATTTTATGTTAACCCTAATATTATATTTTTACATTAGACTTAATCTTTTAATATCGTGTCATTTTTTTCAATTGGTGAAAAGTGTACATATGTCTCACAAAATAGCTAAAGTTCATTTGTATATATCATTTCGAAATCTTCATTGTAATATAGTCATAATAATCGAATTTTGATTTAGTGTTTAGTTTTTATATAAGTTTTCCATTTGATCATATTTTGTATTAGGTCATAGGTAATTTGGATTTCATGATTTCATTTAAAGTTATATTATGTTATCCTTGAATCAATTACATGTATAAATATGGTTTTGAGCGGTTTAATTATTATCTAGAGTTGATCTTGCTACATAGTTGTAATTACGAAACCCTAGGAGACATCATTACTTGTAATGACAACTTCACATCATCTTGTTTATGAGCACAATTTCCTTCCACGTATAATCCTGGTTTATTATCGTTTGATAGTCGTGTTTATGGTACAGGATACGAATGGTTGATTTGATAACATCTGTTCATGAGGATTTTAATATGTAATGATTATTTGAATTAGATGTGTCCACATTTTTCATCGTCCTATCTAACAGCCATATAACATTTATGAATTATTTGATTTCGAATATCTTGTAATGATTTCAAATCACTTCAATTAATTTGATGAATACTTGCAATGGTATGATGGTGAAGTTCTCACACGGGGAAACTAGTCTAGGGTTACTCATTAGCTTCTCCAGAATTGTGTGAAGGTTCATAACATGTCTGAGTATTCACGTATACCTATTCCTTCAGTCTTTACAACCCCTTTCAATTTTTTGTCACAGAAGGAACCGATAATTGAACAGATGGCTCCCTTGAGTCCTTTTGACCTTTCTAGTCCAAAAATGTTAGAAGCCGACCCTGAAGTTCTAGCCTTATTAGAGAAAATTAATTGGAAACTCTTCTTCTGGGGTTTTAGTGGACACAACGAAGAAGTTACCAGACAATTTGCATTGTCTTTTGATGGAAATGTTGCTCAGATAGGTCATTTACAGTTAGTAATAGATGAAGAATTCATTGCAAAAACTACGAAGCTGGCTTGAACTGGTGAACGCTAGTTCAAAGGGTCACGAATTGATAAGAATAAGTTCAAGGAGTTCCTTCTCCCATTGTCAAAAGAAGATGCACACCTTAAATTCAGTTTTCCTGTGAAATATTTGAGGAATCAATGGCATGCTCCTTTTGAGGTCATATCCAGGTACATTTCTTGTGATGGTCGGTATTCGAATATTCAATTATACCATCTGAGAATTTCAATGGATCTTAAAGGTTTGAATTTGAATTTACCCTACTTTTTACTTCATATCTTACATAAAATGGCTATCATGGTTCAGCGTACCATTGGTAATCAAGACCGTAGTCTTTTCCATCATGGCCTGATCAAAATGTTTGTGCAGTATCAGTTAGATACAGTAGGTAAAACATGGGATGAATTCTTAAAAGAAAATGACTTCGGGTTAACCCAATTTTGGCCTAATTATTCACCTAAGACTCATGCAAAACGAAGAAATCCTTGTGAAGGAGAGGTAAAAGAAGAAACTGACCATATAAGTGATCATGAGGGGATGGATAAGCTTTGTTTAATTGTTGATAATGAGAAATTTTATACTGAAAACCCTCTTGATCAGTCCAAGAGAGAAAACAAAGTAGGAGAGGGAAGTAAAGTAGTGGTTTAGACGCACTGTGATAAGTCAACAGGTGACTTGTATTCTAAGGTGGATGGAGTATCATAGAAATAGACTTATTTGAAATATAATTTTAGTTCTAGTTTTAATCTCTTTGCTGGATTTTTGCCGTTGGAGAAAGATTATGACTTGAGTTCTCAAACTAGTATCACTGTTTGTTACAATCTTTGAAAACTTAATATATATTTATATTTCTATATATTGTTTTCTCATTATGCTTTTATGCAATTATACTGTGTTATGATTGTATTTATTATCCAAAATAGTACTCTATTTACACAATATTAATGTTTAAATGAGAATATTACTGAATTTGATTTATCAATATTTGTATTGAGATTTCAAATTTTAGTAAAATAAATATTTCATATTTATTTTGATTTCATTTGTATTTTTACAATGTTTTCATTATAAATATCATCTTTTATTCAAATATTTGGTATTGATTATTAGTTATTAATTAATAAAACATTATAGAGAAATTAAAGTAGTTATCTATTTTAATTTTCTATTGTTGTGCATATTCAACAGATTGATTTAATGATAATGATTTAAATATTTTCATTTAAAAAATTATTATCTATCTCTTTGTTTATTGGAATCATTAATTGATAATTAATTTAGTTTTCAAGTTGCTCTCAGCTGAGATAGGATAGCTAGTTAATTTTAGTCTTAGTGTAGTTTATTTTTTTAATTTTAGTTTATATTAAACAGTTGTTAAATAGCATTAGATTAATTTGGTAAAACCTAAAATAGTTTTTAAGTTAAAATATTTGAAGCAAAACCCTAAAAAACTGAAGACTTTCCTTAAGAAAGCATTTTTAGGATAACTTAGGTCTTAGAAAACTAATTCTAGGGTTTATTTAGGTAATAATAAGATTAGGATAAATTCTTAATGAATTTTAAATTCTCCTTAAGAGGAAAATTCAGTTGGTAGCAGGACCATAACCTGCGAGATTTTTCCATTTCAAACACACCGAGAACTGCTCTAAGCGACTTGTGTGGGCTTAATCTCCTTAGTTGGCCTAGGTCAGAAAATCAGGCCAACAAATGGCACTAGAAGGAGGGCCTATTAATGATTAATGGCAGGTAGAACTAATGATAAAACTTTAACCAGTCAACAACCTCCATTACAATCTAAAGTTAGTAGATCACCATTCATAGAAGCTGTTAGGAGCATCCTTGAGCGTGATCACATTACATCTCCATTCACTCCTGAACAGAGTACTCAAAATTTAGAAGAATCATGCCATATTCTTATGAGAGCATATGCTCATCAACTTGGTTTAACTCCAATTGACTATGGTCTCCCTAGACAACAAAGACGTAATCCTCAATTGAATATAGTTACTCAAGATTCAGTAGAAGCTGATAGCACTCCAAGTTATCAAGTTTTAAGTCATCAAAGAGAAACTACTTGAACAAATACTGCTAGAAGATTGAATTCTGTAGGTGGTTTTGATCAACCACCTTCTCCTCCGGAATCATCGTCGGATAGTCTAAGATCATCTAATCCAGGGAGTTCTTTAGATTTTGAAGTAATTCCTATGGTTGGAAACATACCTGTAGGAGGAGGAGGTAATCCTCCACCTAATCCTCCACCCAATCCACAACTTCCTTGGTTGAGAATAGCTGTTGTAGTTGTGCCTAGTGTACAACATCCCCTGCCTAAACATTCAGATAAACTTCTTCTGAAGTTTAATCGAGATAACAAAGAGCCTGTAGAGGTGCATGTAGATAAATTCATGTTAGTTGTTCAAACTTTGAATGTTGAGCATGAGGACATGGTTTGTCAGTTGTTCCTTTTAACTTTTGAGGGTAAAGCATCTACTTGGTACTTTTTGTTAGTCCAAGTATCAATCACAAATTGGGATGAATTCAATAAAGCTTTCCTAGATAAATTTGGAGAGGATAAAACACGTGCTCTTTTAGCCCTTGAATTATCTCGGATTAAAATGGAACCTAAAGAAAGAATTAAAGATTTTAATCATAGATTTCTTACACTAAAAAATAAAATTCTTGTCGCTTCTCAACCACCCGAGCATATAATCATAGAAAATTATACTTCAGCCTTACCAAAATATCCTGGGATGTTTGTTAAGAGAGCTGGTAAAACAAATCTAGTGGAAACTTTTGAGGAAGCCATTAAAGTTGAGAAGGATTCTATGTCCTATGAATCAGATAGAAGTGGAAAAGCTGATACTTTTCCTCATAGGAAGATTGAAAGATCTAATTCAGAAAAGGATAAGGAATTTGACGTAGAACAGCTGCAGAATGCTATTCTGGCATTAACTAATGAAGTTGTAGGATTAAAAAAAACTAATTCTTAAGATTCCTCCTCTAGAGGATATTTTAGAAATCAGTTTAGATAGAATCCTAACACTAATAATAATAAAAGTACACTGCTTGATATAGCAGTAAATGAAGAAATTTTTAATACTATTCATGCTGTCTTTTCTTTATCCGCAAATCCCTCAAATCAAGAAATTGTTGAAAATGAAGAGGAAGAGGAATCTGAAAATGAAGAAGAATTGGAAGAACCTCAACAAGTTAACGGTCATTTTTGGGATAGTCTTGTAAAATATTATGAAGTTAAAATTCCTCCTTCAGGACAACATGCCTATAATGCTCGTAGTAGAACATTTGCAAATACTCCTGGAGCATCATCAAGTTCTACCCCGAGTAATGATAACAATAATTCACAACCCAATAAATAGACTCAATATGGAAAACAGACTCAATCTGTGAAAATTGCTCAGCTTATTCAAAATTCTCCAAAGTTGGATTTACAATATGACATAATTGAAGATTTAAATAAGACACGTGCAAACATCAGTATGTATGATCTTCTTCAAATTTACCCAATGCCTAATAGTCCTATTATAAATCCTACCATGAGTTCAATAATTCTGAATGCTAAACAAAATATAGCTGCTAACAATTCTAATAATGATTTAACATCAATTGATAAAGGAAAGTCAACAGCGGATAAAGCTTCGCTAATAGGGAAAAATTCAAAATCAACAACTCCTCCATTCCTACTCACCTTCAAGATTTTTAATAGGAATGTTCATAATTGCATGGTTGATTCCAAAGCATCTTCCAATGTAATGCTTTTGTCTGCATGCAAAATGTTGAATGGAAAGTATGTTCCATCAAATTCACAGATAACTCAATTGGATAGGAAAAATGTGAGGGTTGTAGGAGAGATGAAGAATGTTTTAGTCAAGATTGCTTGTAACCCTTCAGTTTTTCAAATTATAGACATTGTGGTTGCAGACATTCCTGATGTGTATGGGCTATTTTTGAGTAGAGATTGGTCTCAACAATTGAATGGATTCTTTGCTACAGACTGGTCAACTTTATGGTTACCCAAGAATGGAAAGTCAAATCAAATTAAGATAAACAAAGAAAGATATATGAAACATATTGTGACAGAATGACATGATCCTAGTGAACCAGTTTTATTTTTAGATTCTATTATGGGGAATTACATGTATGAACTTGGATTTGGTAATTTTAAATCTGAAAATTCTGTTTTCTCTGAAAATAAATTGCAATCATAAATTCTTAATGTTACAACCATTTCCCATGATTCTTCATTCATGGAAATTGCAAATGATGTAGATAGTCGTAATATTGTGAATATTATCGAAAGTAAAGTAGTTGTTAATAGTTCTTCTTGGAATTTATATTTTGATGGGTCAAAGTCTAAAGAAGGAGCAGGAGCTGGTTGCCTGCTAATTGACCCTAAAGGAAATAAAACATGTATAGCTTGTAGGATGGAATTTAATTGTACAAACAATACTGTGGAATATGAAGCTTTAATACAGGGTTTGAAAAAAGCGATTGATTTGGATATCAAAGTGTTAATTGCATATGGTGATTCTGAAATCATTGTTAGACAGGTTCGTAATTCTATTCACTGCATTTTTTAACATTTGCAGAATTATCAACAAGAGGTATGGAATCTCATTTCACATTTTGATGCATTTAACATAATGTCAGCTCCAAGATTTCAGAACCAAGAGGTAGATTTATTAGCAAATGTGGCATCAAAACTAATTCCATCAGAAAATTTCACACCGGATTTCTTTTCAGTTGAATTGATTTTTAGGCCTTCTATACCAAATAATATCTTTAACTGGAGTGTGTTTGATAATGATGTGCAGGTGCTGAATTTCCTAACAAATGATGATACCTTTAAAGATTCAGCCATTGATGAAGTTATGCATGACAAAAATCTGCGGGATTTTTCAGTAATAAATGATTTTTGTTCAGTTGAAAAAGCTTTCAAAAAGGTAAAACCAATTCCTAATTCAGTTTTGAGATTAGAAAAAAAAATTTATCTTCAAGATAAATTTAGGTCTGTTCCTAATTGTAAAACCAATAGCTCACAAATGAAATATGAAACGATAAATTTAGGAACGGAACTGAATCCTCAAACCGTAAATCTAGGAATAGATTGCACTCCTACAGAGAAATCAGCATTCATAAAATTATTTAAAGAATTTAAGGATGTCTTTGCATGGACATATGACGATTTGAAAACTTTCAATCTACAAGTCATGCAACACATTATCCCAATAAAACAAGAGTCAAAACCTTTTCAACAAAAACTTAGGAAATATCATCTATCATTAGAACCAACAATTAAAAGGGAACTAAATAAATTGTTAGATGCTAGGATTATTTTTCCTATTCGACATACTCAATGGGTAGCCAACTTAGTTCCAATTAGGAAGAAAAATGGTGATATTAGACTATGCGTTGATTTTAGAAATCTTAATAAGTCTTCTGAAAAGGATAATTACCCAGTTCCTCCCATGGAACAAATCCTTCAGAAAGTATCTAGGTCTGAGATACTATCACTTCTTGATGGTTTCTCAGGATAAAACCAAATATTGGTGTCCCCGGATGATCAACTGAAAACAAATTTTAGAACTCCATGGGGAACCTACGCTTACAGAAAGATGCCCTTCGGGTTAATCAATGCTAGAGCAACTTTTCAAAGAGCAATGGATATTGCTTTTAGAGGCTTAATTAGTCATTCAATAGTTGTCTATTTAGATGATGTTACTGTGTATTCTAAATGTCTACATGATCATATTAATCATCTTAGAAAGGTATTTAAATGTTGTAGAAAATTTGAAGTATCCTTAAATCCAAAGAAAACAATATTTGCTGTTTCAGAAGGTATTTTATTAGGTTGCGTGGTTTCAAAACGCGGGATCATGATAGATCCTGAACAAACCCAAGCTATCTCCAAAATAACTTATCCTTCTAGCAAAAAAGCAATGCAATCGTTTCTTGGTAAAATAAACTTTGTCAGAAGATTCATCCCCAGTTTTTCTGAAATCATCCGTCCTTTACAAAAAATGATTAAAAAGGATGCTATTTTTAATTGGGGACAAACTGAAAAAAGAATCATTTCAGATAATTTTAGAAGCCATTTTAGAAGCTTCTAGTCTTTTGAGCCCATATTTTAACAAAGATTTCATATTGTATACTTTCGCTTCTAACATATCATATGCAGCAGTTTTAACTCAGCTAAATCAGCAAAATAGTGAAGTGTCAATTTCGTTTATGAGCTCAAATTTTAAAGGTGCTAAACTTAATTACCATCAAGTTGATAAGCATGCTTTTGTTGTTTTCAAAGCTGTCAAACATTTTCGTCCATATTTATTGACATCTAGAACAAAAGTGATAGTTCCTTACCCTTTAGTCAGAAATTTGTTAGTACAGAAAGATTTAGGTGAAAAAAGAGCACCTTGGATGACAGCTCTTCAAGAGTATGACTTGGAAATTAAACATTCAACAGTAGTCAAGGGTCAAGGATTATGTAAACTTGTTGCCGAAGCAGCTCATCTACCTAATAACAATTCTGAAGTTGTCATTGAGGAATTCTTATTAACTCGGGAAATTTACTTGTATCCTCCACCACAAGATTCTTGGTACACAGATTTAAGGACATTGCTTGAAACAGGAGCTGCTCCTGATTATCTTGAACTAAGCAAAAGGAGAGCACTGAGACTGAAATCTGATCCTTATTTACTAATTGATAACATCATTTTTAGGAGAAATTCAGACGATGTTTTACTTCTATGCCTAGATAAAGATGAAACAGAAGTGATTTCGAAAGAATTACATTTTGGACCAGCAGGTGGTCATTTTGGTGGAGAAACTACGGCACATAAGATTCTTA
>LPNX010901194.1:1510-30671 GCA_001517045.1 Pseudotsuga menziesii
AATGCGTGCTGTGCGATGAGTTGGGCCATGCGACTCACCTATGTCCTCAGTTACCAGCATTACAGGAGTACATGCAAATGCTTGATGATGATCCCACTATCCCGGTTGTCCATCTAGATTCAACCCCTAAGCCTCGCGACAAATCCCTATGCACTAACCACTCCTGTGCCATATGCGATGCTTACGGGATTTACTCCCATCACTGTCCCGATCTCCCCGAGTACAGAGCAGCTCTCTTTGAGATGAACAATATGGATCTCGAGACAGCACCCCTCACCATTGAGGAAATCCATTCCCCGGTCTCTTCCCCTTCCGGAGAGGTTAATACCATTTATATGATCTCTTCCGTCACTACTCCCTTGTCAACCGATTTGACGACACAAACATTCTGTACTGATGAGGAGATTCTTGAGGCTCTCACTGCCCTAGATTATCCCTGGGATGACATGCACCATCATTCCTACTTCCTCCCAGATGAACCCTCCTCTAACACTGCTCCTCAATTTGCAATTGAATCCAAAGACTTCCTTCCCCCCAAGGTCGAATGGTTCAAGGACCCTATTCCTACTCCTGACGCCTTCGAAGAGGGTAACATGGCCAACATCTCCCCTGTCATCCAAATTGATATCACAGCCCCAGGAAGCACCCCCGAACTCATCACTTTAGGAGCCTCTTGCAGTAAGCAAGAAATTGAGGAATATAACAAACTTTTCAGAGAATTCCGTGATGTCTTTGCCTGGTCCTATACCGAAATGACCGGTCTTGACCCTGCCATTATAGAGCACCACATTGACACATGGCCTGGTGTACCCCCCGTTCGTCAGAAACAGCATCCCCTTCATCCCTAGCTACAGTTTTCGAATCAGCACGACGAGACCGTCACGATGGTCACCTCGTTGCATTATTTTTTCTACGTCAATTTTTCGCCCATTTTTTAGACGCCGCTAGTCGCCTCGGTTTGTGCGCCACTTCGGCCGCTCTCCATTTTTAACACTTTTCATATCATCGGATTTATTTTTCTGAGCTCATGATGATGCTTGAGATCATTTCTCGCTCTCACTTGGTACAATTTCAACATTGCGTCCCTACACCTTGCCGCATCGATTTGCGCGCCACATCGACCATCATCAGATTATTTCACACTTTTTACATGAGCCATCCACTCCTGTCATACTGCAAATGTTTCGTTATTTTGCCACCATTCATTCACCCCGCAAGGAGGCCCACCAGTGTTCCCCCCCCACCCTCAGTCCTGGTCATCATAAATGTTCCTTGATTGAACACTTCCTCCTTGCCTGGCTATTAATTTAGAGTCTTCTTATTTGCTTTCAGACTCCTTAAAATTGAAAGCAACCATGAGCATGAACTGTCCTAGGCTCGTTAAATCCACACGACAGTAGCACTCTATCACTTCAGAGTCTTCTTATTGCTTTCAGACTCCTTAAAATTGAAAGCAACCACGAGCATGAACTGTCCTGGGCTCGTAAAATCCACATGAAAGTACCATTTTATATCCACACTTCTCCTAGTTCCCTAACCCATGAAGAAGTCCCCCCGCGCTTCTTGGTGCTATGATCAATCCTCTCGGCAGCACCCCCAATCAGGTCGCCTTTGTTCAGAGTATTCTGCAATCTCCTGCCATTTTTCCACAGCTTGAGTCTACCTTAGCCCATTCACCCTCAGATCCTATACCGCTATGATCCCTTTACCACCAGTCAGTCTCATATGCTGCCCGACCATCCCCGCCATCATACTCTGAACAAAGGAAGTTTGAGTCCACCCACTCTACTTGCCCAGTTATTCCCCCCAGTTTATCACTCCCGCCATCAGTACTATCACAGTTCGGTTTTTCACCTCGCGCTCCTGTCAAGGAAACATCATTGCCTTGATAGTTGCAGGTCTCCCTCTGTCGACGACAGCCCCTCTATTCCAGAGGATAGACCTAGAGGCCCCTGCGCCTTGGAGCCATCACCATCTGTGGTGAGTGCCTATGGACCATTTTGGGAGGAGTCATCAATGGCTCTCCGAATAGTTGTTTCTCACATGCTCGACTTCAGCACCTTAATCGCATCGTTAAGAATCGCGCAGGATGTATATCCTTTCCATTATGTGTCGAAGACCCCGGATTTCCCCCGACTCTAGCACATTGGTGAGTCACTTCAGAACGCTCAGTTATATGTCCCCGTGGATGTCCGGGCTGTGTTGACGATTGTATTCGGAAGCCATCCAGTTCCATGCTTCCTTGAGTACCCAGTTCAGTTCCAGATCAGTGTACCATTGCAAGTGTGACCATTGTCGCTTTGATCCAGCAGCTCATTAGTTCCTTTGGAACCACATTCAGTAGCACTGCTGTCATTCCAGTGCATCAAGTTGATTCAGCTCAGACATGGTCAGCCCAGCAGTATGTTCCAGATTTGTGTCCCTTCTGGACCCTTATGATATACACAGTGGATTTATATGTATCCTACAGGTCCCTCTTTTCGAGCCTCACAGTTATTTTTATGTATCTTGATACGAGCATGGGTATGCCCGCCTCGTCCAGATGATCAGATGATTCCTCATCCATTATTTAGGTTATGTACTTTTCAGTCCTTGCAGTTGGTTCGAGATCATCGTTTCGGGCTTCAGTTGGTTCCTTCTCTTCTCCACACCCCAGGAAAAACGAATATGACTTATGATGTCCATCGGCCATACGATGAGATCCTGCCCTCGCACATCAGGGGGCAATCTGTTAACACCCAAAAAGGGTTCACTACCTCATCTACCCCATTACATGGCTCATTTGTCCATTTTCCTACCATATTTCCATCAAAAACCCATAAAACCATCTTATAATTCCTCCAAAAGGCCATAAACCCTCTTTTCCTCCAAAAAATATCCAAAATTCCTCCAAAAAAGAAAAAATCTCCAAAAAGGAAGAAAAAATATAAAATAATGAGGAAAAGGAGGAAACAACCCTAAACAGCTGAAACCCTAAACAGCTGAAACCCTAACCCTAAACCGGCACTCCACCACTATAAATAAGTGATGGAGACCCCTTATTTCACATCCACAATCACAAGTATCCTACCTTTGCCAAAATTGCTCTTGAAATCCTAGCTCATCCTTGAGCTACTTTCACCATTGAGAGCCCCTTTTGGCCCATTTCCACCATTGGAGAAAGAGAACGAGCAACTTGAAGCTCGGAGCCACCTACTCAGACTAGCGCAAAGGGCTTCACCAACCTCCACATTGGAGGTTAGATCAATAAAAAATCATTCTTTATTTTTTGTTGTTTTGCTTCATGAACATGTTTAGATTAGTTTTTATTTCTGTTTAGCATTTTTTTATTTCACATATTATTGAACTGATACTAAGGAATCCATTCTCCTTAGTAGGTGCTCATTCGCACAAGCTAGGGGTAAAAACCTAGCTACACCTTCCACTCTCAATACATGCATGAAACACAATTAGGTACAAGGCTTTTACTTACCATTGTTCATAGGTTAACAATAAGGTGCAGGGATGGAGAACTCATCAGGCTGGAAGATCTACACACAAAATAGATGCATATAAATGGCTAAATCATGATAAGGATGGTACTTATAATTAAAATCACATCAATATGCCAATAGGGTGACAACTATCAGTCATTAATTAACTTGAATTTAACCTAAATACACATTCAAGCATAAGCATAGAAAAGCCATAAATGGAAGCTGAACAAATGATAATAAAAGAGCTTATATTAAGTCATCAGCAAAATGAGAAGCTGACAATAGTATGGTCTACAAATCCCCAAAGTTGAACACTTTCAATAAAATAAGTCTTAGACTTTATAGCCTTTACAAAATACTCAGATCCTGAAAAATTGGATCTAATTTAACAAAAATAAACAAAATATTTTTTTTTTGCAAAATTAGGTTAAAAAACCCCAATTAACCACTTCTCTAACTAACTGTAGAATTAGTTCACTATCTGAACCTTCAGATAACTAAGGTAACTGCTGGAAATCACTACCACTGGCCCTCTACTGGTTAGGTCACTATTTCACTTTGAAAACTAAGTGTTGGTGGCCTTTTCTCCCTTTATGTCATAGTAAAACTGAAGCACACCTTACATGATTTTTTCTTCAGCGTCCTTCATCTGCAGACTTTGTCCCTGAGCCATCCATATTCACCCAAAATTGGTCCTGCGTGTCAAAATTTAATTTTATGCCTCTGTCTACTTTCAATGGTTAAGAGGACAAAACATCGAAACCGTTAGCTTCCGAAAGAGGCGCTTTCGGTGGCTAATGAAATGTCCCAGCGTCCGCCAAAGCCACAGAAAGCCCCGTTTTCCAAAAATTACTAGGTTTCTTCCAAAAATGTTCTTTTAGGTATGTCTGCTCAGCTTTATTCTTCATAAATTAGTCCAAAAATGGTCCAAAAGGATTAGAAACAGTCCAAACTATAGAAAAGGGGGTAAAAATTTTCAAAAATTTGAAAAATTTCTATAAAAAATTCAAAACATTATATAACATTTGAAATTTTTACCCAATTGAGCTTAGAACTTCAACAGCGAATTCCAGGAGATCCAGCCAGTGGAATCCACTCTAGTTTTTTTTGGGTACTTGCCCGTGCTCTACTCTTTCATTTTGATGTAAATTCTATCAATTTCCATGGTGTATTTAGGATTCTAGGCCCATATTAAATGCACGCCTCGGCCCACGCAGAAATCAAGAGTTTTTCTGCGTATAGGGCTAGATATATGCGAAAAATGCCCTCAAATTTGTGTACATACGTGGCTGTTTAGCAAACAGTCACGTATGCGGCCACGCTCAATGATTAATTAAGTATTCTAATGGATAAAACTCAAATTTTATGTGCGGGATGGTTCTAGAATGGAGAGAACATGAGCACGATGATGTAGAAGGGGAAATAAGGGCAGATCTATTGGCTCAACAAGATTTGCGGTCATGCGGGCTCTACAAGTTTTGGTGTCTTGGAGGTATATGGGAAAAACTAAGACTACTGCAGATGCTAGTAGACTACTGGGATCTATACTTAGAGTCATTCCAGATAGACAGTATTTCCTTCACCATAGAAGTGGAGGACATATACTTTATTACTGGACTTTTTCGATGGGGGGAAGTGGTGAACCTACGCTCTTGCAGGCCTGGAGGTGGCCTGACTATAGATGAGTACATTGCGGTGTACTACTATCTGGACACAGACAAGGTGGGGAGTTAGATCCCAACTAACTCCATACAAGTGCTAGGCCTAAAGGCCATTATACTGACATTGGGTAGGATAGCGGGGCTAGCCTCACGACCATTGATGTTCTATGTCGTGGAGTGCATGAGGCCCACAGTTTATGACTGGAGTACAACATTGTTGAGCAACATTAAATAACAGCTCAATGACTGTAAGATGGGCAGGGTGCGAAACTTCAGTTTCAGCAGCATACTGAGCACGTTCTTCTTCGAGTGTGTTCTGGGATTGAGCCCTAGAGTTGACGTTCCTCTACATGGGGTTAGAGACTCATCCCAACAGTGTTGGGAGGATGCGATGCATAGACTAGGTGGAGGTAGGGTGTCCAACCCCTATCTAGGTGATTTCTTTCCATGGTGGTGACGATAGATAGTTTCCATCGATGAATACCCCTATGTGGGGATAGATTTCTGGGGAGACCCAGACATGCCGCTACCACCAGGATCGACATACGGTGACATTGGTAACAAACCCCGACCCTCTTTTTAAAAATTTTGAGTTATTTAATTTTTTGTGTTTTTTTATTATGTGGAATCAAAATACACATTTTTGGGTGATAATACATAGTGACATCTACCATATGCATGCATATGTGGGACCACGACGCCCTGAAGGCTTCCCTCATCATAGACGGAGGGGAAGAGGAGACGACATCACGGGTGTGGATGCGGAGTGGATGCTCCAAAGAATTCATACCAACTTCATGAGATTCACACACAGAGTACCCATGGTGTAAGTTGAGGACTTGCCTGAGGCTATGCAGCGCTAGGTGGTGGGTGTACCACAAGCATGGGTGTGGCTATTTCTATGGCTACCTAGAGTTGTGGTGACATTCCATGATCACAACCCCCCTCCTCTTCCACATGCTTAGATACCTGAGAGTGATACATTTTGTACTATTGTGTATTATATTTTGGTGGCTTGAGAGTCCCAATTTTGTATTATGACACTATGTATTACAACATTTTGTATGTTTATAAAAAATTTTATGACGATCAATTTATTTATTTACATGTGTAAAAATTTATGTTTGTGATGAGATTATGACCATTTCATTATAGCCTTAGGTATGAACCCATTCTATTATGTCACAGAACCTTCTTGTTGTTTCAGAAGTGGCATTATGTGAATGGTAGAGCTTGAACTTACATGGGTGCCCTAGTTAGCACCTTATTTGCATTTGGTGCCCATGCCGACATTTTGTCCCTTAGGATGTGGGAGTCTATTGTATAGTATTTCCATGACATTTCACAAGAGCCTCATACTCCTGTTGATATTTTGTTGCCCTATTTCCCTCAGGAATCCTTTATGTCAAGTTGTAATTGCATTATCATGAGCTTTGCCTGCCTTATTGAGCCTTACGTCGGCTTCCCTGACATTGAGTTTTAGCCATATTGCCCGAGCTTGTCTCATGTCTAGCCATGCAGAGCCATTTTATATATCCTTTGCAGCTTGATTCCCTATTTTTTAATGTTGGTTACGACTGGGCAGACCCGAGTTTACTTGTTATGTACCAACAATACCCCTAGCTCACTGGCCCTTTTGGAAACAGACCGTAGAACGGCCTGAAGTCTCACTCGAAGTGATCTTATGGGTTGGCTAACGACTCAAGTGTCCTCAACCAGGTTCTATAGCATCCTGGTGGTTCTTATCTCTTCTTAGCCTACGGGATCTCTCCACGAGGCGATGTTCTCTCTTACTCGCTGAATCTGATAGGAGAAGGGCTCTATCGCATAGCAGCCTCGCAGATGATGCGCACCCTTCCCCTATACTTGCCTTCTCTCCTGCGATATCTCACACCACAACTTCCCTGACGGTGCGAGGTCACCTGTCTTTCCTTACGATATATCCTATAGTAGGGCTTAATACGAGTCTCGAGGTCTAAGGGATTTCTCCCTTAGGCACATGTAGCTGAGTTAAACAGCCTCACTTAGACTTCTACGGTCTAATATGCTTAACATCGACTATGCGCAATCTTGCTGAACTTGTATACATAAATCACTTAACACTGTAACTGTTACTATCATGAATCAAGTACTGGTAAACTCATACACAGAACACTTAACGGATTCAACAAACAGTTCAACCTTCTAAGATACTGTAAACCGAAATATGGCATACATACATTAACTGTAAGCAAAGTTCATGTAATGAATGACAGATAACATTAAGTAGACACAATCACATGAATCAATCAGACAACACATTGATTTTATGTGGTTCACTTCCAGGGTAGAAGCTACGTCCATGGGAACTGGTTTATATATTATAACTTGGAAGAGTAAACACAGTTCCGCTGCATCCTCATATGTAGCTGATATATTCTGGGTAACTCTGCGCACACCGTCGGGAGCCCTTCTCTCTTAGATCTCTTCTCTTCTTATATTGCTTCTCTTACAATATACTCTTCCTCTCTCTCTCTCTTACTCTCAATCCCTGCAGATTGTTACATACATGCTCTAGGAGTCAGCTACTAGTTACAGTAAGATACTACAGACTAAATAACAGAACCAGAGCTCGACCCTTCTATAATACAAAATGACTATGAGCTAACATACTAACTGACTCTCTGACTAGTGAATTATCTGAATAGCTCAATGTCTATGAGCTGCAGATCGACTAACTAGCTAACCTTTCACTATACAAAATATATGCTTTTATAGGTGGCCCGAAGGTCTCGCCATTACAACACTGTGGGCCTATCCCAACAGTAACCCAAAAACCTTAACAGTGACAGTCAGTCTATCTGTACTCGAACTACCGCTTTCCATCACACCACAGCTCTCTGCAGTCTTCCACACTTCCCAGCGCTGATCGTGGGTATGGGCTTCGCTTCCTCGATCGCTTCCCTTCTGTCCTTCATCTTCAATACCTCGGCTCGTTGCTCCTTTTCTATTTATGAGGGTAGCTGAGCCCTCTTGTCTACGCCGCTGCCTTAAGTGCAGTGGTTGATCTCTCTCCTCTTGGCTGTTGCCTTAAGTGCAGTGGTTGAGCTCTCTCTTCTCGGTTGCTCAGGTACTGTTACCTTTGACTTTCTTGTCCCGATATAGCATCTTTTCCTGTAGCTGCGGGACCCTGCTCCAACATTTACCAGGATGGGACTTTCCCCCCCGAGTGTCGCTATCCTACACATGTATCCTTGCATTGAGAATAGGTATGTTCCACTGCTTGGAACTAGTTTGTTTTCCCATTATGGCACTTGTCTCCTCCTAGTATGTAACTATAAAGTAGTTTTATTCCTTTTTAAGTTTTTTAAATATTTGAAAAAAACCAAAAATAAATTTTAAAAACCAAAAAGTTGGACAAGGAAAGATGTTATCTTTGGCATCTTTTGAGTCGTGTCACCTTTGAACAGAGCACTGTATATCACATCCACTGGTTGGTTTTATAGTTTTACTTTAGGAGCTCTACTTGTGTATCTGAGTTTATCTCCATCGAATGGTTAAGCTTCCAATCCTTATGGAGCCTCTGTCAATGCCTCCTATGTCGCAGAGATGTCCCAGTTTTGTATATCAAGCCTATGCTGACTCTATTCAGTCACCATTCTCCGTTATGCTATTGTTTGAAGGAAGTTGAAACCTGAGTCGGCCATTCCTTAGTTATATTGACTTTGCATGTCGGCCATTCCTAGTACAGTTACTAGTTCTTGCACCTTATGATCGATTCCTTCCACATTATATAGCTTTGCTGAGTACCTCATGTTGGATGATGGGTGATGCCTTAATGCCCTCCTTCCAATAGATTTCATCCCATCAACTTCAGATCATTTATTCTAGGATTGGAATCTAGAGAAATTTTTGAGTGCCTTGAGACTTGTAGTCATCAGTGGCAGGTTCTCTCGCCATCGATAGTTTTTGGGAATACATCAATGTCCCCAAAATGATGGATCTTCTCAAGTGTTCAACTTCAACACACCTATTCACACTTGTTAGTTTTCACTTTAGTACCTTGATTCCCATTATCATTATTGATCGGTGACCTCATGTCTATTAATGGTATACATCAATGATCGGTAATCAGACGATGGAATACTATGTTCGACCTCAACACCTCTATTCACATAGTAGGACTTGTACATGTAGCAGTTTGTGTAGAAGACCTTCCAGATTGGTGGCATCTCTTATATGCTACCTCCTTGATCGTGCCAGTGTTCATGAGATTTCAGCTCTCGTGACTTGGTTCCAGTGTGTGTCAGACATTTCCAGCCATTATGGAGATCTTGATCTGTTATATATCTTTATATTTCATGGAGATCATGATCATTTGTATATCTTCATCATGGAGATTCTGATCTATGTATATTGTACGTGGAGATGACCACTTATGTCATATTTTGTATCATGCCTATTCATGGCCATTGCACTCTTATGTATCCGGGACTGCTATATGTGTTTGTAGTTATATGCAGAGTTGTATCATTTTACTATGCTGATTGGGTGGCTAGTCTTGAATTTGGGATTCTTCATCACTCCACTTCTGGGATGGAATTATAATGTATTTCATCCATCATATGACCCCTCTTACCTCACACATTAGGGGGCATCTGTTATAGCATATTTTACCACACCAGGCGAATCACACTTGCATGGCCGTCCCCTGTCCCTATGCAGACTCCTTAGACCCCTTGGACCATTTTTTGTCGTTTGATTTTTCCTAGACCATCCCTAAAAACATGTGAAAATTGATATACACAACTTTTCAACCCTTTATCATGTATATACGTGGGTTTGAACTCTAAAACCATGTACATCAGGATGTGTACAAAAATCCAAATCCTTTTGGAGTTTTTCTTGACATGGATCCAACTCACTTGTCTCCTAGCCTTCCATATGCCTTGAGATCACTCATATTCGACCTTTCATTACCCCATTGAAAAGCTATATAAGGAACCCTTTGGATACATTGAAGGCATAAGAGAATTGAGAGCAAAGAAACTATAGTCCATTATTGGTGGAACTTGTGCTTGAGTCTACATCCCTTTGTCCCTTGGATCACTTTAGTGTTCTTCCCAAGCTTTCCTTTTGCTTGTGAGCTTTCTATCGAGATATGGATGATTGAGGTGGTGGAGGCCCAAGTGGGGGATTCAGTTTATCTGATTCGTAGACATGCCAACAGAGGTTGTATTCATTGTAATCTCTAGTTTTATATTAATAGAAATATCTTTTCCTATCCAATAATGTATGTTTGAATGAATATTTTATCCATGGATTATTTCAAATGTTTATGCGTTGTTGATTATATATGCTAGAGTAGATCTAACACCAATATATATAGTATGCTTGTCTTGTTTGCTTATTGTTGAGGAAGTGATTCATCAATTCAAGCTGAAGTTGGAAAGCTCAATGGGGATCTACTTCAACCGTCCGGAATAAGGTACGAGTTTTGATCCTTTAGTGTTAGATATTTGATATCTCTTGCATATTGGAAAGGATTGATTTTTGGAGTCAAGATATATGTTGTGGTACCCCAAGCCATAGGAATTTCTCTCCGTAACAAAATTGGTGACTCCCCTGGGGAGTTCCTAGTAGTTGTCCTTTGGGGGTTTTCTATCGGCATTCAATGACTTTGAATTACTCTTTTTTTCTCTATTTCTGTGTCGGGTCTAGGGCCATGTTATCCTGGTAGTGTTTGATTGGTGTGAAGTTTGTCTCAGCTTGTCTGTTTGCCTTTTTTTTATGCACTTCCTCCTGTATGCGAGTTTTGAACTCACAGTCGCGTATATACGCAGTTTTGACTACTATATCCATGTACACACGTGGGTTTACTGCGAACAGTCGCGTATGCCCTTACTTTTTCCTCCTTGAGGAATATTGATAATTGCTGGGTGAATTTTGATGATTGCTGAGACTCCTTTGATACTTCTAGAGTCTGTATACACCTATGTTCCTGACTAGAGATGCTTTTTTTAGGGTAAAATTTATTTTTTTGAAGAATGTTATTGTCATTGCATTTTCAATTTTTTGTTTTGGGATTAGTGCATTAGAGTTATTTTACCTTAGTACTTTGATTGAGTGCTACATGCTTGTCCTTGCAGAGTTTGGGGGTTTTAGAATCATTCTTTTTCTTTAGTATCTCATTTTTATTTCAAAAAATCATAAAATATTTGATTATCATTATGCATTGCATTTTTCATTTTGCATAGTACTTACACTAGATTTGCTTTGAAGTATTACTCATGATTTCATATAGGAAATCTTGCATTTATCATTTGAAGAAAATTTTGGATTTCACGTAGTAGCATACCCTGTTTTTCATGGACACAATGCATTTGCATTGATTGTTAGGTGTGCATTTTGCTTCATGTTGCGTCATAACACCATTGGTTGCATAGTCATCTACCTTTTTTGAGAAATAAAGCCAATTAAAATCAACGCTTAATTAAAATGAACTACACTATTTTATTTGATAGGGTTCACCAACAATATTAGGTTTTAGGGTCTTGGAATAGTTCATTGTGAGTAAATTCTCCAAGACCACTAAACAACAACATGTATGTATCTGTCCAGGTGAGAGTGTGGAATTCCTTGGTGTAATTGGTGTTTCTTAGGATCCTCCTCTCAAAAGGGAGTTAAGAATGAGGCAGTGTGAGTGGTTATTAATTGGGATGACCCCTAGTCATAACTGAGTAGAACCGGAGATATTTCCAGGATTGTATTCGTATCTGAGGGCTATTTCGGGAGTTTCGGGCTTTTCTACCCTGCCCATACGGTCAATCCCACCTGCGACTGTCCACCTGAGCATTTATTATATTGAGGTGACCTTAGTTGCCTTACCTAGGATATCGAGGGGGTACTTTGCAGGGGTTATTTTGTGGGTGTCTCGGCCAGGTTGGGGTCGGACAGCACAGTCGCTTTAGGCGTTGAAGCTAAGGGCCACAATAATTGGCTACATAGCTTCGCTTGTTGTGTATGGGAGTCTCAAGCCTCTCCTAGGCGAGACATACCTACTTCATTTGGGAGGTCATTTATCCTACCCTTGATTGCTTGTGTTTGTCTTTAGATTTTATTAGTGTATGCTCTGTGCAGGTTATCTTGCCTAGGGTTTCCTTAATTAGAGAGTCTTTTACATTTTTTGAGTCATTGTGGATTCAGGTGCATCTCCTCACCGTTCTCGTCGGTTAGTAGGACTTCCGCCTTCTACATATCCTCCTCCTTTTGGAGAGAGAAACAAACGATTTAGGTGGACTACTTCTCACATTGATTCACACACGATGGGAGACCATGAAGAAGGTATTCCTGAGCCACCCTCTCCCATTCAAGTGGAATATGGGGAGTTTACTCCTAACTATGATCCTTCACCTGATCTAACTGAGTTAGGTCCTGTAATTTCTGAGATAGGTACTTTTCATGATAGACCTACTTACTCTAGTGTTGATCCCCCATTAACACATCATCGGTATGGCATGCCAGAAGATGAGACTTATTATGAGCCTGTGAGCACTAGTTATGGTTGTTATGGTATGTTTGGTATACCCACACATGATTTGGAATTTCATGTCGAGTCATAGTTTGAGCCTAACACTACGCCTGGGGACACTCCTATTCCTTACCGTGCGGAGAGGTTTGGGGGCACAAGTCACATTGCACCTTCCATCCCGGCGGTGGAAGCTACATCACATATTCCTGCTAGGCCTAGGGTTAGTGATCCTATTAGGATACTAGATCCAAGATGAGTGACTATAGGGAACACCACGTACATAATTTCATAGATCCCTTCATCCTCGATTCCTTGTTCTTCGAATGTTGTTCCTCCACCTCATTCATGTGGTCCTTCGGGCTGGAATGTTGCTATGAGTCATGTCCATACTACTATTACTCAACTAGTTGTGTCTCAGGTTCAAGGATTTCCTGTTGTTTCGGGAGGTCGTGTTCATAATTCTAGAGGTCATGTTACTACTTTCGGAGCATATATTCCTACTTCTGTAGTGTATATTCCTACTTCCGGAGCTTATATTCCTACTTATGGAGTGTCTCATGGGATGACTTATAGACCTTATTATGGGATGTAGTATGGACAGAGTTATTCACCTTATGGGTAGAGGTATCAACAACCCACTTACTCTCCTAATTATGGCTTTGTAGCCCTGCATAGTCAAGGTACACCACATTATGGTGCTTCCATGCCACCCTACATGGGTCAAATGGGAGGAGGGAACTATGGTCAAGGCCATGGTGGTTATGATAATCAGACCTATGTGTATCAAAACTATTAGAGAGCGGTGCATTGACCTACTCATCCTAGGCCTCCTTTCCTCGCAATGCTAAATCTTCCTGACTTATAGAGATCGATGAATGATCCTATATCTCATGACCAATATTGGCCAGTTGTCCCTACTAAGCTTCCCTCGGACATACTCAAATTCGAGGGAAAACTTGGAGAAGATCCAAGCGAACATGTTACAACGTTTCACCTATGGTGCTCTTCAAATTCCTTACATGAAGATTCGATCCGTTTAAGGCTGTTTCAACACACCCTTATAGGGCCTGCCATGAAATGGTATATAGAGTTACCCAGGGGGGAATTCACTTTGTTCGATGACCTAGTGATGACTTTTCCTAACCACTTCTAGCTACCAGTGCATTATGACATTGGTACGAAAATCTTGTCAACATTTTGGCAGGATAAAGCCACACATATCTCAGACCATATCCAAGAGTGGCGTAGATAGAAGAGGTTGATTAAAGCTTTTATACTGCCAGAATTCCTCCTCGAATGGTTCCTTAAGTTGTTATTGCCTTATAGAGCAAAGGATGTTTCTACATCTGAAGTGAAAAATGAGAACAAGCCATTTTTAGGGCACAAGAACTGGATTTGATTTATGCTCAATCTGGTTTGTTAGATGAGATCATTCCCAATGCTCCGCGTTCTAGTTTCGACCCCAAAGTTAAACCTAGACCACATGCCGATGACATTATTGGTTGTGCGAGTGCTAAACCTATGGATTCAGTTGTCAAATAGGTCAGCCAAGTTGCAGTCAACCAATCCACTTCAGGAAAAGCCATGGCTTCATCTTAACCCACCCAAACGGCGACTGTGCTTTTGGTGCAATCATCGGACTAGAAGGGTAACCAACAACCTAGAAGGAATAAAAAGAAGGGTAAGAACAATCGTAAGGGTGGGAATAGGAATGAAAATGATAATACTAATGACAAGAACACCCGAAATGCTGGGGGGGATAAGCAATCTAAATGTAAGGTTAAATTTCCTTGCAATTTATGTAAGGAGGATCACCTTACTTGTGCCCTTGTATCGATGAAGCCTTGAGATTCTTAGCGCAGGGCCCAGTTGTGCTAACCAACCCTTTACCTCACAATCAAAACATGAACTCAAGGACCCATGATCAGTCTGGTGGTGATCAAGGTCTACCAAAGGGTATTGGCCATGGTTGCATTAACATGGTGCATGCTACGAAGGTTGTGACATGTGTGAAGGACTATGGTTCGTCACAACCCGACCCAGGAAAGGAAATTCACCCACTAGGGACTCCTTTGCGTATTGAAAAACCTATGGATAAACTTGAAGTTGAACCTTGCATTCCTAATGGATTCCTTAAGCATTTGAGGCACAATCCAAATGCCTGAGCCACCTAGAACTATTCTATTGTCGAGGATTTGGGCCACATTCCTTGTGTAATGTCTGCACTAGAAGTACTTCAGATTTGTCCTTCACAAAGGAAGGCTTTGCTTTCTACCCTTGGTGTGAATGATGATAATTCTTCCTCTGTGATTAGATTTGAAACCTCAGGACTTTAGCCTCGCTTGCCTTACTATGTGTCTCTTTTGATTCATGTAGAATGTCTTAACATGACCATCAAGCACACTATGATTGATGAAGGAGTTGTTGCTTCTGTGATGTCTTTATCGTGTTGGAAGGGTTTAGGTTCCCCTGAGTTGTCTAAATCCGGTACCATTTTGACCGCGTTTGATGGGAGATTTTTTAGGCTGCACAGGATCTTTCCTTCCCTTAAGGTCCATTTGGGAGGAAAGACCGTTGCAATAGAGGTTGAGGTGGTTGATGCACCCCTTGACTATAATCTCTTGCTGGGTAGGAATTATATGTATAGTATGCAAGCCATAGATTCTTCACTATTTTGCATTGTATGCTTTCCATTTAATGGGAAGATAGTTATAATTGATCAAACATCATTCAAGAATCCATCGGTTAGCGCATATTTGGGAGCTTCGATCCTGATTATAAAGCACTCTCAGCTGGAAACTGGGAGTGTGGGTGTGGGCATGTATCCATCCCTTATAAGAAGCTTTAGTTGTCCTGCACCTATCCTTATGATAGGGTATAGTTCCGGTGAGGCTTCGACATCTGTGAGATCGGTGTCTTTTCACACGAGTCATATGGAAGATCCTTGGATTCTTCCCACATCGAATACTTCGAGTGAGCCCATCATGACGAACATGTCATTTCCTGCAACTATGGTAGCTTATGAAGCTAATATTGGATGTGTTGCAGAGTCTAGTCCTTCCTCTTTGTGGATGGAGGAGGAGAACCCATATGTGCTTCCTGCATGGGCAGTTCAGTATTCTCACGCACATGACTACGTTGATAGTGTTTTTCCTTCAGATGAAGTGATTATTGAGGCCATGTCAGGGGTTGAGCCACCTTGGGAAGAGTTGCATCATAGATCTTATTTTCTTCTTGAGCTTGACTGCTTGGAGCGTGAGCACTTTAGGGAGGTTCTTAGTGAGAGAATTGGTAGTCCCATGGTTCCATTAAGCTCTCCTGGTCTGATGGATGATGGGAACATGGTGAATATATCTCCTACCATTCCTATCAATATCTCTCTCGATCCTGCCAGGATTGAGGATGTCTATATTGGGGCAGAATGTTCCCATGCTGAGATTCAAGATTACACTGAGCTGTTTAAAGAATTTCATGATATCTTTGCTTGGTCTTGTGATGAAATGCCAGGTATCAACCCTCGCATTGTTGAACATGAGATTAAAACTTATCCCAATGCTAAGCCTGTTCGACAACGCTTGCGTGCATTGAATCCTAGGAAAGCACCTGCGATTAAGGCAGAGATAGAGAAACTATTGAAAGCTGGTTTTATCTATCCCATTCCCTCAATGGAGTGGGTTTCAAATCCTATTTTGGTAGATAAGAAGCAGGGAGCGATCCTTATATGCAGTGATTTCCATGACTTGAATCGTGTTTTTCCTAAAGATAATTTCCCCACACCATTTATAGATCAAATCTTGGATGAGTGTGCGGGTAGCGAGGCATTTTATTTTATGGATGGATTTTCCAAATACAATCAGATACAAATTAAACCTGAGGACCAACATAAGACTGCATTTATTTGTCCTTGGGGAACATTTGCATATCGAAAAATGCCTTTTGGCCTTAAGAACGTCGGAGCCACTTTTCAGCAGGCTATGCCCTTGATCTTCCATGATCTCAAATCGATTATCGAAGTATTTTTGGATGACCTTGCAGCTCATTCTCATATGAGAATGCATCATTCCTATAATTTGAGATTAGTATTCGAAATGTGCCGCCATTATTTGGTCAGGTTAAATCCTCACAAGTGCATCTTTTGCGTGATGTATGGTCGCTTATCAGGGTTCATTGTTTCCAAGGAGGGTATAAGAGTTGACCCTTTGAAGTTTGATGCAATGCTTTAGTTGTCTCCCCTAAGGAACATTAGACATATTCAATGTTTGCAAGGCATGGAAAACGTCTTACGGAGATTCGTTGTCAACTTTGCCAATTTGACTAGAGGCTTTATGTGTCTATTGAAAAAGGACACCACCTTTTGTTGGGATGAGCACCCAGGAGTCCTTTGATGCGCTTAAGCGATCCCTAGCATTGGCACCGTTGGTTAGTCCCCCAAACTATAGCCATGATTTTCTACTTTATGTGGCCACATCCATGGAGACGATTGGTATGGTTTTGGTTCAAGAGGATGAGGAGCTCCAAGAGCATGTCATATAATATCTGAGCTAGAATCTTATTGACATGGAGATCCATTATTCCCATGTTGAGAAGCTTGCCTTAGCTACCGTACATGCGGTTCAACGGTTGAGACATTATATTCTCCTTCACCAGACCTTGGTTGTAGCCCATGTCAATTCGTTTCAATTCAGCCTCACTCGAAGGATGATTGGGGGAAAGTATAATAAATGGATTGTCATCTTTCAAGAATTCGACCTCAAGTTTGTTTCGGAAAAATCGAAAAAATTCTTAATTTTTGCGGAGCTTATATCGGATTTCCAAAGCGAAGCCGAGGAGATGGTTTGTGAAGATACGTTTATCAATGAGCACATCTTATTAATCTCAAATTTTGACCCATGGTATGGGGATATTATTATATATTTACAAACATTGAAGGTCCCCACTCACCTCTCATGAGATGAACGATGACGATTACGTCACGTATCCAAGAATTACCTCATAGTGGATAATACCTTGTACTGTCGTGTGGTAGATTCCAGTTTACGTCATTGTCTAAGTCATGAGGAGGTTGAGCTAGTACTGATTCATTGCCACGGAGGGGCATGTGGTGGTCATTTATCCGTGCTTTCTACAACCCAAAAAATCTTGAGAGTGGGTTATTTCTGACTGTCGATCTTTAAATATTGTGTAGATGTGATCAAGAAGTGCAACCCTTGCCAGGTGTTTGCACAGAATATGCACTCGCAACTTACCTCGTTACATCCCATCATCACCGCTGGTCCCTTCACTAAGTGGGGGCTTGATTTTATGGATTGCAACCCAGCTTCAGCTGGGGGGCATCATCATATCATAGTGGCTGTCGACTACTTCACGAAATGGGCTGAGGCCATACCTATAGTTAAATGCAATGGTGAGATAGCCACACACTGTATTCAACCGGATTATTACTTGGTTCAGTATTTCGAAGGAGCTTGTCGCCGACCATGGCTCGCACTTTTAGAATTGTATGATGGAAGAGTTGGAATCAAAGTTAAGATATAAGCAGGAGCATTCCTCCTCTTATTACCCTCAAGTGAATGGACAGGTAGAAGTAGTGAACAAACCACTCAAATCCATTCTCCAACGAACCATCGCACAAAGCAAGACTCATTGGCACATTATGTTATATCCTGCTTTATGGGCTTATAGAACCACTGTTAAGACTGCCATGGGTTTTTCTCCATATCAACTTGTACATTGAGTGGAGTTGGTATTGTCGGTTGAGTGCGATATTCCTTCTTTGAAGCTAGCCATAGAACTCTTACCAGACACTTCCTCGTTGGAGGAGCGTTTGGTCCACCTAGAGAAACTTGATGAGCAGCGTCGAGATGCCTTGGTGGCTCTAGAAGTGATTAAGCATCGCGTTAAGGTCCATTATGATAATTCTATCCATCCAAGGAGGTTTAGTGAGGGAGACTTGGTCCTTTTGTGGGATCAACCGAAAGAAACCTTAGGGGCAGGAAAGTTTAACCCCATGTGGCATGGTCCTTACATCGTTAAATGTGTGTTAGAGAAGGACGCTTATGTGTTAGTGTATTATGAGGGAACGTCCTTGGCAGAGCCTAGAAATGATATCTATCTCAAAAAGTAATATGTATGATTTTCAGCCAAGGCTAGTTATTGTATATCGTTGTACAATTTTGCATAGGTAGGTCTTTTCTTATGGTGATCAGGTTTGTGATTAGTTTCTGTTTCTTTTGGTAGATGTTAATCGAATCTTCCAACTTCATAGGATTTGCGGATGGTGTGAGCCGTCACACTCAACACTCAACTTCTTCTGCTTGGGTGATTTATACTCCTATGGGTCAAGTATTGTCTTCAGGAGGTGAATGTTTACGACCCTCTTCAAATAATGTTGCTGAGTATAGTGTTGTTATTGAGCTTCTACGGGATGCCATTTTACATGGTGTTCTCTCTCTTGAGGTACGACTTGATTCGGAGTCAGTAGGGTCGCAGCTTAATGGTGTGTACCATATTAGAGATCTGACATTATTAAGAAGATTCTTACATGTGATATTGTTAAAACGACAATTTGACAATATAACATACATACATGTTCCAAGAATTAATAATCAAGTTGCTGACTCATATGCTAACTACGTGTTAGATTGGCATTTGTTTCATACACAATAAGCTCATCACAAACATAAATTTTTACACATGTAAATAAATAAATCGATCATCATAAAAGTTTTTATAAACATCCAAAATGTGGTAATACATAGTGTCATAATACAAAATTGGGGCTCTCGAGCCACCAAAATATAATACATGGTAGTACAAAATGTATCACTCCCAGGTATCTAAACCTGTGGAGGAGGAGGGGGGTTGTGATCATGGAATGTCACCACGGATCTAGATAGCTATTGAAATAGCCACACCCATGCTTGTGGTACACCCACCACCTAGTGCTACATGGCCTCAGGCAAGTCCTCAACTTGCGCCATGGGTACTTTGTGTGTCAATCTCATGAAGTTGGTATGAATTCTTTGGAGGATCCACTCCGCATCCACACCCGTGATGTCGTCTCCTTTTCCCCTCCATCTATGATGAGGGAAGCCTTCAGGCCACCGTGGTCCCACATCTGCATGCATAAGGTAGATTTCACTATGTATTATCACCCAAAAACATGTCTTTTGATTCCACATAATCAAAAAACACAAAAAAATTAAATAACTTGAAAAATTTAAAAAGAGGGTCAAGATTCGTTACCAATGTCACCGTATGACAATCCTGGTAGTAGCGGCATGTCTGGGTCTCCCTAGAAATCTATCCCCGCATAGGGGTGGTCATCGAAGGAAACTATCTATCATCACCACCATGGAAAGAAATCAGCTGGATAGGGATTGGACACCCTACCTCCACCCAGTCTGCACATCACATCTTCCCAATGATGTTGGGCCAAATCTCGAACCCCGTGTAGAGGAACGTCAACTCTAGGGATCAATCCCAAAACACGCTTGAAGAAGAACGTGCTCAGTATTCTGCTGAAACCAAAGTTTTGCACCCTGCCCATCTTGCAGTTGCTGAGCTGTTGTTTCATGTTGCTCAACAATGTCGTACTCCAATCATAAACTATGGGCCTCATGCACTCCATGGAATAGAACATCAATGGCCATGACGCCTGGTGGAGTGAGCCTAGCCCTGCTATCCTACCCAGTATCAATAGAATGGCCTTTAGGCCTAGCACCTATATGGATTTAGTTGGGATCTGACTTCCCACCTTCTCCGTGTTTGGATAGTAGTACACCGAAATGTACTCATCTATAGTCAAGCCACCTCTGGGCCCGCGAGAGCGTAGGTTCACCACTTTCCCTCATCGGGAAAGTCCAGTAATAAAGTATATGTCTTCCACTTCTATGGTGAAGGACATCTCGTCTATCTGGAATGACTCTGAGTCTATATCCCAGTAGTCTATTAGCATCTGCAGTAGTCTTGGTTTGTCCTGTATACCACCAAGACACCAAAATTTGTAGAGCCCGCATGATAAAAAAGCTTGTTGAGCCATTAGATTTTCCCTTACTGCCCCTTCTACATCACCGTGCTCACATTATCTCCATTCTAGAACCATCACGCACATAAAATTTGAGTTTGATCCATTAGAATACCTAAAAATCATCAAGCACGACTACATACGCGACTGTTTGCTAAACAACCGTGTATGTATGTGACTTTGAGGGCATTTTTCACATATATCCAGCCCTATACACGGAAAAACCCTTGATTTCTCTATGGGCCGAGGGACGTATTTAAGATGGGCCTAGAATCATAAATACACCATTGAAATTGATAAAAATTTGCATAAAAATGAAAGAGTAGAGCATGGGTAAGTACCTGGAAAAAACGGGAGTGGATTGTCGGCTGGATCTCCTGGAATTTGCTGTTGAAGTTTTGAGCTCAATTGTGTAAAATTTCAAATGTTATATAATGTTTTGAATTTTTTACTATTTATAGAAATTTTTCAAATTTTTGAAAATTTTACCCCCTTTTCTATAGTTTGGACCGTTTTTGGACTAATTTATGATGTAGAAGACCATTTTGAGCGCTGTTTCGACTATTTCTTTGACCCGTTCGTTCCCATTACAGGTATGATGTTTAAACTAGCATATAGGTTAGGATCACCTCCGATTTCATTTTTCATGACCTTATGAATATTTCATTATAGCCTTTGGCATGAACCCATTCTATTATGTCACGGAACCTTCTTGCTGTTTTAGAAGTGGCATTATGTGAATGGTAGAGCTTGACCTTACATGGCTACCCTAGTTAGCACCTTATTTGCATTTTGTGCCCATGCCGACATTTTGTCACTTAGGGTGTGGGAGTCCATTGTATAGTATTGCCATGACATTTCACAAGAGCCTCATACTCCTCTTGATCTTTTTCTGGCCTATTTCCCTCGGGACTCCCTTATGTCAAGTTGTAATTGCATTATCATGAGCTTTTCCTACCTTATTGAGCCTTACATCGACTTTCCTGACATTGAGTTTCAACCATATTTCCTGAGCTTGTCTCATGTCTAGCCATGTAGAGCCGTTTTATATATCCTTTGCAGCTTGATTCCCTATTTTTTACCAGGAGGGGACTTTCCCCCCAAGTGTCGCTATCCTACACATGTATCCTTACATTGAGCATAGGTATGTTCCACCGCTTGGAACTAGTTTGTTTTCCCATTATGAAACTCATCTTCTCCTATTCTATAACTATAAAGTAGTTTTATTCTTTTTCAAGCTTTTTAAATATTTGAAAAAGTCCAAAAAAAAATTTAAAAACCAAAAAGCCAGACAAGGAAAGATGTTATCTTTAGCAGCTGTCGAGTCATGTCGCCTTCAAACATAGCACTGTATATCACATCCACTGGTTGGGTTTATAGTTTGACTTTAGTAGCTGTACTCATGTATCTGAGTTTATCTCCACTAACTGGTTAAGCTTGCAGTCCCTATGGAGCCTCTATCGATGCCTCCTATGTCGCAGAGATGTCCCAGTTTTTTATATCGAGTCTATGCTACCTTTATTCAGTCACCATTCACCGTTATGCTCTTTTTCGAAGGAAGTTGAAACCTGAGTTGGCCATTCCTTAGTTATCTTGACTTTGCATGTCATCCATTCCCGGTACAGTTACTGGTTCTTGCACCTTATGATCGAGTCCTTCCACATTATATAGCTTTGCTGAGTACCTCGTGTTGGATGATGGGGGATGACTTAATTCCCTCCTTCCAACAAATTTCATCTCATCAACTTCAGATCATTTATTCTGGGATTGGAATCTAGAGTCATTTTTGAGTTCCTTGAGACTTGGAGTCATCAGTGGCAGGTTCTCTCGCCATCAACAGTTTTTGGGAATACATCAATGTCCCTTGATCGATGGATCCTCTCAATTGTTCGACCTCAACAAACCTATTCAGACTTGCTAGTTTTCACTCTAGTACATTGATTCCCATTATCATTATTGATGGGTGATCTCGCGCCTGTTAATGGTATACATCAATGACCGATAATTAGACGATGGGCTACTATGCTCGACCTCGACACCTCTATTCACATAGTAGGACTTGTACTCGTAGCAATTTGTGTAGAATACCTTCCAGATTGGTGGCATCTCTTATATGCTACCTCCTTGATTGTGCCAGTGTTCATGAGATTTCAGCTCTCGTGACTTGATTCCAGTGTGTGTCAGACATTTCCATCCATTATGGAGATCTTGATCTATTATATATCTTCAACTTTCATGGAGATCATGATCCTTTGTATATCTTCATCATGGAGATTCTGATCTATGTATATTGTATGTGGCAATGACCACTTATGTCATATTTTTTATCATGCCTATTCATGTCCATTGTACTCTTATGTATTCAGGACTGCTATATGTGTTTGCAGTTATATGCATAGTTGTATCATTGTACTATGTTGATTGGGTGGCTGGTCTTCCATTTGGGATTCTTCATCACTCCACTTTTGGGATGGACTTATAATGTATTTCAGCCATCGTATGACCCCTCTGACCTCACACATTAGGGGGCATCTGTTATAGCATATGTTACCACACTAGGTGAATCACACTTGTATGGCCTTCCCCTGTCCCTATGCAGACTCCTTAGACCCGTTGGACCATTTTTTTTTCTTTGATGTTTCCTAGACCATCCCTAAAAACATGTGAAAATTGATATACACGACTTTTAAACCCTTTATTGCATATATACGTGGGTTTGACCACTAAAACTGTGTACATCAGGATGTGTACAAAAATCCATATCCTTTGGGAGTTTTCCTTGACATGGATCTGACTCACTTGTCTCCTGGCCTTCCATATGCCTTGAGATCGCTTGGATTCAACCTTTCATTACCCCATTGAAAAGCTATATAAGGAACCATTTGGATACATTGAAGGAATAAGAGAATTGAGAGCAAAGAAACTATAGTCCATTGTTGCCGGAACTTGTGCTTGAGTCTGCATCCCTTTGTCCCTTGGAGCACTTTAGTGTTCTTCCCAAGCTTGTCGTTTTCTTGTGAGCTTGCTATCGAGAGATGGAGGATTGAGGTGGTGGAGGCCCAAGTGGGGGATTCAGTTTCTCTAATTCGTAGACGTGCCAATACAGGTTGTATTCATTGTAATCTCTAGTTTTATATTAATAGAAATATCTTTTCTTGTCCAATAATGTATGTTTGAATGAATATTTTATCCATGGATGATTTCAAATACTTATACATTGTTGATTATATATGCTAGAGTAGATCTAACACCAATATATATAGTATGCTTGTCTTGTTTACTTATTGTTGAGGAAGTGATTCATCAATTCAAGCTGAAGTTGGAAAGCTCAATGGGGATCTACTTCAACCATCCAGAATAAGGTACAAGTTTTGATCCTTTAGTGTTAGATATTTGATTTCTCTTGCATATTGGAAAGGATTGATTTCTGGAGTCGAGTTGTTTGTTGTGGTACCCCAAGCCATATGAATTTCTCTTTGTAACACTTGGATATGATTTAACAAAAATAAAAAATAAAAAATTATTTTCTGCAAAATTAGGTTAAAAAACCCTAATTAACTACTTGTCTAACTAACTGTAGAATTAGTTCACTGTATGAACCTTCAGATAACTAAGGTAACTGCTGGGAATAACTACCACTGGCCCTCTACTGGTTAGGTCACTGTTTCACTTTGACAAATAAGTGTTGGTGGCCTTTTCTCCCTTTATGTCATAGTAAAACTAAAGCACACCTTCCATGATTTTTTCTTCAGCGTCCTTCATCTTCAGACTTTTTCCCCGAGACGTCCATATTCGCCCAAAATTGGTCATGCGTGTCAAAATTTAATTTTATGCCTCTGTCTACTTTCATTGGTTAAGAGGCCAAAACATTGAAACCATTAGCTTTTGAAAGTGGCACTTTCGGTGGCTAATGAAATGTCCCAGTGTCCGCCAAAGCTACAGAAAGCCCTGTTTTCCAAAAATTACTAGGTTTCTTCCAAAAACGTTTTTTTAGGTATGTCTGCTCAGCTTTCTTCTTCATAAATTAGTCCAAAAATGGTCCAAAAGGATTAGAAACAGTCCAAACTATAGAAAAGGGGGTAAAAATTTTCAAAAATTTGAAAATTTTCTATAATAAATTCAAAACATTATAAAACATTTGAAATTTTTACCCAATTGAGCTCAGAACTTCAACAGCGAATTCGAGGAGATCCAGCTGGCGGAATCTACTCCCGTTTTTTCCAGGTAATTACCCATGCTCTATTCTATCATTTTGATGCAAATTTGATCAATTTCCATGGTGTATTTAAGATTCTAGGCCCATCTTAAATGTGCGGCTTGGCCCACGTGAAAATCGAGGGTTTTTCCGCGTATAGGGCTGGATATACGCGAAAACTCCACTCCCATTTTTCCAGGTACTTTCTAGGTAATTAATTATTGTTGAGGAAGTGATTCATCAATTCAAGCTGAAGTTGGAAAGCTCAACATGGATCTACTTCAACTGTCCAGAGTAAGGTCCACGTTTTGATCCTTTAGTGTTAGATATTTGATTTCTCTTGCACATTGGAAAGGATTGATTTCTGGAGACAAGATGTCTGTTGTGGTACCCCAAGCCATAGGAATTTATCTCCGTAAAACTTGGATCTGATTTAACAAAAATAACCAAAATAATTGTTTTTTGCAAAATTAGGTTAAAAACCCCTAATTAACTACTTGTCTAACTAACTATAGAATTAGTTCACTGTATGAACCTTCAGATAACTAAGGTAATTGCTGGAAATCACTACCACTGGCCCTCTGCTGGTTAGGTCACTGTTTCACTTTGATAGCTAAGTGTTGGTAGCCTTTTCTCCCTTTATGTCATAGTAAAACTGAAGCACACCTTACATGATTTTTTCTTCAGCGTCCTTCATCTTCAAACTTTGTCCGTGAGCCATCCATATTCGCCCAAAATTGGTCCTGCATGTTGTTAGGGCACGCACCCTAACGGTCCTTAAGATGGGTAACTCCACGGAGTTACGGGAGTTTGTAAGCGGAGGTATGACTCAAAATAGTCTTAGGGGTGTCGGGGTTGAGTAAAAACCTTCTTTTGTAATAAACCCATGGTTTAAATCCAGGGTTTAGGGTTCGGGGTGCCCATGGTTTTGTAATAAGTGCACTATAAATAAGCACTCTTGTAAAGAAGTGAGGTTAGTATTTTTGATGTAAGATGAATTGATGCAAAGCTAAGGCTATTTTGTAAGAGAAGGTTAAGTCCCAACTGTGTGCGTGGATGACCTCTGTAGCTATGTGCACAGAGGGTTTTGGGTGATTAAGGAAATCTGCAGCTGTGTGCACAGAGGCCTGCAGCTGTGTGCATGGCTTTAAGGACTCGAAAGGATCTGCAGCTAAGTGCGCAGATCAGAACTGTGATTTTAGTAAAGAGTTGAATAAAACACAGTTCTGTGGATGTAACCCCTACACTAGGGGTGACCCACGTTATATCTAGTGTTGTGGTTCTTTGTGTTGTTTCTGTTATGTTCTTTCATGCATTGATAAATATATATCTGATAAATAAGATTACTGCTAACTAAATAACTTCACTGTGAATTCCCAGTAAAGGGTTATGCAAGTCACTGTCTGTTTACTTCGCTGCGAAGTTATATATGCGAATATTGAATCTCTATGTATATGAATATAAGTTGTTAAAGGCTAAGGTACAGTAATATCCCTCTTCTGCTTGCAGAAAACTGATTCTGCGGCATCCCATAGATGTTTTGGGTGAGACTGCAATCTGTTTGCAGGTTGTTGTCGAAAGGGCCCACACTGTGGGTCTTTTGTTGGTGCGAAGTTAATGGTATAAAGCCCGGGTCTGCCCTATAGCCCAACAAATTGGTTCCGTTGTCGGTTGAACTCAGTATCTGCTCAAGAGGGGTTTACGTCGTACCTCAAGGGCTATGTTCTGGAGACCCTCTGTGAAATAAATCGATGATTGGCTTGATGAGACTTATCTTAAATTTGCTGAGCAAGAGAACAAAGATTTGCGTCGTAGTGCAAACAAATTTTTACAAAGGTATGTTTTTTGTGATGTTTATGAAATTTTATTTGGTAGTATCCACATACAGTTTCACCAGTGGTTGTCCAGGTTAACAGAGAGAAGGACAAACTTCCAAGAATGTCAGTTTCCTGATTGGACCCCTGCAAGAATTAATATACTGAAAAGGGTGAATAGCGAGATATCCTGCGCTGTTGATTTCTGGAAAACGCGAACCCTTGAAGCATTTGTGATGGAGTTCACCATCGACACGAGTGCTTCTTTTAGTGAAGCTGAGCGGAAGTTTTTCAAAGGACCAAGGGGTAAGTTTTTGAATTCATTTAGTTTGAGAATTAAAATGCTATTAGCTGAAAAAGGTATATTGCTAATTGAATCAGACTGTTAGATTTAGTATTACTAACCTATGGTTGCAAGTGAAAATACCTTCGATGAGCAAAGCGGTTTGCTGCAAAGTGGAAAAAGGTACAAGAGAGATTTTAGATCCTACTCCCAAGGTCAGCATATCGAGTATTCCCCTGTAAATCCCACAGATTCAGAACCCAAAGAAACCCCTTCTATTGGAAACCCTCCTGTAACCCCGTAGTGAGGACCTATTATCCCTGAGAACCCGTCGCAGTCTGAAAGTCACCCTAGCCCGAGTATTCCTATCGCAGGTTAGTATACCCCAGTAAGTTCCCCCCCACCTACTTCTAGTTCCCTTCCCTCCCCCTCTAGATCCACTATGGCCCACATGCATGATGACATTAAGCTACCTGTTTTCAAAGGAACTGGATCAGAGGATCCAGACAGTTCTGGTTTTTATGTGAAGCAGCGTGGACTGCTAAGACCATTACGGACCAAGATACAAAAAGAGCACAGCTGGTTACTTATTTTAGAGACCGCACTCTGACCTGGTTCATGAAGTTTTCCAGTACTCAGAACCATGCATTGGCTGATATAAAAGAAGCAATTATAAAGGAATTTAAGAAGCCAAAATCAGAGTCGCAGTGTATCACTGAATTGAAAGAGATTCAGCAGAGGCGTGGCGAATCAGTGTGGGATTTTGATCAAAGATTCAAAGTTCTGCTAGAACAAGTCAGTTTCCCCATTGGTCCTGCGCAACACAAAGAATGGTTCATTGCAGCGTTGCTGCCGCATATCAGAACTCCACTCATGCAGCAGAAGGTTGCGGACTACTAGGAGGCTCTGGAAATCGTGATGAAACTTGAAACCGCTCCTGTCAAAGATAATTCTATATTGCTCAAATCTAGGTGCAGTTGGCAGTGATGGCTCTGGAGCTTCGTGATATGAAGAAAGGAAAAAATGGTCGCGAAGAGGTTTTGTGTACACAATGTCGGACAAAAGGTCACGACAAGGAACAATGTCCTATGGTAAGAAACTACCTACATACTGGTGCGCCAAACCCATTCAACCCTACTGTTCTATATTGTGAGATATGTCAGACAACTAGCCAGCATCGACCTGAAGACTGCTATCTTCTGCAGAGGTATGTGCAAATCCCTAAGAACCCTTATTGCAAGTTCTGTAAATTGGTGGGACACAATGAAGATGAGTGTCACAGCTTTGACCTCATGAGAGAATGGACTTACGATGCTTATTGGGTACAAAATGAGGGACAGAACAATGATGGCTATGGTTACCACGGTGGTGCATCAGGTAGAGGTGCTTTTGGAGGTCATGGTCGAGGTGGTATGGTCGGAAGAGGAAGAGGCTAGGTTGTATGTTACAACTGTAACCAAGCCGGGCATCTAGCGAGAGACTGTTGGAACACCACTATGACATGGCGGTATTGCCGAGCTGTAGATCATGTGATCAAGCAGTGCCCACAGTTTCTAGCTAAGATTCAGGAAAGAACCAATGCCCCTACTCAAAATCTTCATATTATTTCCGTCGAGCAAAGACCAGCCCCAGCCATTAATGTTGTTACCCAAAGTGGAGCTACGACAAAAGTACAGAATAAGGAGCAATAGCCTGATGAGGTTTGGGTTCCTAATGCCCTAGAGAAAGTCCCAACATTTGATATCAAAAGAGAAAAAGAGACATTCATGGAAGCCAAGAAAGATTTTGCTGATCCTAGCACATCAGTAGCACCTGCGCAACAACATCAGCAGCAGTTGCAGCCGCAAGAAGCTTCGACGGACAAAGTAAGTACACTGTCCTCCTTTTTACAAAGTTGTCTGAAGCTCCTAAGAAATCAGAATGCTTTAAGTGAGATGTAGAAAGTTATTGCTTCCTGTGAACCTCAACAAAGTACTGGTCAGGAAAAAGCTGTTAATAGAGTCAGAAGAACTGGCAGGGAAATGAGATTGAATGCTCAGATAGGAGAGTATGATATGGCTGATGTTATCTTGGACCTAGGATCAGAGGTAAATTTATTAACTAAGCAAACTTGGGAACAAATGGGAAAACCTACCCTTGATTGGTCACCTATACAGTTGAGATTAGCCAATCAGCAGAAGATTGTGCCCCTAGGAC
>LPNX010901194.1:30889-256066 GCA_001517045.1 Pseudotsuga menziesii
GTCTAGAAGTTATTACGAGTGGTCAGGGAGAGAGGTCTATTGAACCTTCTGAGTAATCCACCTGGGCATCCATGCTCAACCAAAGCATGAAGAAAGGTATAAGTTTGCTCTAAGGGGTCGAAAAAAAAGGCATAAGTTTGCTCTAAGCCACACAAATAACAGCACCGTTCTTCACAAAAAAACTCTGAAACATCCCAATATGTATCATCCTGGTTTGGGAGAACCACAGAGGCTATTTGTCTTATGCACCTTGACACACAATTATAGGGACCCTAAGTTGTGGATGGTCAAATGTTTGGCAAGTAGATCGAAGGATGGGGTCACTGATAGATCCAGAAGGCCTTAATCAGCATATTACGAAGGAAAGGAACAAGCAGCCAACAACTGGCAGGGAAATGAGATTGAATGCTCAAATAGGAGAGTATGATATGGCTGATGTTATCTTGGACCTAGGATCAGAGGTAAATGTCTTAAATAAGCAAACTTGGGAACAAATGGGAAAACCTACCCTTGATTGGTCACCTATACAGTTGAGATTAGCCAATCAGCAGAAGATTGTGCCCCTAGGACGATTCCCTAATGTCCCAGTAGATATTGATGGCATCTGTACTGTAGCAGACTTCGAATTTATTGATATCATTGATGACAGCAACCCCTATCCATCCTTGCTAGGAATTGAATGGGCAATGGCAAATGCGGCAGTCATTAACCTTAAGAAGAGACAGATGACTTTCGAAGGGAAGGATTTGTGAGTCATAGTCCCACTGGACCCCTCACAAGGAGAGATACACAGAGCCAGTAAAAGATGAAGACCAGGATGTTTTGGATCACATCTACAATATCACAGCTAAGGAGGAATATTATGTTGATCCTACTACCGAAGGTATCATGGATTGGCAGTGCGATAGCTCCTGCATTGTGCACGTCTTTGAGTTTCTTCAGTTAGCACTATGTCGAATGACTGTGAAGTATAGAAGTTATTATGAGTGGTCAGGGAGAGAGGTCTATTGAACCTTCTGAGTAATCCACCTGGGCATCCATGCTCAACCAAAGCACGAAGAAAGGTAGAAGTTCGCTCTAAGGGGTTGAAAGAAAGGCATAAGTTTGCTCTAAGCCACACAAAGAACAGCATCGGTCTTCACAGAAAAACTCTGAAACATCCCAATATGTATCATCCTGGTTTGGGAGAACCACGGAGGCTATTTGTCTTACGCACCTTGACACACAATTCTCGGGACCCTAAGTTGTGGATGGTCAAATGTTTGGCAAGTAGATCGAAGGATGGGGTCGCTGATAGATCCAAAAGGCCTTAATCAGCATATTACGAAGGAAAGGAACAAGCAGCCAACAACTGCATGTATGACTTCAGCAAGCAGCACACTATGTTTCACCAACAAGATTCTACCACCAGAAAAGCAGCTGAGTGTCCCGGGACAGGCCACTGGTGAGTCTTAGGGGCCTGCTGGGGCGCGCACCCTAACGGTCCTTAAGATGGGTAACTCCGCGGAGTTACGGGAGTTTATAAGCAGAGGTATGACTCAAAATAGTCTTACGGGTGTCGGGGTTGAGTAAAAACCTTCTTTTGTAATAAACCCATGGTTTAAATCCAGGGTTTAGGGTTCGGGGTGCCCATGGTTTTGTACTAAGTGCACTATAAATAAGCACTCTTGTAAAGAAGTGAGGTTAGGATTTTTGATGTAAGATGAATTGATGCGAAGCTAAGGCTATTTTGTAAGAGAAGGTTAAGTCCCAGCTGTGTACATGGATGACCTCTGCAGCTGTGTGCGCAGAGGGTTTTGGGTGATTAAGGAAATCTGCAGCTGTGTGTGTGGCTTTAAGGACTCGAAAGGATCTACAGCTGTGTGCGCAGTTCAGAACTGTGATTTTAGTAAAGAGTTGAATAAAACACAGTTCTGTGGATGTAACCCCTACACTGGGGGTGAACCACGTTATATCTGGTGTTGTGGTTCTTTGTGTTGTTTCTGTTATGTTCTTTCATGCATTGATAAATATATATCTGATAAATAAGATCAATGCTAACTAAATAACTTCGCTGTGAATTCCCAGTAAAGGGTTATGTAAGTCACTGTCTGTTTATTTAGCTGCAAAGTTATATATGTGAATATTGAATCTCTGTGTATATGAATATAAGTTGTTAAAGGCTAAGGTACAGTAATATCCCTCTTCTACTTGCAGAAACCTGATTCTGTGGCATCCCATAGCTGTTTCAGGTGAGACTGCAATCTGTTCGCAGGTTGTTGCCGAAAGGGCCAACACTGTGGGTCTTTTGTTGGTGCGAAGTTAATGGTATAAATCCTGGGTCTGCCCTATAGCCCAACACATGTCAAAATTTAATTTTATGCCTCTGTCTGCTTTCAGTGGTTAAGAGGAAAAAAAATTGAAACCGTTAGCTTCTGAAAGCGGTGCTTTTGGTGGCTAATGAAATGCCCCAACGTTCTCCAAAGCCACAGAAAGCCCTGTTTTCCAAAAATTACTAGGTTTCTTGCAAAAATTTTCTTTTAGGTATATCTGTTCATCTTTCTTCTTCAGCAAGATCTGTACTAGGAGGGTTAACAACAACCTGGCTAGTTTATGGAGGTTGAAGGCTAACTGCAGCTTCAGCTAGGGTTTCCAACATGGGGTGGATGCTATGGTTTGCCTTGGCCTCCTTTAGCTGCAGTCTTTGAAGACTAATTATCCTATATAATATAGTATTGTCTTTCATGAACCTTAGGTTTCTTCTTTTTATAAATATGTATCTTTCTGTCAGCGCCAGGTAAGATTGATGCAGCAACTTGTTCCTGCTTGGTCAATGTAGCATTATTCTTCTTTATCTCCTTTTCCAGAATCTCCATCTCATAAACTTGCCTCAGCAACTAATTTATCCTTTGAGTATTGGGATTTCTATAGGAATCCTTCTCTGTTGATTCATCTTGCTCTTTTGGTGTAGGTGATGGGATTCTTTCAATCTCTACTGTCAATTGCTCTATTGGGTCAATTTTTGCCCTAAAAGTTTGGCCAAACTGCTGAAAACTGGGGCTCAGAGATGGATTTGGTCCTTAAATTTTGTGAGACTTGGGTATAAAATGAAAGGGTTTTTTGTATATTAGTTTGTTTTGAGAAAACGCCTCTCTCCATTTTTTGGAATTCATTTTAATTTTTCCGGGATCGGGATTTCAAAAACATGTGTCAAACAGGAAATTCTGAGATCCAAAAATTAGGTCTCATAGATGGATTTGATTCTCCCAATATGCAACACCTGTTGGAAAACTGAGATTTTTTTTCTTCTATGACCTGTTAGGAACAGAAACCTCTTATAATTTTCCAAAATGATTCTCCAATCGCTCATAATCACCATTTTAAAATGATGCCTTTTAACAGTAAAACACCCCTTTCGGTGGCTTAGAGCATCCTAAAATTTCAGTCTTAGCTGCTGAAAGTCTACTTTTAGTGTCTTAGAGACTGTTTTGAAACCACTCTTAGCCACAGAAACTAGTGTTTTGAGTTTTTTTAGCGGGATTTTTCCCCAACGCATTTTTTTCCTGCTTTCGGTGGTTAACGCCCTTCTTTAACTGTTCACTAAGATGCCGAAAGAAACAATTTTCAGTGGCTAATGAGATGTTTGAATTATTTCCTAAGCCACCAAAATTTATTTCACCATTTATTTGTGGAAATTGAACCCAAGTGATAGAACAATTGCACTCACAAAATTGTTAATCAAACATGCAAAATTAGAAACAAAGGAGATTGAAATTGGATCATAACACTAATCTGTATTGAATAAGTGTACAATAGCCAAACTTGTGAAGTCATAGGATGCTGTAATATATAATTACATGAGAGATTCAAATGCATAAGGATGCCATTCAAAATAGTCAAAAAGTAGGCTTACTAAATCTAGTCAAATCCCCCATAGGTGCATAAAGCAGTTTCCAAATCCACATAGAGGCTCACGAATTGGCAAAGTCATGTAGGAAAGCTAATAAGGGATGGAAAGAAAACTCATACATGCTTTTATTAGGAGAAAATGATGGAGGATGATGAGGACAAAAAACAAGTCAACTACACCTAGTCTTACTTTCCCTTTTGCCGTATTTCTCAATAAAACAGGCAACTTAGCATAAAAAGTAGATATGCACTTTGGAGGATCTGTAATAAAGTAGGCATGCTAAATATGGTTTCAAGGAGGTTTCTCAAGCACTCTATGACTTAGTTTTAGCAACTTTGACTTCTATGACATGTGGAAGACAACTTGCATAGAGTGGAATATAGGAAACTAGGAAAATAAGACAAAAAATGGATTAATTAATGTCTAAGGTAGGTAAATATGGGTTGATTATTCTAACACCCCCAATTAAGCCTGAATTTATGAGTAAATATCAGAAAACTATAGGGCCTAGCAACAAAGCTTAGTAACCCTTTACATACTGCATGTCCATTTAACCAAGGAAAGAGGCAAAAACCCAGTGGGAAAATCCTCCCTTAAACATGGACAGTAAAAGAAAATTTGCAAATATTGTCATCAATCCCCAGTAGTGATTTGAGATTGCTGAATTTCTTCTCACAAAAAAACTTTGGTGAAGATGTCTGCTACTTGTTCTGAAGATGCACAGAAGAGTAGATGAATGGTGCCATCATTAACAAGTTGTCTGATGTAGTGCATATGGATCTCAATGTGTTTGGTTCTCTATCTCTGAACTGGATCATTGCAAATTTGAATGGTGCTATGATTATCACAATAGATAATACTTGAAAACTCTAATTCGAAGCCACACTCACCAAGTATTCCCTGCAACCATAAACATTGAGTTGTTGTATTTACAACTCCTATGTACTCTTCTTCTATAGATGAGAGGGCTATGGCACTCTGTTTCTTACTTGAACTGCTGATTGGTCCTTCAGAAATCATGAACACATATCCTGATGTTGAATTTCAATATGTGTTGTCACCTCCCCAATCACTGTCAGTAAACCCAATCAAATCAAGATCAGATTTAGCTTTGTAGAAGATCCCATGAGTTCTTGTTCCTTGAACAAAGTTAAGTATCCTTTTGGCTGCTCTCCAATGGATCTCATGAGGCTGATCCATGTATATTGAAGCCACAATTATTGCATAATAAATATCAGGTTGAGTGTGTGTAAGGTAAAGCAAACACCCAATCAACTACCTATACAGTGTATTATTTACCATAGGAGAAGAACCTGCTTCTTCAAGGTTAACTCCTGAAAGGAAGGGTGTCTTGCTTGGCTTGAAATATTTCATGTTGAACTTGTCTAGAAAATATAAAGTATACTTGGACTGATTTATTTTTATTCCATGTTGGGATTGAGCAATTTCGAGACCCAATAATTGGCTCAACAACCCCAAATCCGTCATATAAAATGCATGGTTCATTGCATCCTTCAAGGAGGAAATATCTTTCTTTGAACTTCTTGTAATCAGAAGGTCATCCACATACAAGACAATAATAATCAAATAAACATCAATCAGCTTCAAATAAACATTAGGATCAGGCTTGCATTGAACAAAACTCAATGACAGCAGAAAGCCATCAATCTTGGCATACCAAGCCCTGGGGGCTTGCTTGAGCCCATACAATGATTTCTTTAACCTACACACAAAATATGGATTAGAAAAAAACCCTTGAATTTTCTACATTTAAATATCTTCAGTAAGATCTCCATTTAGGAAAGCACACTTCACATCCATGTGATGTATCTCCCACTGCTTTGAAGCTGCAATGGCTAAGGCTAGTCTTATGGAGTCCATCTTTGCCACTAGTGCAAAGGTTTCATTGTAGTAAATAACATGTACCTATGAGTATCCCTTGGATAGCAATATTTCCTATATTTCAAAGGTGAACCATCAGGATCAAACGTATTTTTGAAAACCCACTTACATTGAACTAGCTTCCTCCCTAGGGGAAGATCAACCAGTTCCCAAGTGTTGTTCTTCTGGAGTGAGTTGAATTCTTCTTTCATGGATGTTTTATATCTTGGATCATGTGCTGCATATTAATATGTATATGGGTCTGATTCATCCATCAGATAGCAATTCTCTGCAAACAAAGGGTCTTTCATACACAGGGCACTCTCAAACTGAGATCTAGTCCTCATAGGATCACTAGGATTTCCAGTTAGTTCCCAAGATGCATGAATGGTATTTGCTGCCCATTTTGGTATTTTAGGACTGTCAAGATATACAATTAAATCATCATAATTAGACATATCAGAATCAGCAAACTCATTTGTCTCTCCACTTACATTCAATGGTTTTGGTGGTGAAGAAGACTCTCCAACTTCAACTGCTGCTAAAGGCTCTTCTTGGAATTGAACACTCATTTCAATGAAGGATTTGTTTGTGCATAAGTTGATCAGATTGTACCATTTTTAATCTTCAAAATACCCAACAAATAGGCACTCTTGGCTTTGGGGCTGCAAATCCTTTTTCTTTTCAGTTGGAAATCTAGCCCAAGCCTTTGAGCCAAAAATCCTGAAATGGGTCACATCTGGCTTGTGCCCACTCCAAGCTTTGAAAGGAGTAATTCCTTCAAGATGTTTATGAGGCACCCTATTTTGGATATAGGATTCACAGTTTATATCCTTGGCCCAAAAATTTGGTGGCAAAGTCTTAGCCTCCATCATACAGGTTTCCATCTCCTTCAATGATTTGTTCTTTCTCTCAGCAACACCATTTTGTTGTGGTGTGTAAGGGATTGAATGCTGCATCTGAATAAATACATATTTAAAATATTGAATGAACTCAAACTTGACATACACACCACCATTTTCAGATCTAAGGATCTTGATTCTCCTCCCAGACTAGTTTTCAACCAAGGCCTTAAAGACTTTGAAGAGGTCAAAAAATTCAGACTTGTGCTTTAGGAAGTAAACCCAACATACCTATAAAAGTCATCTATGAAGGTCAATGCATATTTTTCTTGAATCATGACATATGAGGAAATGTACCAGCAACATCGCTGTGGATGAACTCAAGAAGTGCAGAGGTTCTCTCATGACTAGCTCTCTCAAATTTGTGCTCTGGGTGTTTTCCTAGGATACAACCTTGACAGACTCCCTTGGAAAACTTAATCTTTGGTAACCCTATGACCATATATTTTTCACTCAGATAAGAAATATACTTATAGTTAAGATGGCCAAATATTTCATGCCAAAGCTTGCTTGCCTCATTAGCATGAATCAGAAGAGCAGAGAGGTTTGAGTAGGGTATAAAATGTGAAAACATGTATAGCTTCGAAGTGTTATCTACAACACCTTTTGCAATGAGTTTATCATTCGAGATCTCTGTGATCTCAACATCATCAAGGGAGAATATGACCTTCTTTGGAGACCCTGTGTGAGTCATATGATACACTGACAAGAGGTTAGAGGCAAGACCTAGAACATACAACACATTATTGAACTTACCATTATCAAGATCAATCCTTCCTTTCCCCAAACTGTCAGTGAGAGAGTCATCTCCCAACACTATTGGTGGACCTTTCAACATGTCAAGAGAGGAGAATGCCTCCTTGGTCGAAACCATATGTCTTGAAGCTCCGGAGTCTATGATGAAGCTAGGTGAGCTTGAAGTGCTAGAAATCAAGGCATGCACTCTCTCTCTATCCTCTAAATTTGATCCTCCTTCCCTCTTCTTTGAGCAATCAGGAAGGGAGATGTTATTATTCTCCAGGATTTGGGTCAACATGCCAATTTGCTTCTTCATATAGGAGCTCTCAGGATGATAGCCCTTACTGCAATATGCACACTTTCTCATTTATCCTTTGTTCTTCTTCTTTTGGAAGTTCTTCTTGGAGCCTTGGGGCTCCTCTTGAGAATTGTTCTTGTCTCTCTTTTGCTCAAGTGGATTATTAGCTTTCTTCTTTCCTTTTGAATCCACCCTTGAATCTCCAGCAACCAAAGCTTGGTCCTTGGAAGGTTCGATGGTTCCCATCAACACCAGTTTATCTTGTTCTTGTGAGAGGGATTCCATGAACTCTCCAAGCTTAGGCATCTTCCAAGATCAACCTGTCAACTTTATGGCATGGAAGGTCAAAAAAAATACTGAATAGTCAGTTCCAAGCTTCGAGAGTATGGCCAAAACTAGTTGCTCTTCCTTCTTTTCAATTACACACTATTTTAGCTGCAAAACAAGGGCTTTAAACTAGGAAAAGTAGAGTTGTAGGGATTTGAAGTTGCTGGGACTCAAAGAGATCAATACATTCTCGAGTTGATGTCCTCTCATCTCATCTTTCTTACCAAAAATCTCTACAATCTTCTCCCACATTTCATTAGGTGATGTCAATCCATCAATATGGAAGAGGAGGTCTCTTGAAATGCTTAGAAACAAAAGACCATAGGCCTCATCCCTCCTATTGTGCCATTTAATTTTCTCTGCAGCTACATTGGGCTCTGCCTTAGTTTCCATAGTCACAATATAGATACCTTTATCTCTCAATAGTATCTACATCTCTGCTTTCCATTCAAAGAAAGTAAATGGAGTCAAGATGATCTTCTGAGATTGATCCATAGCTCAGAAACGGTGCCCTTCAGTCAGCAGAATATGCTCCTAGTCAAGATGTCGAACCTGCAATAGCAATATGGAAGGATATAAATCAATCTACAAATGCTTTGATACCATGTGGAAATTGAACCTAAGTGATAGAACAATTGCACTCACAAAATTGCTAATCAAACATGCAAAATTACAAACAAAGGAGACTGAAATTGGAGCATAACACTAATCTGTATTGAATAAGTGTAAAATATTCAACCTTGTGAAGTCATAGGCTGCTGCAATATATAATTACATGAGATATTCAAATTCATAAGGATTCCATTCGAAATAGTCAAAAAGTAGGCTTACTAAATCTAGTCAAATCCCCCATAGGTGCATAAAGCAGTTTCCAAATCCACTTAGAGGCTCATGAATTGGAAAAGTCAAGTAGGAAAGATAATAAGGGATGGAAAGAAAACTCATACATTCTTTTATTACGATAAAAGGATGGAGGATGATGAGGGAAAAAAACAAGTCAACTACAATTAGTCTTACTTTCCCTTTTGCCTTATTTCTCAATAAAACAAGCAACTTAGCAGAAAATGCAGATATGTGCTTTGGAGGATATGGAATAAAGTAGACATGCTAAATATGGTTTCCAATAGGTTTCCTAAGCACTCCATGACTCATTTTTAGCAAGTTTGACGTCTATGACATGTGAAAGACAACTTGCATAGAGTGGAATATAGGAAACTAGGCAAATAAGACAAAAAATGGATTAATTAATGTCTAAGGTAGGTAACTATGGGTTTATTATTCTAACATTACTCACTCAAGCCCACTTTCGGTGGTTAAACTTCATCTTGCATTAAATAGTTAGCTGCCGAAACAAAGCCTTTCAGTGGCTAATGAGCTGTTAAGAACCTCGCCTAAGCCGCCGAAAGCTAAAACTTCTAATTTTTTCAACCATAGAAAAAACAAAGACCTTCAATTTGTTAGTCATCTTTAAATATTTCATAACATGACTTGAATTCTTCATACTATCAAAAAAAAATTATTTTGGGAGATAACAGTATCCCTCCTAGATACTATCTATCAAAAAATCCACAACCCTTGACATAGGGTTGCTTCTTTCAGTTTGTTAATCAACTGAGGATGCAACTCCTTCAGTTCTCCTCCTTGGAAATTTCTTTGTTGGGTTTTCCATCATAGATAACCACTCATGCAACACAATGGGAAAATGAGAAAATACAATCTCATGTATGACCTTATAGATGTACCGACCCAAGCACTTTGTTGGTTTCCACCGATATCCTTCACTTTCTTCTCATCTAAATTATAACGGTTTGAAATCTACCCAATATTGGATCTCATGTTTTATTGGTTCCCACAACATATCCCTCACCAAAATGATTAAGGTCCCAGCATAGGAACCATTTATTGTATTTTCTCCCTCATCCAAGGATCTTAACCCAGGTTTAGTCCCTTCTGTGCAGTGCCACAAAGCCCAAGATATCGGTCTAACAGAGCATAGCTTAGTCGGAAACACTTGTGATGTAGATGTAGTCTCACCTGAGATATCTCTCTTGAATGGATAACTTCCATAACCACGTTTCCATAGTTGGGTGGGGGATTTCTTTTACCTTGTCTTGTTACCAAGTTTCTCAACGAATTCTGTGAGTGGATTATTTATATTCACTGTGACCCAACAGTTAGGTCACGACCATAATTCTCTTATGCAACTTATTATATCAACAATCATTATGCAACATAATTGTATTCCAGTGATTCAATGCATCCGATATACATATATTCATAAATAAGAAAATCTATAACCATCCATTTAATGCAAACATTCAACAATCAATTCAAACACATTCAACATTCACACAATAAATTAAAACACATTCAACATTCACACATATACATAGAATATAACGTGGAAACCCATCCAGGAAAAAAAAATAAAGGCGCTCTTCATCTGGCATGAGGAAATATATGCACCTTTTTTCTGCACACTAAGATGCAGGCTCTGTTCGATATATTATTCTCTACTTTACAGACTCGTCCTTCCTCTCATACTCTTTGATATTCTCTCTTCTCTCTTCCTACTTTTCTCTACTAATGATCCACACAAATCCTGGATCGACTTAACCCTTTCTACTCTTCTGTGCACTCAGTTGTAGATTCTTCAAATCATATGCACTTAGCAATACTAATAGAAAAATACAACAAAAAATCTAACAGTCCAGATGTTAGAATAATCAACCCATAGTTACCTACCTTAGACATTAATTAAATGATTTTTGTCTTATTACCTAGTCTCCTATATTCCACTCTATGCTAGTTGCCTTCTACATGTCTTAGAAGTCAACACTTGCTAAAAATGAGTCATGGAGTGCTTGGGAAACATCCAGGAAGCCATATTTAGCATTTCTGCTTTATTGCATATCCTCCAAAGTGCATATCTGCTTTTTCTGAAAAGCTACCTGTTTTATTGAGAATTAAGGCAAAAGGAAAAGCTAGACTAGGTGTAGTTGACTTGTTTTTTCCCATGTCATCCTCCCTCCTTTTCTCCTAATAAAATCATGTATGATTTGTCTTTCCATCCCTCATTAGCTTTCCTACTTGACTTACCCAATTCGTGATCATCTTGGTGGATTTGGAAACTGCTTTATGCACCTATGGGGGATTTGACTAGATTTAGTAAGCCTACTTTTTGACCTTTTCGAATGGCATCATTATGCATTCAAATATCTCAAGTAATTATATATTGCAGTATCCTATTACTTCACAAGGTTGGATATTATAAACTTATTCAATACATATTATTGTTATGCTCCAGTTTCAGTCGCCTTTGATGTTAATTTTGCATGTTTGATTAGGAATTTTGTGAGTGTAATTGTTCTATCTCTTGGGTTTAATTTCCACGTGGTATAAAATCCTTTGTAGATCAATTTCTGTCCTTCCATATTGCTATTGTAGGTTCGACATCTTGACTGGGAGCATATTCTATTGACTGAAGGGCACAACTTCTGAGATATGGACCAATCTCAGAAGATCATCTTGACTCCATTCAATTTCTTTGAGTGGAAATCTGATATGGAGATATTGTTGAGAGTGAAAGGTCTCTACAGGGTTACTATGGAAACTAAGGTAGAGCCCAATGCAGCTGTAGAGAAAATCAAATGGCACAACGAGAGGGATGAGGCCTATGGTCTTTTGTGTCTAAGCATTTCAAGAGACCTCCTCTTCCATCTTGATGGATTGAAATCACCGAATGAAGTGTGGGAGAAGTGTTGGTCTTTCTCTGGGTAGACCCGGGTTTACTGTATTGTACCAACAAAACCCTAGCTCACTGGCCCTTTTGGTGACAGACCATGGAATGGCCTGAAGTCTCACCTGAAGTGATCCTAAATGGGGTGGCTGAAGAATCAAGTTTCCTCAACCAGGTTCTGTAGCATCCTAGGTCCTCCTGACTCTAGTTAACCAATGAAATCTCACAGTAAGGGTTGTTTCTCTCTTTCTAGCTGACTCTACTATGGGATTGACTCTTACTGCATCACAGATTCTAGGATGATGCACAAACTTTCTCTTCTATTCAACTCTAACCTGCGATATCTCACACCGCAGCTTCCCCGACAGTGTGATACCGCCTTTCTACACTACGATACTTCCTACAGTCAGACTCAATATGCTCATAAACTCCCAAGGTCTAGAGGTTTCCTCTCTGGGTATAATAGCTCGGTTAACCTTCATTAAGGTGTTAAACAACTTCACTTAAGCTTCTACAGTTTAACATGCTTAACATCAATGACACTCAACTCACTGAACTAAATATACAGACATCACTTAACACTGTAACTGTTAGGTGTCGTGAATCAAGCACTGATAAAACTCATATACAGAATACTCAACACATTCAACTCGCATTTAACCTTCTATGTTACTGTAAACTAAAGGATAGCATACATAAATTCATTAACTAATAAGCAACATCCATGTAACAAATAACAGATAGCAAATAAGTAGAGCACAACCACATGAAACAGTCACACAACACACGGATTTTACGTGGTTCACTTCCAGGGAGGAAGCTACATCCACGGGAACTGTGTTTGTATTATATCTTGAGAGAGTAACACAGTTCCGCTACAACCTCTTATGCAGCTTGAGATCTTCTGGGAAACTCCACGCACATAGCAGGGAACCCCTTCTCTCTTAGATCTCTTCTCTTACTATAATGCTTTCTTCTTACAATATACTCTTTCTCTCTCTCTCTCTCAATCCCTACGGATTGTTACATTCATGCTCAAGGAGTCGGCCATTGGTTACAGTAAGATAACTACAGACTTAACAACAGAACCAGAGCTCGACTCTTCCTCAATGTCTTACAATACTGACAACAACTAGCAACACCTAACTAGATAGCTAACTAACTAACTAGCTAACCCTTCATAATACGAAATACATGCTTAAATAGGTGGCCCAAAGGTCTCACCATGATACAACACTGTGGGCCTATCCCAACAGTAACCCAAAAACCCTAACTGTGACAGTCGGCCTATCTGTACTTTGAACTGCCGCTTACTGGTCACGCTGTAGCTTTCTGCAGTCTTCCATGATTTTCGGTGCTGATCATGGGTATGGGCACCGCTTCCTTGGTTGCTCCCCTTTTGTCCTTTGTCTTTAATACCTCGACCCATTGCTCCTTTTCCATTTATGAGGGTAACTGAGCCCTCCTGTCGTCGCCGCTTCCTTAAATGCAGTGGTTGAGCTCTCTTCTCGGCTCCTTCAGGTACTATTTCCTTTGACTTCCTTGGTCCGATATAGAATTTTTTCCTATAGCTATGGGTCCCTGCTCCAATAGTCCCCTAACACTTACTTGTGGCTTGACCCCGAGCCACTAATAGCTAGCTTCTCTTGCTGTAGCTTCTCCTTGGCTTCCTGCGAAGTCCTTGCAAATCTCTCCCTGAGTCCTGCGACATCTTTGTCCATAGCTTCGACACAGTCTTGTGCTGCTTCAAGCATAACTTGACTAATCAGGGGGTCTTCTGTGCTATCAATTTCACTCTTGCTTGCAGTGAAATCCTTAACCTTCTGCTCAACCGCATTGACCAGCTCTGCGATTTGTTCCTGATATGGTTGAAGCATATTATTGAATTGTATTTCTTTTTCTCGCAACCGCTGCGCTTCCTGTTGCAAACGGTTCATCTCTATCATCTTCTTCATATTTGCAAGAGATCCTAAGCTCTTGACTTCTTCTTTTATTGCTACTATTGCATTCTCTATGTTCTGGATGCTCTGCTACAAATCCAGTCTATCTGGGAGCTCTTCTATCTCTGACCATGTCTTTGTCGCATCAGCTAGCAATGCCTCTACATAATCTATGCGACACTTCATCTGCGTTGAAGTGAGTCTAAAGGCCTGTGCCCTTGCTTCCTTTTCTGCCTCAGGTGTGCCTGGTGCTCGAACCTCAAGCTCAGCAATCTGCGCCTTGTGGTCTTCCTCCATCTTGACCACTGTCTCTTCCAGAGCCTTTGCTCTATCTGCAATTCTTCTTACTTTTTGTGTTAGAGGCAAGGAAAACTCTATGTTACACTGGGGTAACTCCAATGTGATTTTCTACAGGACCTGACTTAGATCCTGTTCTCTTTCTTCATATTGTCTTAACTCCTCCACCTTTGTCTATAATCCTGCGGTGAGCTCTGCATTTTGTTGTCTCAGCTGAGTGTTTTGCTTATAAGTCGCAAGCTCTCTATCCCTTTCAAAATCTTCTTAACTGCACGGGGAACATCGCCTCGCTGCGATGTTACACCGCATCGTCTTGGACCAAAAATTTGGCATGAAACTCCGCAGCGTTCCAAAACTCCACAAGCGTCCTATGACTTGCACAAAATAAAGTTTCCTACTGTGATTCCTCCTACTTACAACCTTTTTCAGCTGGTGTAGACTAGTTATGGGTGCGCTGCCTCCTTTCAACTACACTAGACATCTGCACCACTTAGTTCTCTGAGTTAGGGTTTGGAGGTGGAGTGGCTATCACTATAAAGCTTAAGCCTACTGCCATTAATCAAAGTAGGAACAAGTTCCCCATTCAGTTTACTGAGTTGAACGACACCTCCTTCTGTGACTTGCTGAATCTAATATGGCCCCAACCAATGTGTCTTGAACTTCCCTGGAAACTTAACAAACTTGCTGTCATAAAGGAGCACTAGGTATCCTATCTGAAAAATCTTGCTCTTGATGTGCCTGTCATGCCAAGATTTTTCTCGTGCCTTCTGCACTTTTTGATGAAATCCTGCGATGAATCTGTCTTCTTCTAAGGCAAGCAGCTGCATTAATCTTTCATTCATCATATTTGTATCAGCCATCTCAGTAATTTGAGCAATTCTTAAACTGGGAATAATATATTCCATAGGCATAATAGCCTCTTGTCCATATACCAAGCTGAAAGGTGTGTGTCCTATGAGTTTCTTGCATGTAGTCCTATAATCCCATAACATAGCATTAACCCTGAGGTCCCAATCATCTCTTTGGATGTTACAGATCTTAGTAAGAGCATTTTCTATAATCTTGTTAAAATCCTCCACCGTACCATTAGCTTGTGGGTGGTAAGGAGTGCACTTATGATGCTGTATCTGAAATTCCTCTGTCAAGGGCTCAATAGTGTGATTCAGAAAGTGTGTGCCTTGATCACTCATCAAAATTGCTGGACATCCAAATCTACTTATGATGTTTTCAAAAATGAACTGTACAGCTATAGCGCATCACAATTCCTTACTGCTTTGTCCTCTTCCCACCTGGTGAGGTATTCTATTCCTGTGATGATGTATCTCACACCAGTTCATTTCCCTGGTGGGTTGATAGGACCCACGAAATCTATAGCCCACTTGTCAAATCCCCGCAGCATAATCTGTGGTCGCAGCGACATTTCATCTCCCCTCGAAGGTTTTCCTACCCTCTGGCAGATATTGCAACATCTGCAAAACTCCTTAGTGCCTTTATGCAAAGTAGTCCACCATAATCCTGCAGCTAGAATTTTCTGAGCAGTCGGCTTTCCTGCGAAATGACCTCCTGCAGTACTAGAATGTGCTTCTCTGATAATGGCCTCTTTCTTGTGTGGCATAACGCATCTGCGTAGGACTTCATCTGGACCTAACTTGTATAAATGTCCTGCAATCAAAGTGAAATTTGTTGTTTTAACAACTAATTGTTTCTTTTGCTACTTAGTAAACTCAACTGGCGCCCACCCTGTAGTGAGAAAGTGAATAATATATGCATAATACTCATCTGCGATATGGATAGAAAATAATTGCACATCTGGAAAATTATCCTCTAAATTACTTGGTTCTTCTCCTGAGTCTATTCGCGACAGATGATCAGGTCTGGCATTCAATCTCCTTGGTTTTACAATAATTTCAAAATCATACTCCTGAAATAGGAGTAACCATCTGCAGATCCTTCCCCCTAACAATGGCTTATTGACCAAATACTTTCAAGTGGAATGGTCAGTGAACATCTTGAATGGGGCACCCAATAGGTAGTGCCTGAACTTCTGTAGAGCATACACCATGGCTAATCCTTCTCTTTCTGTAGTGGTGTAGTTCTTTTGTGCGGTAGATAACTTTCTGCTTGAGTACGCGATAGGGTGATCGATACCCCCTTCTCCTGGTTGTGTTAATACAATCCCTAGTGTGATGCCAGATGCATCCACATGTACATGAAATGGCTTGTTCCAATCTAGAAATACTAAGATGGGTGCTGTGACCATGTTCTCTTTAAGAGTGTATAAACTTTGTTGGCCTTCCTCATTCCATAGGAATTTTACTTCTTTCTTTAACAGATTTTCCATAGGTGCTGTGATCTTTGCATAGCCTTTGATGAATTTTCTATAATACCATGTATGACCAAGCACTGTCCTCAATTGCTTGACTGAGTTGGGTGCTGGAAGATTTACAATGATGGAAATCTTTGCAGGATCTACCATCAAGCCTTATCTGCAAACAATATGACCCAACAAAATACCAAATGGTGCACATAATATACATTTCTTCAAGTTAAGAGAAATCTGATATTTCCTACATTTCTCTAACATGAGCCTTAAATCTCCTATATTCTTTTTGATTAATCCAAATACAGTCCAATCATCAAAATAGACTTCTAAGAATTTATGGATGTATTCCTTAAAGACAGCAACTACTACTCTAGAAAAAATAGCTGGTGCATTTTTAAGACCAAAGGGCATTACCATATACTGGAATGAGCCCCATTCTATCGCAAAGGTGGTCTTATGTCGATCCTCTGGATGGATTCTTATCTGGTGATAGCCTAAAAAGCCATCAGTTAATGAGTAGATCTCCTGTCCTCCCACATTGTCTAAAACTTCATGAGTAAAAGGTGTCAGAAACGGGTCATGAAGTGATGCATCGTTGAGTTTGCACAAATCGACACAAATCCTGATTTCTCCTTTAGTTTTATTTTCCTGCACAACCATGGGACTAACCCATTCACTCTCTTCTACTGGCTCAATGATGCCTACTGCTAGCATCTTATCAATCTCATCCTTAACTTTTTCTTTATAATGAGGATTTAATCTGTATGGATGCTGCTTAACTGGCCTAGCATCCTCTTTCAAGGGTATCCTCATGACTCCCAAATCTCCTACTATTCCCTTCATCTCTATGAACTTAGTGGGAAATAAGTCCTGATAGTCATGTAACAAATATGCGATGTGTCCTACCATTTCATCATCCCAATAGTCTCCAATAGAGGCAAACTTTGGTTCTGTTTCTGTTCCAATATTGATATTTTTAATCTTAATAGGCTCTGTGACAGCTGGAATCTCTAGCTTTGCTCCATCAACTTCGTGAGTCCCTTCTGACTTTGGAATGTTGATACTACGAGGATTCTCATCCTCATCACCTAGCTCTTCTGTGAAGTTGTAACACTCTAGCGCATGTTCTAACTGGATGACCCAATCAGGTTGAGCAAACACTGGTAGGGTACAGTCATCAAATATCTTAGTCTTTATACTCTATAGAGCCTGATCAATGTTTGGATACTCAAATTCAAAAGTGAAAGTGAGTACAAAACTGTCTATCATAACTGTCCATGTAATCGTTCCTCTGGGAAACTCTGTCTTAGTGTACCAGTTCCTTGGGACTGTGTCTAAAGTGTGAATGAATAGGCGAACCCATTCATCCTCAAGAATTTCTGACCAATTCTATTCACAAATATTAATATGTGACCTAGGGTAACTTTCTCCTGTATATTTCTACTGTAAACGCTCCTTGTCATTAGAGAATCTGATTGCCATCAATCTCTTAAAATCATCCCATGATGCGATATTTTCTTTATGTGCATGCCACCATCTTGCAGGTGTGGCTCTTACTGCAAGGTCAATACCTACCATCCTCTTCTCATGAGGGATTTCCTACTCAAAATGCTGTAAAAAGTCATTGACATCTACTAATCCATCAAATGATGGAATATCCTTAACCTCTCTACCAATCCATCGCAGTGACTTAGTCATAAATGCACATCTGCAACCTGAAACTTCATAAAGTCTATTTTTCCAATTTTCTCAACCAACATATGAATCCAATGTGCATGAGCTATCGCATCGCCAACTAATATTTCCTTCTGCGGTGGGATTGATATAATCACTCTAGTTAGCATTCATCTGATAGAATCTCTCCATATTACGCACCTCTTCCTCTGCTCTAATAGGTTCAATGTATCGAGGACCCTGAAAAGGATCCAATGGTGCGATGAGTCGAATATGTTTATTCTCAAAGGTCATTTGTCTTTTCTTCAAATCGATAATAGCCATGTTTTCAATTACCCAATAAATACCTAATAAAGCTGGATATGGTCTGCTATCGCCACTAATTTCTATGACTTCAAAATTTGCAAAGCTGTGAACTCTGTCAATATCAACTGGTACTTGCGGTAATCGACCCAATGGTGATACCCTCTGCTGATTGGCTAATCGCAGATGGAGAGGTGATCTAGATAACTTAGGGCTACCCATATGTTCCCATGTCTGCTTAGTAAGAACATTTACCTCTGATCCTAAATCTAGGATTACCTCATCCATTTCAAACTCTCCAATTTGTGCTGTGAGTCTCATTTCTCTTCCTATTCTTGTATGGCCCATAGTATTATGAACAGCACGCTACGTACTGCTCACAGAAGAAGACTGTTGATACTGATCTATGATGCGTTGAAGCTCTCCTATGGCTTTCTCATTTCTTATGAGTTTCAAGCAGCTCCACAGGAAGGATTGTACACTTCCTGTGAACTCATCCTCTTCGCACCTTCCAGATGTGGTAGCCTGCGATATCTACACAGGACTAATGCACAAGGTTTTTGCTGCAGTACACCCCTACGAGGAAATATCTACAATCCTGATGGTGTAGGGTCAGTAAAGAAAGTTTTAGCTTGCTGAAATGTTTCTTTGTTCTTCTGCAGGTTAAGTGGGGTATATTTATCAGTGGATTTATGCACCCACTTTGGACTTGTATTCTTTTCGGCATCCTGTGATGTCCTACTAGTAGAAGCACCGCTGCGAGTCACAATATTGACTCTTGGTTCTGGTTCTTTCTGCTCAGCAGCAATAAGCTGAATATTCTGGTTTACTACTGGCTTAGGATCCTTAATCTTAGCTATCAAGATAGGACATTCTTCTATAGTATGATCATAGGACTTACAATACTTACATGTTGTAGTAGGGTTCTAATAATCCCTATCATAATGTCCTATGGCTCCATAGTTGTAACAAACAATCGGTCCACGGCCACAGCCAAAGCCTCCACCATGACCTCTTCCTTGGAATCCTCCACCACGGCCATCATGAGCTGTTTCATGCTGTGGACCTACTGCTGGTCCCGGTGTCTTTGAATGGACTCTGTAGAAGTCATGTTTTCTCTCTATCTTGAGATCATAAGCTATGCAATTATTTTCATCATGTCCTACTGACTTACAGAAGTTACAGTATAAATTCTTAGGAGTTTGTACATACTTCTAAAGTAAAGGGCATTCCTGTGGTCTATGTCCTCTTGTTCTACAGATTTCACACCATGGCCCTTGATTCTGTACTAAGGGGTTAGGAGCCCCACTTGCTATATACTCAACAAATACTGGACAGTTATCTTTGGTATGGTCATGTCCTTTACACTTTGTACACCATAATTCTTGTTCAACCTCTTTTCCTTTCTTAATATCATGTAGCTGTAAAGTGAGATTTGCTAACTGATTCTGTAAGTTTGTCATACCTGCACTAGTCTCAGTTAAAGGTGAAGCCTCTAGTTTCATTGCCATCTCCAATGCTTCATCCTACATATGGAGTTTCTATTGCATTAGTGGAATTCTGATATGAGGGAGCAGTGCTACGATGAACCATTCCTTATGCTGCTCTGGCGCAAACTCAAAACTAACTTGGTCTATAAGAGCTTTAAATTTTTTATCAAAATCCCATACTGAATCTATGGGTAACTGTTTGATGTCTTTAAGTTCTGTGATACATTGTGACTCAGACTTGGGTTTCTTAAATTCCTTAATCATTGCGGTCCTGACCTATACTAGTGTTCGGTTCTACACTGATCTATGCTTCATATACCATGTTAAAGCTCTTTCTCTAAGTGTAGTGGCCAACTGGACAAGTTTAGTATTGTCATCCCGGATCTGTTTAATGGTCCATACAGCTTCACATAGGAACCAATGTTGTTCTAGGTCTTCTGCCCCTATACCCCTAAAGGTAGGTAATTTCATGTCATCCCCCATTCTATTTCTATGAGGTGGATTCTGATTTGTTGTATTACTACCACTTGGCAGTGTAAATTTAGGTGGTGTAAAGGTAGTATGTACTGTGTGTGAACTACTAGATGGAGTTCCTGTAGGATTATTCTGAGTCCTAGGTGGTTTCTGTGGGGTATAAGGGTGGTAAGGGATACCCCCTGCTGTTCTTTATCTATTACTTTGACTCTGTTCTCTAGTATTGTCTGAACTGTCTTCAAAGAAGGAAGATCTGAAATCTACTTTATATTTCTTACCGCTACGTGTACATCCAATTTCTTCAGAATCACTCTCAAACTCTTGTGACATTACACTTACTTAACTTATTCATCTGAGAATATATCCAGTACTCCTTTTTCATACAATAACATCTTAAGGGACAATTTTAAAGAGTTCAAGTACTTACCGCGATATCCTTTGAAGAAGTACCTCTCTGCTTTGCTGAAACTCTTTCTTTGATCAACTGCAAACTCTGTGATGAAACCTTTCAGCAAACTTGCAAGCCAGAAGTCTACTGCCCATAAAATGGGATTATCTACGCTCTTCACGGTGTGAATCAGCTCCGGTGTCCAGACAATGTTCCTTTTCTTCTTGAATACATACTTATCATTCAACTTTGACAACCAATCGTACAACTCATTTGCATAGGTCACAAAAAATATCGCATGCAGGTCTGTGAAGATATGTTTCTATAGCGAGTCCTCTGTACTCAGCCTAGGACTCTTCTTTTCTTTCTCAGCAAATTCTCTTTCCTTAGACCCAACCCACTGGTTAAGTTCTTCTTTAGTAGGATGCCAACAGAACATTGGCTCTTCAATTTGTTCAAAACCGGCATCGAAACCATTTGTTGGTCTTGCTCTGGGTAGACCCGAGTTTACTGTATTGTACCAACAAAACCCCTAGCTCACTATCCCTTTCGACGACAGACTCTGGAATGGCCTGAAGTCTCACCCAAAGTGATCCTAGATGGGGTGGCTGAAGAATCAAGTTTCCTCAACCAAGTTCTGTAGCATCCTAGGTCCTCCTGACTCTACTTAACCAGCGGAATCTCTCAGCAAGGGCTGTTTCTCTCTTCCTAGCTGAATTTCCTATGGGATTGACTCTTACCACATTGCATCTTCTAGGACGATACGCAAAATTTCTCTTCTGTTCAACTTTAACCTACGATATCTCACACCGCAGCTTCCTCGACAGTGCGATATCGCCTTTCTACGCTACGATACTTCCTACAGTTAGACTCAATATGCTCATCAACTCCCAAGGTCCAGAGGCTTCCTCTCTGGGTATAATAGCTCAGTTAACCTTCATTAAGGTGTTAAAAAACTTCACTTAAGCTTCTACAATTTAACATGCTTCACATCAATGACACTCAACTCACTGAACTAAATATACAGACATCACTTAACACTGTAACTGTTAGATGTCATGAATCAAGCACTGATAAACTCATATATAGAATACTCAACACATTCAACTTGCATTTAACCTTCTATGTTACTATAAACTGAAGGATAGCATATATACATTCATTAACTAATAAGCAACATTCATGTAACGAATAATAGATAGCAAATAAGTAGAGCACCATCACATGAAACAGTCGCACAACACATGGATTTTACGTGGTTCACTTCTAGGGACGAAGCTACGTCCACGGGAACTGTGTTTGTATTATATCTTGAGAGAGTAACATAGTTCTGCTGCAACCTCTTATGCAGCTTGAGATCTTCTGGGAAACTCCAGGCACACAGCTGGGAGCCCTTCTCTCTTAGATCTCTTCTCTTCCTATAATGCTTTCTTCTTACAATATACTCTTTCTCTCTCTCTCTCTCAATCCCTGCGGATTGTTATATTCATGCTCAAGTAGCCAGCCACTGGTTACAGTAAGATAACTATAGACTTAGCAACAAAACCACAGCTCGACTCTTCCTCAATGTCTTATAATACTGACAACAACTAGCAACATCTAACTAGCTAGCTAACTAACTAACTAGTTAACCCTTCATAATACAAAATACATGCTTAAATAGGTGGCCCAAAGATATCACTGTGATACAACACTGTGGGCCTATCCTAAAAGTAACCCAAAAAACCCTAACTGTGACAGTCGTCCTATCTGTACTTTTAACTTCTGCTTACTGGTCATGCCGCAGCTTTCTGCAGTCTTCCATGATTTCTGGCGTTGATTGTGGGTATGGGTGCCGCTTCCTCGGTTTCTCCCCTTCTATCCTTTGTCTTTAATACCTCAGCCTGTTGCTCCTTTTCCATTTATGAGGGTATCTGAGCCCTCCTGTCGTCGCCACTGCCTTAAATGCAGTGGTTGAGCTCTCTTCTCGGCCTCTTTAGGTACTATTTCCTTTGACTTCCTTGTTTCGATATAGCAGCTTTTCCTGTAGCTGCAGGGCCCTACACCAACAAGAAGCTTGTATATATTTTTTGTAAGACATATGAGATGAGAAGACATCATATTGAGAATGAGCTGATCTCCTTGAGTCCCAGTAGCTTCAAATCCTTGCAACTCTATTTTTCCAAGTTTAAATCCCTTGTTTTGCAGCTAAAATAGTGTGGGATCGTAAAGAAGGAAGAGAAACTAGTTTTAGCCATACTCTCAAATCTTGGCCCTAACTATTCAGTGTTTGTTTCGACCTTCCATGCCACTAAGTTGAAAGCTTGAGCCTGGAAGATGCCTAAGCTTGCAGAGTTCATGGAATCTCTCACATAGGAACAAGATAAGTTGGTGATCATGGGAACCATCAAACCTTCCAAAGACCAATATTTGGTTGCTGGAGATTCAAGGGTGGATTCAAAAAGAAAGAAAAAAACTAAAAATACACCTAAGCAAAAGAGAGACAAGAACAAGTTTGAAGAGGATCCCCAAGGTTCCAACAAGAACTTCCAAAAGAAGAAGAACAAAGGAGAAATGAGCAAGTGTGCATACTGTAGTAAGGGCTATCATCCCGAGAGATCTTGTATGAAGAAGAAAATTGACATGTTGACCCAACTCCTGGAGAATAATAACATATCCCTTCCTAATTGCTCAAAGAAGAGGGAAGGAGGATCAAATTCAGAGGACAGAGAGAGAGTACATGCCTTGGTTGCTGGCACATCAAGCTCACCTAGCTTCATCATAGACTTTGGAGCTTCTAGACATATGGTTTCGACAAAAGAGGCATTCTCCTCTGTTGACATGTCGAAAGGTCCACCAATAGTTTTGGGAGATGACTGTCTGACTGACAGTTTGGGGAAAGGAAGGATTGATCTTGACCATGGTAAGTTCAATAATTTGTTGTATGTTCCAGGCCTTGCCTCTAATCTCTTTTCATTGTATCAGATGAATCACACATGGTCTCCAAAGAAGGTCATCTTCTCCCCTGATGATGTTGAAATCACTAAGATTTTGAATGGTAAAGTCATAGCAAAAGGTGTTGTTGATCATACTTCAAAGGTATACATGTTTTCCCATTTTCTACCCTACTCAAACCCCTCTTCTCTTCTGATTCATGCTAATGAGGAAAGAAATATTTGGCATGAAATATTTGGCCATATTAACTACAAGTATCTTTCTGATTTGAGTGAAAAATATATGGTCGTTACCAAAGATCAAGTTTTCCAAGGGAGTCTATCAAGGTTGTATCCTAGGAAAACACCCAGAGCACAAATTTGAGAGAGCTAGTCATGAGAGAAGCTTTGCACCTCTTGAGTTGATCCATAGTGACATTGCTGGTACATTTCCTCATATGTCCATGAGTCAAGACAACTATTCACTGACCTTCATAGATGACTTTTCCGGGTATTGTTGGGTTTATTTCCTAAAGCATAAGTCTGAAGTTTTTGACCTCTTCAAAGTATTTAAAGCCTTGGTTGAAAACTAGTCTGGGAGGAAACTCAAGATCCTCAGATCTGACAATCATGGTGAGTATGTCAAGTCTAAGTTCATTCAGTATTGTACATATGCAAGTATTCAGATGCAACATTCAATCCCTTACACACCACAGCAAAATGGTGTTGCCGAGAGAAAGAATAGGTCACTGAAGGAGATGGCAACCTGCATGATGGAGGCTAAGAATTTGCCACCAAAGTTTTGGGTTGAGTCTATAAAATATGCAACCTACATATAGAATAGGGTGCCTCATAAGCATCTTGATGGTATGACTCCTTTCGAATCTTGGAGTGGGCACAAGCCAGATGTGACCCATTTCAGTATTTTTGGCTCAAAGGCTTGGGCTAAAATTCGAACTGAAAAGAGAAAGGCTTTGCAGCCCCAAATCCAAGAGTCCCTATTTTTTGGGTATTCTAAAGATTCAAAAATGTACAATCTAATCAACTTGATCACTAACAAATATTTCATTAAAATAAATGTTCAGTTCCAAGAAGAGCCTTTAGCAGCAGTTGAAGTTGGAGAGTCTTCTTCACCACCAGATCCATTGATTGTAAGTGGAGAGACTAATGAGTTTTATAATTCTGATATGTCTGATAATGATGATTTGATTGCAGATATTGATATTCCTACAAGACCAAAATGGGAAGAAAATACCATTCATGCAACTGGGGAACTAGCTGGAAATCCTCATGACACTGGGAGGACTAGATCTCAGTTTGAGAGTATCCTTTGTATGAAAGATCATTTATTTTGCTGAGAAGTTCTATCTGATGGCTGAATCAGATCCATAGACATATAAAGATGCAACACAAGATCCAAGATGGAAAACATCCACGAAAGAATAATTCAGCTTGCTCCAGAAGAAAAACACTTGGGAACTGGTTGATCTTTTCACAGGGAGGAAGCTAATTCAATGTAAGAGGGTTTTCAAGACTAAGTTTGCTGATGATGGTTCAATTTTGAAATATAAGGCAAGATTTGTAGCTAAGGGATACTCACAAGTACATGGTATTGACTACAATGAAACCTTTACACCAGTGGCAAAGATGGACTCCATAAGGATAGCTTTAGCCATTGCAGCTTCGAAGCAGTGAGAGGTACATCACATGGATGTGAAGTGTGCTTTCCTAAATGGAGATCTCACTGAATATTTTTACATGTAGAAACCTGAATGGTTTTTTTCTAATCCATATTTAGTGTGCAGGTTAAATAAATCATTGTATGGGCTCAAGCAAGCCCCTAGGGCTTGGTATGCCAAGATTGATGGCTTTCTGTTGTCATTGAGTTTTGTTTGATGCAAGTATGATCCTAATGTTTATTTGAAGCTGATTCATGGTTATTTGATGATTATTTTCTTGTATGTGGATCACCTTCTGATCACAAGATGTTCAAAGAAAAAGATTGCCTCCTTGAAGGATGCAACGAACCATGCATTTTCTATGACAAATTTGGGATTGTTGAGTCAATGCTTGGGTCTCTAAATTGCTCAATCCCAACATGGAATCAAAGTACATCAGTCCAAGTATGCCTTAGATTTTTTGAACAAGTTCAACATGAAATATTGCAAGCCAAGCAAGACTCCCTTCCTTTCAGGAGTTAAACTTGAAGAAGCAGGTTCTTCTCCTATGGTAAATAATACACTGTATAGGCAGTTGATTGGGTGCTTGCTTTATCTTACACACACTCGACCTGATATATATTATGCAGTTAATGTGGCTTCAAGATACATGGATCAGCCTCATGAGATGCATTTGAGGGAAGCCAAAAGGATCTTTCACTTTGTTCAAGGAACAAGAACTCATGGGATCTTCTACCAAGCAAAATTTGATCTTGATTTGATTGGGTTTACTGACAGTGATTGGGCAGGTGACAACATAGTTCAAAAGTCAACATCAGGATATGTGTTCATGCTTGCAGAAGGACCGATCAGCTGGTCAAGTAAGAAATAGAGTGCCATAGCACTCTCATCTACAGAAGTAGAGTATAAAGGAGTTGTAAATGCAGCAACTCAATGTTTGTGGTTGCAGGGAATACTTGGAGACTGTGGCTTCGAATCAGAGTTTTCAGCTATTATCTATTGTGATTATCAGAGCACCATTCGAATCTGCAATGATCCAGTTGAGAGACAATGATCCAAACACATTGAGATCCATATGCACAACATCAAACAACTTGTACATGATGGTACTATTCATATACTCTTCTGTGCATCTTCAGAACAAGTAGCAGGCATCTTCACCAATTTTTTTTGTGAGAAGACATTCAGCAATATCAAATCACTATTGGGGATTGGTGATCATGCTATGAAGCATGATTGATGACAATATTTCCAAATTTTATTTTTCATGTCCATGTTTAAGGGAGGATTTTACCACTGGGTTTTTTCCTCTTTCCTTGGTTGTATGGACAAGTAGTATGTAAAGGGTGACTAAGCATTATTGATAGGCCCTATAGTTTTCTTATATTTACTCATAAATTCAAGGTCAAGGGGGATTTTTATAATAATCATGCCATAGTTACCTACCTTAGACATTAATTAAATCTTTTTTGTCTTATTACCTAGTCTCCTAGATTCCACTCTATGCTAGTTTCCTTCTACATGTCTTAGAAGTCAACACTTGATAAAAATGAGTCATGGAGTGCTTGGGAAACCTCTTGGAAACCATATTTAGAATGTATTATTTATTCCATATCCTCCAAAGCACATATCTTCTTTTTCTGAAAAGCTGCCTATTTTATTGAGATCAATTAAGGCAAAAGGAAAATCTAGACTAGGTGTAGTTGACTTGTTTTTTTCCCACATCATCCTCCATCATTTTATCCTAATAAAAGAATGTATGAGTTGTCTTTCCATCCCTCATTATATTTCCAACATGAATTAGCTAATTCGTGAGCATCTTGGTGGATTTGGAAACTGCTTTATGCACCTATGGGGGATTCGACTAGATTTAGTAAGCCTACTTTTTGACCTTTTCGAATGGCATCCTTATGCATTTGAATATCTCCTCTAATTATATATTGCAGAAGCCTATTACTTCACAAGGTTGGCTATTGTACACTTATTCAATATAGATTAGTTTTATGCTCCAATTTCAGTCTCCTTTGATGTTAATTTTGCATGTTAGATTAGCAATTTTGTGAGTGTAATTGTTCTATCTCTTGGGTTCAATTTCCACACCAGAATATAATGAGAGTCTAACCCGCTTACAACTTGGGTTCCTTCCTTTATATCCTCATTACATATTCATTACAAACTCATTACAGAATTGTTACATACTTATTATAGACTCATTACAAACTCGTTACATACTCGTTTTCTGTCGCTTTCTCATCTGAATTTATTTATCTAGCCAAGAGGCTGTATTTCCTACTCTAGTAACACATAATGGGAGGCACTAATGAATTGAATTATAGAGCTACCTTCATACGTTTGGTTTCCATTGGCTCTAGATGAACTAATACCAACGATCTTTAAGGCCTATCACTTTCTAAGTGTTGTACCTTACTACCATTTTCTAGTAGTTATGCTACTTTCATGTCTTTTGATACCATTATTATGTTGCACCTTTCCTTATTGCACTCCTTCCTTCTATCATGGATTCCTATTTCAGCGCAGCTTCCTCTTCTGTTCCACCTTTTCCTCTCTTTCTTCCTTCCTTCCACTGCTTCTGTCGCAATTTCCTTTCTCTTCTTGTTTATCTCTTCTCCATAATTTGGAAAAATTCTAATTGAATTATACCTTACTATCCCTAGGCCCAACAAGTTTCTTCACAAATTTTGTTTCTTGATCATCAATTTCATCGAAGAAAATCTTACTTGTAATTTTCTTACTGTCTTTTGTCCTTTTGTACACCTTGAAGGTTGCTTCACTTCTATTGAGGCTTGGAAAATCGTAGGAAACAATAGTAGGGATTCTCCCCAATAAACATTCCCAACTAGCTCGTTATTGTTTGGTATGGGGAATCTGTCTGGTTTACGGTCTGACTATCGTAGGTCAAGTAACGGTTAAAATGTTTTACCGGTTACGGCCCGGTCCACCGTTTAGGTGTATTTTTTAGTTTTTTATCATTAGGTATGATGTGCAAGTGCCTAACTAAATGTAGGTAATAGAGATAATGATGAGGGTCACAATGTGATGCGCTGGTTCTTACTGCTCATCTTACATCTCTCGCTTCTAAATCACAAATAAATAAAAACTAACTAAGACTAAATAACCTATCCCCAGGGAGTGATACTATAATTAATGGTGACTAATATATTGTATAACATGTATTAAGAAAATCAAAGATAGTTGTTAACATTTTTGAACACATGAATATCAATATACATATGAACAAAGAGATATCTCATGGTTAATTAAAACATTCATTACTCAACTATGACTGTGGAAATTTCATAGAAATAAATAAGAGCACATTCACAACATGAAAGAATTCACAAGTTAGAACGATTTCACAGTTCATGGAAACAAGCTGAAATAGAAACAGTTCACATCCAACCAGCCCATGGAAAACATTTGAAACTCCATAGTGCTTTCTCCAGTCAAAAAATTATAACTCTTTATTATAAGATGAATTAGTTCTCCTTACAATAATCTTGCACAAAGATGGTCTAAAAAAAGTTCCTTTATACCTAAAAATTGCCTATACTTATACAAAAAGAAAAAAACTTTTGGGCTTCCCCTTGCTGCCTTTTGGGCTTTCAACCTTTCTTTTACAAAAAATTGTCTTGTAGCTTTTGCACAAAAATAAATATAATATATTACATTATTTATCAATATTCCAAAACATTCAACTAGGAGGGCCCAACTTGTTCATTCATGAGCTTTCTCCATATATTTGCCTCATCTACTATATTCTCAAAACTAGAAGGTTAGAGAAATCTGATAGTGATTTTGTGTTGAGCAGCCTGGGTATTAATAATCGCTATCCTAGTAGGAATCAAATGCAGTTGGTATTTTAGCAAGTGGATGCTCACAGCCACATGTGCTACATCAGTCTTTGGTATCCTTTCATCCAACTCCTTGACTTGTTGGATGGCTTGTTAATCTTCACTGCATTTGTCCCGTAACTATTTCAAAAAATTTCATGTTCTGGTAGTGCCTCCAATCTCTTCGCACCGGAGGTATGACACCGATTATAGGTCAGGAGCACTCTTCTACAAAATTCATCCCAAGCACCTTGTGTTCTCTTCACTGTCTTCTTCAATTCCTCTATTGCATTGCTGGAAAAATCAATCAGCTCATATTCTTTGTTTATTGTCTCCTGATCTTTGACACATATATCTTTGGGATATTCTTTGTTTGCTTCTACCCAAGCCATCCTTCCACGCAGAGTCTCCAGAATATCCTAGGTTCTATCAAAAAAATAGGAGGTTGTACTTACAAGTTATTCTAATCTGATGTCTATCTGTTGGACTTTAAATCTTTCTTCAACTATCTCCAATTCTATTTGATGATTTTTCTTTCTAAGCATAAGAGCATGCTTCTTTAAAGGTTCGATATCAACCTTATGCTCAATAGATATTTTTAGTGAAGCTGCAAGTAAACTCTTTTGTTCCTCCAAGGCTACTATTTGAGTCTCATATAACTTAGCCTCCCATTCTGCGGTGGTATTTTGCTCTATTAATTTGTCATAGTAATCTAGGGACTAAAAACAAGTCTCATCAAAGATTAATAACAATAAGGCATGAAAATGGTGTAATTGTGCTACAAAATGAGTAGCCGCTTTGTGTATTCACATAAAGAACGAGTAATGCAATACAATGATCATCTTGGAAGCATGAATGCTAAGACAATTTGAATTCCCAAGGAGGTCTTATGAATTGAATGAGTGAGTCTAGCTTAACTAAATGTAAGCCACAGTCAACACTCAAGTTAACCACTGATCAAAACCCTAATTGACTCAACTGAGCCATAACTAAAGTTGGAGTGCAATAAATGACCGAGTCTAACTGAAAGTAGCTCAGACACATGTCACTGCAAGCAAACCAACAAGTGGTAGCACATCAATGACTCCAATGAACTCCGATGAGGTTAACTAAAGTGTAACTGACCATCAGAAGTGGTTGGAGGCAGCCATGTTGACTCCATTTCATTAAATAATCATTAAATAATCAATTTAATGAAGGAAGGTTCCTTCACTGCTCTGTTTAATTGATTGTAACCATTAGTTAGCAATATGGGGCATTTATGACACCCAAATCACCCCCGGAGTGCTCCAGGTAGCATCCCTGAATGTAGGAGAAGGCTTAGCTAGCCTCCTTGACTGAAGGTAGGCATGGGTGTGCTCATGTTGATGTCATAAACTACTCCTCTGGTGTCAATTAAGTCAATAAAACTTAGGATAGTTGTTTAACTAGGCCAAATTGACCAAAAAGAGTGTGTATGGTGGTAAATGTCTCCAACACCCCCCCTTAAGATATACTCAAGAGGATTAGAAAACATAAAGTGCATAAGAATGCTAGGGCCCCAGAAAAAAATGCCATAGGTCACCCTATACAATAAAGTAACTACTTAGTATAACCAAGGAAATGGGGAAAACCTCATGGGAAAAATACTCCCCCTCAAACTAAGTAGTAAATCAAGAAATCTTTGGTTTTTCTATGCACTAGCATCCTGAGATTGTGCATGTGAACCTATGAATCCAAACTAAATGAATACTTCTGGAGGAATATTCTACTTTGGAAGAATAACATTGCACTCAACTGAATCAGAAATATAAACAGCTACACGGTGAAAATTGGACCCATGTAGAGCCGCTGAAATCCTCTGAAGAGAGAGCAAAGGTTCTTGAGGATTCGAACCATGTGTGGAAATCTCAAGAAAATGACATGTTGCATCCTTGAACATCAAACTATGAGTGGTAAAATCAGCCCCAATTCTTAGGAGCAAGTGTCCAAGCAGATGCAGAATGTTTTCCTCTTTACTAGTTCTGTGAGGATATGAGCATGTGACCAAAGGTAGAGAAACCCTAGGACTGTGGAGAATGAATTCTTGAGCTCCATAATATGATATAACTTCTGAGATATCTAATGAATCACATAATAAAATACCAGCAACCTCATATGAGGAAACTAACATCAAATCCCCATCAACAATTTTGAAGAGAAAGTGCAGTACTTGATTTTTCACAACGAAATTGGTGAGAGAAGCTACAAGCATGACTGAAAGCTATTGCATTTTAAAATATGAACCAAATGATATCAGATATGAAATTAAATCAGATCTAAATAGGTTCACAATAGATCTAAAACTGTGAAATGAAATCAAATCCACAGCAACAGTTTTGTAGGGTACTTGCGGTACTTGTTTCTTGACACTGTTGATAAGAACAGCTACAAGTAGTACTGAAAGATTATGAATTTGATATATTAAAACAAGAAATATTAGATCAGATATAAATAATATCATGTTGGAGCAGGGTCCCGCAGCTACAGAAGAAGCTGTTATTTTTGGCGGAACGATAATTTGGCGGAAAGAAGTTAAGACAGAGCTACAACGTCGTAGCACGTTTCCAGCTGGAGAGCAGAGCCAGAAACCATGACTTTAATATAGAAAAGTCAAGAAGGCAATCGTACCTGAGCGGCCGAGAAGAGAGAGCTCAACCACTGCATTGAAGGCAGCGGCGGAAGACATGAGGGCTCAGTGACCCTCATAAAGGAGAAGGAGCAACGAGGCTGAAGCATTGAAGGCGAAGGACAGAAAAGAGAAGCGGTGCATAGTACCCATGATCAGTGCCAGGAAGCATGGAAGATCGCAGAGAGCTATGGTGTGATGAAAAGTGTCTACCTCAAGTACAGAAAGGGCCTACTGTCACTAGTTAGGTTTTGGGTTACTGTTGGGACAGGCCCACAGTGTTGTAATGGCAAGACCTTCGGGCTTCCTATAAAAGGACATATTTTGTATTGTAAAAGGGTTGGTTAGTTGGTCGGGTTAATGATGATTTTTGGGCACTTAGACTATTAGCTAGTCGCTCTGTAGATTATTAGACTGTTGTAAAGTCCAGCTCTGGTTCTGTTATTAGCGGTAGCAATATTACTGTAACCAGTAGTTGGCTTATAGAATGTGCGTAGGACGATCCGCAGGGATCGACAGAGAGGGAAGAGTGTATTGTAAGAGAGAAATATAGAAGAGAAAAGAGATCTAAGAGAGAAGATCTTAAGCTGCATATGCGGTGCAGCAGAACTGTGTTTTACCTTCCCTTGAGCTATAATAGAAAACACAGTTCTGTGGACGTAACTTCCACTCTGGAGGTGAACCACGTTAAAATCAGTGTTATGCGATTGGTTTATGTGTTATGTTTACTTATGCATTTCTCAGTCAGTTTATGGACTTTGTTTACAGTTTAATGAATGAATGTGTTAATCAGCTCACGGTGATATAGAAGGGTAAATATAGGTTAATGCCTTTGGAACGCTGTTTATGGGTCATTTATGTTTTGCGTAAAATAGTCTCTATAGCAGTATCGAATAGCCTTGTATGTTAATCCTTGCACGCCGACATGAGCAACACTAAGTGTGCTAAACCGCGGAGGTATAATATCACAGAGAGGTGATACTGCATCGGCAGAGGAGCTGCGGTGCGCGATACCACAGGTGAAGGACTTAGCGTTGGGCAGGAACTGCGTGTCGCACCGTGCATGGCGATGCGATAAGGTTGGAGATATTGTGGGTCGGAGACAGTGCACGCCATAGGAAAGGACCGCGCGGCGGTATAAAGGAATATCTTGTGGCTAGAAGAGTTGCGAGGCGAGGAAATCGTGCGATGCAAGAAGGAGATTGCGTGACGCGCAGACACAGAGAGGGATCTTGCAGCTGGGAGAGCTGCGAGCCACCAGTAGGATTGCATCAGAACCTGGTCCAAGACGCTTGAGTCCTTGGTCAACCCATTAGAGTCACTTCGGGTGAGACTTCAGGCCGCTCCGCGGTCTATCGCCGAAAGGGCCAGTGATCTAGGGGTGTTGTTGGTTAATCATAGTAAACCCAGGTCTACCCATAGCGACCAACAAATGGTTCCGTTGCCGGTTTTGAACAACTGAGAGCTAATGTTCTGTTGGCATCCTACTAGAGAAGAGTTTCACCAGTGGCTAGATTCAAACTTAAGGGAGTTTGCCAAGAAAGAAAATCGGAGCCCTAAACTGAGCACAGAGGCCTGGTTAGAAAAGCATATCACTTCAGACATACACGCTATATTTTTTGCAACCTATGGAAATGAACTTTTTGACTGGTTATCCAAGTTGATAGATAGGGACATATTCAAAAAGAAAAGAAACATTGTTTGGAAACCGGAGCTGATTCAAACCATACAGAGTCTCGACAATTCCTTAACGAGAGCAGTGGACTTCTGGCTTGCGAGTGTGCTAGGAGGCTTCGTTACAGAATTTGCAGTTGACCAGAGAAAGAGCTTCAGCGAGGCCGAGTGGTACTTCTTCAAAGGATATCGTGGTAAGTACCTAAAATCTCTAAACTTGTCCATTAAGATGCTGCTATATGAAAAAGGAGTAATGGAAATGACTTCAGATGAATAGGTAAAGATAGTAATGTCATAAGAGTTCGAAAGTGATTTTGATGACATTGGACGAACACGTAGTGGTAAGAAATATAAAGTCACTTTCAGCTCTCCTGTATTTGGAGATAGTTCAGACAATATTAGGCAAATGATTCCTAGTACTACAGAAGAGCCAGAGGGGGGTATCCCTTACCAGCCCTATACCCCACAGAAATAGACAGGGACTCAGATTAATACCGTAGGTACTCCATCCAGTAGCTCACAGACAGTACCTACTACCGCTACATCACCTTTACCTACACCGCTGAGTGGTAGTAATCCAGTCAATCAGAACCCACCACAGAGAAATAGAATGGGAGATGATATGAGGCTACCTACCTTTAAGGGTACAGAATCAGAGGACCCAGAACAACATTGGTTCCTATGTAAAGCCATGTGGACCATTAAAACAATCAACGACGATAACCTTAAACTTGTATAGTTGGTCACTACACTCAGAGATCGAGCTCTAACATGGTACATAAAGTATACCATAGTACCCAGGACACTTGCCCAGGTCAAGAACGCCATGATTAAAGAATTTAAGAAACCTAAGTCTGAGTCTCAGTGCATTACAGAGCTCAAGGATATTAAGCAGCTACCATCAGAGTCAGTATGGGACTTTGACCAGAAATTCAAAGCTCTTATAGACCAAGTAAGTTTTGAGTTTGCGCCGGAGCAGCATAAGGAATGGTTTATTGCAGTGCTGCTCCCTCACATCAGAGTTCCATTAATGCAGCAGAAAATCCAGACGCAGGATGACGCGTTGGAGATGGCGATGAAGCTAGAAGCTTCACCTTTAGCAGAAACCAGTACAGGCATGACAACTCTACAGAACCAGTTGGCCAACCTCACGTTACAGATACATGAACTTAAGAAAGGCAAAGAGGTTATGCAAGACATATGGTGCTTACGATGTAGAGCACAGGGTCATACCAAAGACAACTGTCCAGTCTTTGCAGAATATTTAGCATCGGGGGCTCCTAGCCCCTTACCATGAACGCAAGGGCCATGGTGTGAAATATGTAAAACACAAGGACACCCACCTCAGCAATGCCCTTTACTTCAGAAGTATGTACAGACACCTAATAACCTATACTGTGTCTTCTGCAGTTCTTTCGGACATGATGAACAGAATTGCCAAGCCTATGATCTCATGTTAGATAGAAAACATGACGTGTACAGATTCCAAGTAGACACACAGGGTCCAGTAGTAGGACCACAGCGTGATCCAGCTTATGGTGGACGTGGAGGAGGATTCAGAGGACGAGGCCGTGGAGGAGGCTTTTCCAGAGGAGAAGGCTTCGGCAGAGGAGAAGGTTTTGGCTGAGGTCGTGGACCAATCACTTGTTATAACTGCAGAGTTGTAGGCACGGGGACTTCACTTAGTGAAACTCTCACATAGCACGTGCGATCGTGGGATATTAAAGAATACCCTTAATTTCCAGAGATATTGCCCCAAAGTCTTTTTGTTGAAACCCCCTCCCAATACTTAAAACCTCCTCCACACCCCTTTTTATACCTCAATCCTTATAAACCACCCTACCCACCCCCACCTTAAACCCCTCATCCCCCCAATACCTGCGATATATTGGTCCAATTTTTGATAATTTTAAAACCCACAATATTAACTAACGTGATAGGATATTGGTCAATAAGTGAAGGCCCCGTGGTTGTAGGACACTATGCTAGGGACTGTCAGAGCCCCACTACCACTTGTAACTACTGCAAATCTTATGATCATACTATAGAGGAGTGTCCTATCTTAATAGCTAAGATCAAAGACCCTAAGCCAGCAGTACACCAGAACATCCAACTTATTGTTGTTGAGCAGGTAGAACTAGAACCAAGAGTCAATATTGTGACTCGTAGCGGTGCTTCCACCAGTGGGACATCGCAGGAGACCGAAAAGAACACAAGTCAGGAGTGGGTGCACAGAGCTCCTAGTAAAGCAACAGCACTCAACCTACAAAAGAATATAGAGACATTTCATGAAGCCAAGGCTTCCTTTGATGAACCTACACTATCAGGATCGTAGGTACCGCCGTCTAGGGGCGTACCGCAGCAAGCACCTTGTGGCGATAGCCCTGAGCAGACACCGCAGGCTACCACATCGGGAAAATGTGACGAGGATGAATCGGCAGGAAGTGTACAATCCTTCCTGCACAGCTGCTTGAAACTCCTAAGAAATGAGAAAGCTGTCGGCGAGCTATAGCGCATTATAGATCAGTGTCAGCAACCTTCTCTCTCAGGAAGTGCACACCGCGCTGTCCATAATATTGCAGGACATACAAGGACCGAAAGAGAGATGAAATTCATAGCGCATATTGGTGAGTTTGAAATGGATGAGGTTGTCTTAGATCTGGGATCAGAGGTGAATGTTCTGACTAAGCAGACATGGGAACAGATGGGTATCCCTCAGTTAGCCATATCGCCTATCCACCTAAGATTAGCCAACTAGCAGCGAGTATCACCATTGGGTCGACTACCACAGGTGCCAGTTGACATTGACGGAGTTCGCACTTTCACGGACTTCGAAGTCATAGAAATCATTGGCGACAGTTGACCGTATCTAGCACTATTAAGTATCGATTGGGTGATCAGTAGCAAGGCTGTCATCGACCTAAAAAGAAGACAAATGACTTTTGAGGATGCACAGATCTGGGTCATCGTGCCGCTGGATCCTCACCAAGGTCCTAGATATATCGAACCTATCCGAGCAGAGGAGGAGGCACATAACATTGATAGTCTCTACCAGATGACTGTGAACCAGAATGACTACATCAATCCAATCGCAGAAGGGAACATTAGCTGGCAATGTGACAGCTCATGCACATCGGATTTCGATGTTGGTCTAGAGAACTGGCAGAACAGACTTTACGAAGTCTCAACGCACAGATGTGCATTTATCAGTAAGTCACTGCGATGGATTGGCGCAGAGATCGCTGAGATTCCATCATGTCATGCTCTAACAGATATCTAGGACTTCTTCGAACAATTTGAACAACAGATTCCCTATGAGCAGAGGATCGCATCTATGGACCTTGCAGTTCGAGCCACACCTGCAAGATGGTGGTATGCGCATAAAGAGAATATCGCATCATGGGATGATACAAAAAGACTGATGGCAATCAGATTTTCTAATGACCGAAAGTATGTCCAACAGAAATACACTGGAGAAACTGATCCCAGGACACACATTCAGGCATGTGAATAGAACTGGTCGAACATTCCTGAGGATGAATGGGTCCACAGATTCATCCACACATTGGACACAGTTCCAAGGAACTGGTACACAGAGACCGAGTTACGCAAGGGGACGACCACATGGTCACTTATGACAGACAACTTCCTACTCACCTTTGCATTTGAATCAGAACATCCAAGTGTTGCTTAAGCTCTAGACATAATCAAGATCAAGATATTTGAGGACTGTACCATCTCAGTGCAGGCTCAACCTGAGTGGGCCATCCAGTTGCAAGACGCGCTAGAATGCTATAACTTTGCAACAAAGCCAGACAATGAAGATGAGGATGAGGATCCTCGCAACACCAACATTCCGGAGTCAGAAGGAACTCGCGATGTTGGGGGACCACATTTAGAGATTCCAGCAATCACTGAGCCCATCAAGATTAAAAAGATCAATATTGGCACAGACACAGAACCTAATTTTGCCTCTATTGGAGACTATTGGAATGATGAAACAGTCGGACAGATTGCCGACTTGTTACATGAATATCAGGACCTATTTCCCACCAAGTTCACAGAGATGAAGGGAATAGTTGGAGACCTGGGAGTCATGAGGATACCATTGAAGGAGGATGCTAGACCAGTTAAGCAGCGCCCATATAGATTGAATCCGCGCTACAAAGAAAAAGTAAAGGACGAAATTGATAAGATGCTAGCAACAGGCATCATTGAGCCGGTAGAAGAGAGCAAATGGGTTAGCCCCATGGTCGTATAAGAGAAGAAAAAAAAGGGGACATCAGGATCTGTGTCGATCTGTGCAAACTCAATGATGCATCGCTTCACGATCCATTTCCGACACAATTCACTGATGAGGTATTAGACAATGTGGGAGGACAGGAGGTCTACTCCTTCACTGATGGATTTTCAGGCTGCCATCAGATCAGAATACATCCAGATGATCGATCTAAGACCACCTTTGCAACAGAATGGGGCTTGTTCCAGTATATGGTAATGCCCTTTGGTCTTAAGAATGCACCAACTATCTTTTCCAGAGTAGTAGTTGCTATCTTTAAAGAATACATCCATAAGTTCTTAGAAGTATATTTTGATGATTGGACTATATTTGGACTTGTTGACAAGCATGTAGGAGATCTAAGACTGATGTTAGAGAAATGTAGGCAGTACCAAATTTCTCTAAACTTGAAGAAATGTATATTTTGTGCACCATTTGGTATTTTGTTGGGTCACATTGTTTGCAGACAAGGCTTGATGGTGGATCCCGCGAAGATTGCCATCATTGTGAACCTTCCAGCACCCAACTCAGTAAAGAAACTGAGGACAGTACTTGGTCATACCGGGTACTACAGAAAGTTCATCAAGGGCTACGCAAAGATTACAGCGCCGATGGAGAAATTGCTAAAGAAAGATGTAAAATTCCTATGGAATGAGGAATGTCCGCAGAGTCTAGATACACTTAAGGAGAAGATGGTTACAACACCCATCCTAGTATTTCTCGATTGGACTAAACCATTCCATGTACATGTCGATGCATCTGGCATAGCACTAGGGGTTGTTCTAACACAACCAGGAGAAGGAGATATTGACCATCCTATCGCATATACCAGCAGAAAGCTCTCGACAGCAGAAAAGAACTACACCACAACAGAAAGAGAAGGCCTAGCTATGGTGTACGTGCTGCAGAAGTTCAGGAACTACCTGTTGGGTGCCCCGTTTAAGATGTTCACTGACCATTCCGCGCTAAAATACTTGGTCAATAAGCCAGTGTTAGGGGGGAGAATCTGCAGATGGTTACTCCTCTTTCAAGAGTATGATTTTGAAATCATTGTCAAACCAGGAAGACTGAATGTAGGACCTGATCATTTGTCGCGGTTACACTCAGGAGAAGAGCCAAGTAACCTAGACGAAAATCTGCCAGATGCTCCGTTGTTCTCCATACAGATCGCAGATGAGTACTATGCCGACATTATTCAATTCCTCACTACAGGAGCAGCACCTGATGAGTTTACTAAGCAGCAAAAGAAGCAGTTGGTTGTTAAAGCAGCAGACTTCACCCTCATCGTAGGACACCTATACAAGTTAGGTCCGGATGAAGTTCTGCGCAGATGTGTGATGCCGCACGAAAAAGATGCTATCATCAGAGAGGCTCATTCAGGAACCACAGGAGGTCATTTCGCAGGAAAACTGACTGCGCAGAAAATCCTGGAGGCAGGATTATGGTGGCCTACATTGCATAAAGACACCAAGGAATTTTGCAGATGCTGTGATATCTACCAAAGGGTAGGAAAACCCTCGCGATGCGATGAAATTCCGCTGCGACCGCAGGTCACGTTGCGCGCATTTGACAAATGGGCTATAGATTTTGTGGGTCCTATCAACCCACCAGGAAAGCGCACTGGTGCGAGATATATTATCACTAGAATAGAGTACCTCACTAGATGGGCAGAAGCCAAAGCAGTAAGAAATTGTGATGCTGCTACAGCCGCACAGTTCCTTTTTGAAAACATCATCAGTAGATTTGGATGCCCAGTAATTTTGATGAGTGATCAAGGCACGCATTTTTTGAACAGCACTATTGAGGCATTGACAGAAGAATTCCAGATTCAGCACCATAAGAGCACTCCCTACCACCCACAGGCTAATGGTACGGTGGAGGCCTTTAATAAGATTTTAGAGAATGCTCTTACTAAGATCTGCAATAACCAACGGAATGATTGGGACCTCATATTTAACGCTGTATTATGGGCGTACAGGACCACATGTAAGAAACTTACGGGACACACACCTTTCAGCTTGGTGTATGGGCAGGAGGCTATTATGCCTATGGAGTATATTCTTCCCAGTTTAAGAATCGCTCAGATTACTGGGATGAATGATACAGACACAGTCAAAGAAAGGCTAACACAGCTGCTTGCCTTAGAAGAAGACAGATTCATTGCCAGATTCCATCAGAAAGTGCAGAAGGCATGAGAAAAATCTTGGCATGATAGACACATTAAGAATAAGATTTTCCAGATCGGAGACCTAGTGCTCCTCTATGACAGAAAATTCATTAAGTTTCCAGGGAAGTTCAAGACACATTGGTTGGGGCCATATCAGATACAGCAAGTCACAGAGGGAGGTGCCGTTCAGCTCAGCCAGCTGAATGGGGAGATTTTACCCACATGGATTAATGGCAGTAGGCTTAAGCCCTATAGTGATAGCCACCCCGCCTCTTAACCAGTCTATGTGGTGCAGATGTTTAGTGTATTTGAAAGGAGGCATCGCACCGGGAACTAGTCTACACCGGCAGGTATTATTCTAAGTATGAGGAATTGCATCAGGTTCAAAAAAAAAAAGTGTTGTTTTATGCAGGTGATGCGGAGTCACATCGCAGCAGTGCGATGTTTTCCCGTGCCACGTACTCAGTTTTGCAACCGACAGAGAGCCAGTCACATCACCATCTGATAGGTAGTTAATGAGGTAATGATCGGTATATCTTGCCGTAGATTTGGCAGCAGTATAATCAATTTTTCTAGATTTGGCAAATCTCCGACGGGACCGACGCCTGTGCACACACGTTTCGAGGGAAATTCAATCGGATTTCCACATTTATTAGTGATTGGATGGCAGGTGTGGTCTTGTCTAGGAATTAATGACGACTGACGGGTCCAGTCTAGATGACCATTGCATCCGGGATTATCGTATTGGGAATAAAAGCAGAAAGTATTCAAGTGGGACGGTTACATTTGCAGAAAAATTGAGAGCCATAGAGTTAAGTTGTTAAGAGTCCTGTGTCCAGAGCTAAGTGGTTACAGAGTGCTGTGATTTTTAGAAGTTGCAGCCATTGCACGTCCACCGTCTGTACTAAGGATGGCTCTGTTCGAGGACGAACCTCTAGAAGACATGCCGAGAGGCTTCGATCCAGGTGGCCGTAGGTCTGCCCTGACGACGTTGCCCAGGGTTGTGAAACTAAGTACAACACAAGTCAAACAGCCATTAAGGATGAAGAGTCAAGTGCCAGAAGTAGAAGTTGTCACCAAAGTCTCTGCTAACGAGAAGAAGAACGCCGAGCCGATCACTGAAGATAAGACAGCAGAGCAGAAGAATGATGAGAAGAAATCTCCCGCTAGGCAGAAAGTAAAAATGAGAAAAAGAAAGAAACGAGAGAAGGTCGGCGACCTATCTGACCAACTAAGAAAAGCACCAAAGATTGCGGAGGCAACGCAACAAAAATATGATGATCAGAGGCAGCATGTGTACCTGGAGCACCACGAAGAGAAGAGAAGTGGAAGAGGACTGCAAACCCAGCAGACAGTAGAATTCCAGCATGCAGGCAAAGGCTTGTTCTCAGAATGGAATTCATGGTTTGTATCTCTTTCATACTGAGTGCTCCAGACTGAAGGAAATGTTTGAGAAGGTTGGAAGATATAGACTTTCCTTGTGATAAAAGTTCTAACCTAGATAAAGAGGAAAGGATATCTGTGGAAACCCTCTCAAACACTAGAAGGCTCTTAAAAAGTTCAGAAACAAAGAGAGCGAGAGCACGACATTGGACAGGAAGGGTAAGAGAGCCCAGCGAACCAAGTTACATAAACTATAAAGAAAGTGTCGAAGTGATGCAGAAGGAAGTCACAGGACTTCGTGACAGGTTGCAGAGGGCTTCGCAGGAAGCCAAGGCAAAGCTATATCAGGAGAAGTCTGCTGCAGGTGGCTCGAGGACGAGCCATAAGTAAGTGTTAGGGGACTGTTGGAGCAGGGTATCGCAGCTACAGAAGAAACTGCTATTTTTGGAGAAACGATAAGTTTTGGTGGAAAGAAGTTAAGACAGAGCTACGATGCTGTAGCACGTTTCCAGCTAGAGAGCAGAGCCAGAAACCATGACTTTAAGATAGAAAAGTCAAGAAGGCAACGGTACCTGAGCGGTCAAGAAGAGAGAGCTCAACCACTACATTGAAGGCAGCGGCAGAAGATAGGAGGGCTCAACGACCCTCATAAAGGAGAAGGTGCAACGAGGCTGAAGCATTGAAGGCGAAGGACAGAAAAGAGAAGCGGTGCATAGTACCCATGATCAGTGCCGGCAAGCATGGAAGACCGCAGAGAGCTGTGGTGTGACGGAAAGCGGCTACCTTAAGTACAGAAAGGGCCGACTGTCACTAGTTAGGTTTTGGGTTACTGTTGGGACAGGCCCACAGTGTTGTAATGGCAAGACCTTCGGGCTGCCTATAAAAGGACATATTTTGTATTGTAAAAGGGTTGGTTAGTTGGTTGGGTTAATGATGATTTTTGGGCACTTAAACTGTTAGCTAGTCACTCTGTAGATTATTAGACTGTTTTAAAGTCCAACTCTGGTTCTGTTATTAGCGGTAGCAATCTTACTGTAACCAGTAGCTGGCTTATAGAATGTGCGTAGGACGATCCGCAGGGATCGATAGAGAGGGAAGAGTGTATTGTAAGAGAGCAATATAGAAGAGAAAAGAGATCTAAGAGAGAAGATCTTAAGCTGCATATGCGGTGCAGCAGAACTGTGTTTTACCTTCCCTTGAGCTATAATAGAAAACACAGTTCTGTGGACGTAACTTCCACTCTGGAGGTGAACCACGTTAAAATCAGTGTTATGTTATTGGTTTATGTGTTATGTTTGCTTATGCATTTCTCAGTCAGTTTATGGACTTTGTTTACAGTTTAATGAATGAATGTGTTAATCAGCTCACAGTGATATAGAAGGGTAAATATAGGTTAATGCCTTTGGAACGCTATTTATGGTTCATTTATGTTTTGCATAAAATAGTCTCTATAGCAGTATCGAATAGCCTTGTATGTTAAGCCTTGCACGCTGAAACGAGCAACGCTAAGTGCGCTAAACCGTGGAGGTAGAATATCACAGAGAGGTGATACCGCACCGGTAGAGGAGCTACGGTGCGCGATACCGCAGGTGAAGGACTTAGCGTTGGGCAGGAACTGCATGTCACACCGTGCATGGCGATGTGATAAGGTTGGAGATATCATGGGTCAGAGACAGTGCGCGCCGCAGGAAAGGACCGCGTGGCGGTATAAAGGAATATCTTGTGGCTAGAAGAGCCGTGAGGCAAGGAAATCGCGCGACGCGAGCAGGAGATCACGCGATGCGCAGACACAGAGAGGGATCTTGCAACCGAGAGAGCTGCGAGCCACCAGTAGCATTGCATTAGAACCTAGTCCAAGACACTTGAGTCCTTTTCCAACCCATTAGAGTCACTTCGGGTGAGACTTCAGGCCGCTCCGTGGTCTGTCGCCGAAAGGGCCAGTGATCTAGGGGTGTTTTTGGTTGATCATAGTAAACCCGGGTATGCCCATAGAGACCAACATATCATATCAGATCCAATAAGTTTAATATTAGATTCAAATAAATGGTTAACCGAGACGGTGGATGCACAACTTTCTTCTTTTTCAAAATTCTGAATTTTGGGGCATGCAATCCTGTAGGAATTTGCTAGAAAATATAGATCATGGTGAGAAAATGGATCACTCTGGTAATCTTATCTTTCTTCCAAAATATCCAAGGTATCACATATTTGCACACCAGAATCAACATTAGAGGGACAAAATCAAATTTGTCTTCACTTCGGAAGCAATTACTGCAAATTTTGCACAGAATTCAAAGGAAAATCATTAGAGAGTGTTTGCATGGAAGTGCAGCAGTATTTTTCTTCAATATCAGAGATTTAAATTTATTCTTATATTTCATCCATATGAGGATATGAGATATCATAGATCTCACAAGTTTTTGGAGCATCAGGAGAAGGAGTCACTGCAAGGAGACTTTCTTCAATTCGAATTGACTGTGTAGAAGATTATGCTTCTTCTTCATCTTGAACAACTTCATTCGAGAGAGTATAGGCCAAGAATTTTGAGTAAAGAGCTCTTGTGGTGCTATATGTCATCTCCAAAGTGATATTATGATCCTCATTGTGCTTGCCAAAGTTTTTATCCAATTTTGTCAAGAGATTCTTTGGGTATTCAGCAGAACCAATAAGGTAGCGCAAGCTAGGAGAAAGCGCCAGACATATTGCTCCAAAATATCTATCATTGTCATTTAGCCAGTAATTCTCATTTTGAAAAGACTCTTTTCCAAGTCCAATAGAAACCTCATAAAGGCATCATCTCTTCAGAGATGCAATCATCTTCAACTTCCATTCTGAATAGCTTGTGAATGGGGTGAGAACAAGGAATGATGAGTCCATTCAAAGTTGTACTTGTTAAAACCTAAAAATCACAACAAAAGGGGCACCATAAGGTTAGACATCCTACACATTTTATACTTTCATCACACCCATCATAGTTGATCAAGCAAGCTTGACCAACAATTTCCTTAATTGGGGTATTAAGTACTAAGCCTTGGCTTCTAGTGCAGTGATGGATTTTTGAGTTATTGCTCAATTTTTCATGCAAGATCTATCAAAAACCTTGTTTTTGAGAGATCTGAGGTTCGTCTCACCCTGAGATTTAATACCATATTAATCTGTCACAGTAATCTAGGGACTAAACACAAGTCTCATCAAAGATTAATAACAATAAGGCATGAAAATGGTGTAATTGTGCTACAAAATGAGTAGTCGCTCTGTGTATTCACATAAAGAATGAGTAATACAAAACAATGATCATGTTGGAAGCATGAATTCCAAGACAGTTTGAATTCCCAAGGATGTCATGTGAATTGAATGAGTGAGTCTAGCTTAATTGAATGTAAGCCATAGTCAACACTCAAGTTAACCACTGATCAAAACCCTAATTGAATCAACTGAGCCCTAACTAAATCCAGAGTGCAATAAATGACTAAGTCTAACTAAAAGTAGCTAATACACATGTCACTGCAATCCAACCAACAAGTGGTAGCACATCAATGACTCCAATAAACCCCGATGAGGTTAACTAAAGTGTAACTAACCATCATAAGTGGTTGGAGGAACCCATGTTGACTCCAGTTCATTAAATAATCATTAAATAATCATTTTAATGAAGGAAGGCACCTTCACTACTTTGTTTAACTAATTGTAACCATCAGTTAGCAATATGGGGCATTTATGACACTCAAATCATCCCCAGAGTGCTCCAGTTAGCCTCCCTGAATGTAGGAGAAGGCTTAGTTAGCCTCCTTGACTGAAGGTATTCATGGGTGTGCTCATGCGGATGTCATACAGTGCTCCTCTAATGTCAATTAAGTCAATAAAACTTAGCATAGTGGTTTAACTATGCCAAATTGACCAAAAAGAGTGTATGGTGGTAAATGTCTCCAACATGCTCTTCTAGCTCTATCATTCTACCTTCTAACTTGCTATTTTATTTATTTAGTTCTTCAACTGATAACTGAAGATGATTTTTCCCAGCCTCCAAACTCTGGTATTTTAGCTGTAGTTTTCCCAACTCTGCTGAGGTAGCTTGAGAATTCCTCTCCATATTTTCTACAGATACTACAAGAGCATCTTTATCTACCTGCAAAGTTTGACATTCCTCCTTTGAAACTTTGACCTCACCGATCATGTCCTCATACTTTCTCTTCAGATTATGGCTTTCACCCCTTTCCTTCTTCAAAGTTTCTTTCAGCTGAGCCACTCTTTTCTGAGACTGCTCAAGGTCAGTCATGATCCTATCCACATTGTATTCAATGGATAGGGTTATGGCTACCCTAGCCCTCGCTAATAATCATGGATCTTTATGTGTACTGTGAACTACTATTTTGTGAGTTACCATCATTCCTGGTTTTCCCCCGGTGTCCACCTTCTTTTCAGTTCTCTTGACAATTCTCTTTTTCTCTTTATCATAAAATATAGTATTGAAATCTAGTACCTCCTCCCCTTTTGTAGGCATGAAAGAATTTAAATCTAGTCCAAAAAATTACCCTGAACCTTCTACTATTGTACTGCTAGAAGGAACAATAGGCTCTAATGGGTTACTATCAGTCTGATCCTGTTCTTGGTCCGTAGAGTCTTGTCCTTCTAGTATCTCTGTTCTTGAGCTTTCAGGTGCCTTTTTTGTTTGCTATTTCTATTTTTGGACACCTTCTAATCTGAACCCTTCATTTTCTGCATGATTTTTCCAGATTTCATCTTCTTCTTGTTTTTTTCTTTCTTCTTCATCCTTCTTGGTTGCTTCCTCTGTAGCTTATTTCTTTTCTTCATCTTCTATCCTCAGCCAATTCTCTACTTCTTGTACAAGTCTATTAGCCTCCTCCTCTCTCTTTTTTTCTTATTCTTCTTTTTTCCTTTTCTTCTTTTCAACAAGCTTTCCTTTACCACCCACAATTGCTATTTTTTGTTTGAATATTTTTCTAAGGGCTATCATGTTCTTAGCATTGCGAAAAATATCCTCATCTTTGTCCCAAATATCAGTGTATTCAAAATGTACTCCATCTTCCTTGCAATAATCAGCTACTTTGTAATTTGAGTCATTTCTATGAAAGTTCATTTCACCAAAGTGAAAGTATTCCAATTCTTGGACAAATTCTAATGCAGTCTTCACCCTTGAAAATTTGTAACTCCCAACGAAAAAAGGCACTGCATGATATACTACCTTTTTCTGTTCAAACAGGAAATTCCCTACTCCATCAATATATAATTTTCTAACATCTTCTTTATGGAGTACATAATCAGTAGCATATCTTGGGAGTAGAGAAGGGACTCTCGATCCACCATACATCCTTAAATATAAACCATCTTCTGTTAGATAATAACTTCCAAATTCCTGCATAACCTTGAAGGCTTCTTCTGACATGCAATTACATTCTTCCAAGAAAATCAAAGTGTATAAAGGCATGATGAAATGCTCATGGATCTCCTTATAATAGGTGTAGTATTTGTGAGCCCAAAATAACTTGTAAGCAGCGTATACTAGAGCTCTATCCTTAACCGAATGGCATTTTAGTGCAGGGAAAGGCTGAGTGCATATAATGCAGTTGATCAAAATAGAACTCATGTAGAATTCAGAATTATTTTGGGATACTCCTCTCAGTGCTGTGCTGATGCAGGCTGATAGGCTATTTGACACTATGCTTGCCTTGTTAAAAATAGTCCCCTGTGTAGCAACATAATAAAGAACAGGTATCCAACCAAACTTAAAATGTTTCCCACTACCTCTCCCAAATATTCTGTTTAGCATTAAAATGATGAATCTATATGGGGCATGGAGAGTTAATGTCTCATATTCCCCAGAAGGTTTGGTCTTGAGTTTTATGCCTGGGATCATCATTTTCTTCATTGTCTCTACCATATCATCATTTTCTTCACTGTCTCTACCAGGTCCAGACCTAACTCCTTTAGCCAACCTTCAGTTAGATAAGTATGTGGTGATGGTAGATTATATTCCATGGACACATAAGCATGGTTGTATGCAGCATAGCCTTGTTTCTTGATATTCACTAGGATCATCCTTGTCACATCTTCCCTGGGAATAATCCAACCTATCACTTTCGAGCATGGAAAAATCTCAGGCCTGGTATCCACTTTTATCATGTTAGAATAATCAACCCATAGTTTACCCATTTAGACATTAATTTAATTATTTCTGTCTTATTAGCCTAGTTCATGTGTCCCACCTTGTGCAAGTTGTCTATTACCTATACATAGTGGTAAAACTTTCCTTATTTGACTCATGTAGCACATGGGAAATCCCAAGGAATCAAATCTACTTTATTCCTGGCCTCCTAGGTGCCCTTCTGCTTTTTCTTCTTTTTCAGTGTTTTAAGGCAAATAGAAAAGCTAGACTAGGTGAGGTGAACTAGTTTTTTGTCCTCTTCATCCTACACTCTTTTATCCATGCAAAAGCATGTATGAGCTTCCATTCCACCACTCTTTAGCTTTCCTAAGCCATTTTTCCAATTTGTGAGCTCCATGACAGATTTGGGATCAACTTTTTACACCTATGGGGGATTTGCTTATTTTTAGTAAGCCTGCTTTATGCTAGATTTGAATTGATCCTCATGCATTTGAATCCCTGATGTATGTTATTTATACAGAAACCTATTATTATACAGTGTTGGCTATTGTACACTGATTTAATACAGTTTAGTGTTCAGCTCTAATTTCAGTCTCTTTTGTGAGTGATTTTTCATGATCAATTGTTAATTGTTGTGAGTAAAATTAATCTATCACTGGGTTCAATTTCCACATGGTATCAGAGCGCTTGTATATTGTTTTCTCTCCTCCAAAATTGTTTTACAGGTTCGACATCAGTGACTGGGAGCCTTCTACTGACAGCCGGAACAGATTTTCTAAGCTATGGATCAATCACAGAAAACTATCTTGACTCCTTTCAATTTCTTTGAATGGAAAGCAGAGACAGAGATACTGTTGAGATTTAAAGGCCTCTACAGGGTGACTATGGCAACAGAAGCAGATCCCAATGCAACTACAGAGAAGATAAAATGGCACAACAGGAGGGATGGGGCTTATGGCCTCCTGTGTCTGAGTATTTCTAGAGACATCCTTTTCCATCTTGATGGATTGAAATCACTGAATGAAGTATGGGAGAAGATTTCTGATATTTTTGGAAAGACATATGAGATGAGGGGACATCAAATTGAAAATGAGTTGATTTCTCTGAGTCCAAATAGCTTTGAATCCCTGCAGCTATATTTCTCCAAGTTCAAATCACTAGTTTTGCAGCTGAAACAGTGTGGGATCGAAAAGAATGATGATCAGCTCATACTGGCCATCCTCTTGAAGCTAGGCCCTGACTATTTAGTGTTTGTTTCAACCTTCTATGCCACAAAACTGACAGCTCGAACCTGGAAGATGCCTATCCTTGCAGATTTCATGGAATCTCTCACACAAGAATAGGACAAGCTTGTGATGATGGGCACCATCAAACCATCCAAAGATCAAGCTTTGATTGTTGGAGATTCGAGGGTGGATTCAAAAAGCAAAAAGAAAGCTAAAAATCCACCTGAGTAAAAGAGACACAAGAAACAGTCTTCGGAGGATCCACAAGGTCCCAAGAAGAACTACTAGAAGAAGAAAAACAAAGGTGAAATGAACAAGTGTGCATACTGCAATAAGGGCAATCACACTGAAAGCTCTTGTATGAAGAAGCAAATAGATATGCTGACCCAACTCCTGGAGAAGAATGGCATCTCCCTTCTAGAAAGCTCAAAGAAGAGAGAAGGAGGATCAAGTTCAGATGATAGAGAGAGAGTTCATTCTCTAGTTGCTGGCACATCAAGCTCACCCAGTTTTATCATTGATCCTGGAGCTTCAAGACACATGGTTTCGACTAAGGAGGCCTTTTCCTCATTGGACAAGTCGAAAGGACCATCTATAGTAATGGGAGATAACTCTCTCAATGAAAGTTTGGGTAAAGGAAGGATAGATCTTGATCATGGTCAGTTCAACAATGTGCTGTATGTGCCTGGTCTTGCCTCCAACCTCCTATCAGTGTACCAGATGACCCACACTGGGTCTCCTGAGAAAGTCATATTCTCACCTGATGAAGTTGAGATCATAGAAATCTCAACTGGTAGAGTCATTGCAAAAGGAGTTACGAATCATGCTCAAAAGGTATACATGTTCTCACACTTCCTACCTTACTCAAACCCCTCTGCTCTTCTGATTCATGCTAATGAAGCAAGCAAGATTTGGCATGAAATATTTGGCCACCTAAACTACAAATATCTTTCTAATCTTAGTGAAAAAGAGATGGTCATAGGGTTTCCCAAGATAAAATTTTCCAAAGGAGTCTGCCAAGGTTGTATCCTAGGAAAACACCCAGAGCACAAATTTGAGAGAGCTAGTCATGAGAGAACCTCCGCACCCCTCGAGCTGATCCATAGTGATGTTGCTATCCCATTCCCTCATATGTCCATGAGTCAGGCCAAATATGCATTGAACTTCATTAATGACTTTTCCAGGTATTGCTGGGTTCACTTCCTGAAACACAAGTCTGAAGTTTTTGGCCTATTCAAAGTCTTTAAGGCTTTGGTTGAAAACCAGTCTGGAAGGAAACTCAAGGCCCTCATATCTGAAAATGGTGGAGAGTATGTCAAGTATGAGTTTATTAATTATTGTGCATATGCAGGTATTCAGATGCATCATTCTATCCCTTACACACTACAGCAAAATGGTGTTGCTGAGAGGAAGAACAGATCACTGAAGGAGATGGCAACATGCATGATGGAGGCGAAAACTTTGCCACCAAAGTACTGGGCCGAAGCTATCAACTATGTATCCTATATTCAGAATAGGGTGCCTCACAAACATCTTAATGGCATGACTCCCTTCAAATCATGGAGTGGGTACAAGCCAGATGTGACCCATTTCAGTATTTTTTGGCTCAAAGGCTTGGCCTAGAATCCCAACAGAGAAGAGGAAGGCTTTGCAGCCCCAAAGCCAAGAGTGTATTTTTGTTGGATACTCTAAAGATTCAAAAGGGTACAAGTTGATAAATTTTAGCACAAACAAATCCTTCATTTAAAGGTGTGTTCAGTTTGAATAAGAACCCCTTGCAACAGTGGAAGTTGGTGAAGCCTCTTCACCACCTGAACCTCAAGAAGTAAGTAAAGAGTTTGTTGAACATACTGATTCTGATTTCTCTGATGGAGATGAGTTTATTTCATACCCTAACATCCCTACAAGGCCAAAATAGGCATCCAAGACACTACATGCAGCAGGAGAGCTAGCTGGGGATCCCAATGACCCAAGAAGGACTAGATCTCAATTTGAGAGTGGTCTGTGCATGAAGGATCCTATGTTTGCTGAAAAATTCTATTTGATGGTGGAGTATGATCCTCAAAAATATGAAGAAGTAGTAGGAGATCCAATATGGAAAACAGCCATGAAGGAGGAGTTCATCTCACTCCAGAAGAGCAACACATGGGAGCTAGTGGATCTTCCCCCAGGGAGAAAACTAGTACAATGTAAGTGGGTCTATAAGACCAAATTTGCTGCTGATGGTTCACCACTGAAGTACAAGGCTATATTGGTAGAAAAGGGCTACTCACAGGTTCATGGCATAGATTACAATGAGACTTTTTCCCCAGTGGCAAAGATGGATTCCATCAGGCTAGCCTTAGCCATTGCAACCTCAAGGAAATGGGAGGTACATCAGATGGATGTAAAATGTTCCTTCCTGAATGGAGATCTCACTGAAGAGATATATATGCAGCAGCCTCAAGGTTCTGCTACTAACCCTTTTCTTGTGTGCAGGTTGAGAAAGTCATTGTATGGGCTAAAGCAAGCCCCGGGGGCTTGGTATGCCAAGATCGATAGCTTCTTGCTATCATTGAATTTTGTTCGGTGCAAATCAGATCCAAATGTCTATTTGAAGTTATTTAATGGTTCATTAATGATCATTGTGTTATATGTTGATGATATCCTCATTACAGGAAGCTCAAAGGCTGAGATTGCTTCCTTAAAAGGAGCTATGAACCAAGCCTTCTCCATGACAGATTTGGGGCTCTTAAGTCAATTTTTGGGGCTTGATATTGCTCAAACCAAAGCTGTAATCAAGGTGCACCAATCCAAATATGCCTTGGACTTGCTGAACAAATTTAGAATGAAGGATTGCAAAGCAAGCAAAACTCCTTTCCTTTCAGGAGTGAAGCTGGAAGAAGTTGATTCTTCACCAATGGTAAACAATACACTGTATAGGAAATTGATTAGATGTTTGTTGTATATAAAACATACTATAACTGATATTTGTTATGCAGTAAGTGTGGCTTCTATATTCATGTATCAGCCTCAAGATATCCATTGGAAATCAGCCAAAAGGATCCTTAACTTTGTTCAGGGAACAAGGACACATGGGATCTTCTATAAAGCAAAATCTGATCTTGATTTGATTGGATTTACTGACAGTGATTGGGCAGGTGATAGCACAGATAGAAATTCCACATTAGGATATGTGTTCATTCTTGCAGAAGGGCCAATCATCTAGTCAAGCAAGAAATAGAGTGCCATTGCACTCTCATCTGCAGAAGCAGAGTACAGAGGAGTTGTTAATGCAACAACTCAATGTTTATGATTGCAGGGTTCACTTGGAGAGTGTGGCTTCGAACCAGAGTACTCAAATACCATCTACTATTATAACCAGAGTACCATTGGAATCTGTAAAGATCCAATTTAGAAGCAGAGAACCAGACACATTGAGATCCATATGAACTACATCAGAGAACTTGTGCATGATGGCACCATTCACCTACTCTTCTGTTCATCTTCAGAACAAGTAGTTGATATCTTCACCAAAGCATTTTGTGAGAATACCTTCATCAATCTCAAATCATTGCTGGGGATTGCTGATCATGCTATGAAGCATGAGTGAATACAAGATTCTACAATTTTGTTTTATAGTCCATGTTTAAGGGAGGATTTTCCCAAGTTGGTTTTGCCTCTTTCCTTATTTTAAATGGACATGCAGTATGTAAAGGGTGACTAAGCCTTGTTGCTAGGCCCTATATTTTTCTGATATATTACTCATAAGTCAGGCTTAAGGGGGGGTGTTAGAATAATCAACCCATAGTTTACCCATTTAGACATTAATTTAATTATTTCTGTCTTATTAGCCTAGTTCATGTGTCCCACCTTGTGCAAGTTGTCTATTACCTATCCATAGTGGTCAAACTTGCCTTATTTGACTCATGTAGCACATGGGAAATCCCAAGGAATCAAATCTTCTTTATTCCTGGCCTCCTAGGTGCCCTTCTACTTTTTCTGCTTTATTCCCTGCTTTTTCAGTGTTTTAAGGCAAATAGAAAAGCTAGACTAGGTGACGTGAACTATTTTTTGTCCTCTTCATCCTCCACTCTTTTCTCCATGAAAAAGAATGTATGATATTCCATTCCACCACTCTTTAGCTTGCCTAATCCATTTTTCCAATTCGTGAGCTCCATGACAGATTTGGGATCAACTTTTTACACCTATGGGGGATTTGCTTATTTTTAGTAAGCCTGCTTTATGCTAGATTCGAATTGATCCTCATGCATTCAAATCCCTGATGTATGTTATTTATACAACAACCTATTATTATACAGGGTTGTCTATTGTACACTGATTTAATACAGTTTAGTGTTCAGCTCTAATTTCAGTCTCTTTTGTGAGTGATTTTGCATGATCAATTGTTAATTGTTGTGAGTAAAATTAATCTATCACTGGGTTCAATTTCCACACATCAAGGTTGACCTCTCAATATTCAGATATATGTACATGTCTTCAAAATCAACATCAGGGACACTTTGGCTTCAAATCATTCTATACACTTATACCCACTTGTATTTTGGTTCAACCCCAGTAGTAGCTTTAGTGTCTTCATAAATGAATTATACCTTGGTTATTATTTCTACTTCAGGTTCTTCTTTATCCATTTGGGCCTTCTTCTTCTGTTTCCTTGCCATATTGTAGTGCTGGAAATCAACCTGTAACAGTTATGCAACATGGTTTTAGTCTAACTATTTCTAGCAACTGGTATAGGGATAAACAATAAAACATACAAATATTATCATTTCTTCAATATGCATGCTAGAAATTTATGTCAATACCATAGTCCTTCTGAATGAGATATTTTGACAAAGAAACCATACTCAAAACTCTACTCTCCTAACCTTAGTCTCCTCTATCCTCCTAAACTTAGATGGGCACCTCAGTCGTGAGGATAAACTCACCCCACTGCTTGCTTTAGCAATACTCTAACACCCTAATTAGTTATGCATCCCTCCTGAATATCATGGGAAACTATTGCTATAGGAGGCATGGTTTTCTAACCTCGGGCTAAACATGTAACAACCAAGAACAGGACGGAGCAGACAGCGAAATTCCTGTCTGCACCATTCCTTAAACCCTCACAAAACTGTCACAGGTGCACTCATGGCAGATAAACTAAACTTCAGCTCGTTCCAAAATGAAACATTCACAACCAATGAGCTAAGCCCTCAAAAAAAGGATAAAATCATTGCAAGGAAACTACAAAATGCAAAAGAAACCTAACCCTATCGAGGAAACCTAAGCTTTTCAACTTGGCAATTAAATATTTACAAAACAAGAAAACCAAAACCATGAATAGATCCTACCTAGCAATGACGATTTAGGTAACCTGGACGGGAGCACCTTCCGCGAGCGTAGAGGAGGATGAATGGAAGCTTGACAGTTGCGCTACCAGTAGGACGGATGATTTATACTATAATAAATGACAAATAACAAACCCAAATGGCATTATATAGACCTTTATCAGGAGCAGAGAACACTAGCGATGGGAAAACATTTAACCCTTATTGGGAGACCAACTCCGAAGCAAAAACCATAGTGTCGACTGCTTATCGCTCTTAGCTCTATTCCCTTGGTGAACTGCTTGGGAAAGACATAAAAAAATGGAGGTAGTAATCTCTTCAGAATCGGCAGAGCAAACACGAAGCCTTCAGATCAGCTCCAAACTAACCTTCTGTAACGTCGGTTAGCGAACAAACTAACAACTCCAATTCGATCTGGAAAACTAGCCCAACAACGATATTACCAATTTAATTGGTTATCAGAAGAGGATAGTAGAATGGACATCTGATTTGTCGGATACACTTTGAACTAAGGCACCAGCACCTCGGCACAAAACACCCAAAGGATAGACAAACCTACTCCTGATGCTTCGATTTCGATCTCAAAAAACTCTTGACAAAACCCATCGAAAAGCTAGCAGAATGTTCCTTTGTAATGTCGAAAGACTAGTCAACTAAGTATCTGATATTGGAAAGCTAATTGACTGAGAATCCGATACAGACATGCAAAAAGACTAAGTTTTTTCGGAAAAAATATGAGATCTGGGAAAACTTGGGTCAAAATAAAACATCCCTAGGCCTTCTAGATGCTAACAAAAATAAAGGGGAGACCCTAAAAATCAAATTTTGTTGGGCAAAGAATGTTGCAGCTGCAAAAACTTCTTGTAGGGTTTTCATTTTCAATTCTCATTTTATAAGTAGTGAGAATTCCATGGATTTCATCCATTGTTATGTAGATATCCCAACACCTTTTGTACAATCATTTTTCCTTCAACTTCTTCTCCAAGAGCTATGTCAATGTTGACTATTTCATCTACATGAAGAAAATAGGATCTAATAATTTCATCTTCCTTCATCTTCAGACTCTCAAAATTTCCTTATAAGTTTTTGGTTTTTCTCTTTTACCGTATCATATATATCATATACTTCATAAATGTCATGAATTTTGTCCCACACTTATTTTGTTGATTTACTCTGTATGAATTTGATAAACTCTAAATATTCTAGATTGGAAAATATTTCATTTTTATCTTTTACATTACATCCATATAACATTTTATCAGTTACATCTCTTGGTGGAGTCTTTGGAAACTTATAACCATTCTTGATGTCCTTCCAAATATCAATTCCAAGTGATTGTAAAAATACTTCCATTCTTATTCTTTAGAAAGCATAATTGGTCCTATCAAAATATGGTGCTCTATTTGTTGAGATACCTTCATGTCTATCCATATCTATTTAGTAATATGAGCTTGCAGAATGACCCACTTTCCAATTGTTAGACTGTGTCTGAAGGATCCTAGCTCTGATACCAAATGTTGAACACTAATTGATACTGAGAGGGGGGATGAATCAGTATCAAACACAATCTGTACAATTTATACAACTTTCCACTTTATAGATAATACACCAATACCAAAGAAATCAATAACATATAAAACAATGTGTGCAAAAAAATTGTAATAAAACTTTATATAGATAGATCATTTGATTTCATGGATTGTTGGGAGACACTAATTTCCAATAATTGTGTGAGCACCTACACATAGAATTTGTAGAAACCAATCTGATAGGAACACCAATCCATTGTTCAAGCACCAACTTGTTTTTTATTGGAACCAACATGTGAGGACACAAATTCTCTGATGAGAACCAACTCATAATATGTAATTACCAACTTGCGTAGGCAGGAACCAACTTGTTTGATTGACGAGAAAACCAATTCCATTAAGCACGAACTCAGATTTTTGGGCACCGACATACAGGAGACTCAAATATATCGTACTTTCCCCTTCCTTCCTACCTTGGATATATATGACTATAACAATGTTACTCTATCGTACTCTTTTCTAAACTTCCTAATTTGCACACTCTATTTTGTACAGACTTCTCAAAACTCCTTTTCCTTGTGCACATAATTTCACTAATTCAACTATGTTTTGTTCTTTTGTAGTTTCTCCTTGTACTATACTATATTGAGCACCTTAAAACCACATATTCTACTAAATTTTCATTCCATACCATGTCCTCTTCTTTCTTTTTATTCTTAACACTCAACTTTATACTTTTTTTGAAATTGTGACTTCATATATGGTTTAGTTATGTACTATTATGCACTTCCACTAATCAACAAGTCGTTGTTTACTCTTCTACAACAAAGTACTCTTATATCACAATCACACACTAAAACACATCAACCTTTTTTATTTATAATCATTCTTATTTTCTTGACTCAATTTATTTATCCATAGGTAGAGCCTTCTCTACATCGGTGACACCCCTTTCTTCCTTTATTCATGGTCAAGTTTACCAGATCATTTAACTTGAACCAATCACGTCTCTTATTATTTTGTCGACATGTGATATGCATGCTTTGATATATTCACTAATTACGTTGTATTTGTGTGATAGGAACTCATCTTTAATTCACACAGATGGAGTTCCATGGCTTCGTGGGACTTGCACATATTCCCTTTTACAATTATTTCTTATGTACTTATTCAAACTAGCTTCTAGACTTCGTGCTTCTAATTTTACATCAATGACAATACTAAATTTGACAGTAGCCAACAAATCTCTCTTCTTAGATTAGATATTTCCATTTAGGGAAAATTTTATGGGAACATTTTATCCCATGGGATAATTTGTGATATTTAAAAAAAATCACCAAATTCCATTTTTTTTCTAAAATAATACACCCAATTTTCTTAAGATAAAAATATTTTACTCTAAACATAACCAAAAGTGTCCATAAACTATATAAAAAACTTAGAAATTTGAATATATTTACAAAAATATCACCAAACATTTTATGGTTGTAAATTTAGGAATTGGTAACGTTCACCAAACTTTCTAAACTTTAAGAAAATTATTGATCCTTAAAACATTTCATGTTCCATTCCAACTAGTTTGTATTGCTTTGCATATTGTACTGTTTTTTATATTTCATTTATTAATATAATTTGGTTTCCACTTTAATTTTTTTATTGTAATAAATCTATGTGATTCTATCTCTATTTCTATATTCATTTCATTCTTCATATAATCTAGGTAAATTTCACCCTCATTGCTTTGAGATGTCTCAAATGCATCCAAAAAGTTTAATTCATTCATATGTTTTATAAAATCTATAGTGAACCAGTATAATCCCCACTAATCCTTTAGTGTAGATTACCAATTTATCAAAGGTTGTAATATAGTCCATAATTGTGTTTATATAGTGTAATTTGGTCAACCTTCCTAGGTAGTGAGTGTCCTATTCAAAATGATCACAAAGGATATTCCCAAATTGGCTCTAAGGGGCATACTGATGATAAGATTTATAATACCATTTACAGCATTTTGACTCTAAATATAATACCCCAAATTTGAACTTTGGAGGTCATCCTTAATGCCTTTGAGAAACAAATAGTGTTCTATTTGGGTAACCTAACTTAAGGGACTTGAACCATCAAATTTGTTCATTCCAATCTTTGAAAAAAATTCCATGGATTCCTATCTTGGGATGTTGGGGGTGATTTTTAGGGAAGAGAGTGTGTGATCCTAGTTCTTCATTTATCAAGGCATTGGTTGTTGAATACTCAAGATATAAACCCATGTGCTTAGTTATAATACTCGACATTTGTTGTTGGTTATCCATATTGATGTGGATATGGTCAACTAAATGCTTCAAGGTCATGCCGATTGATTCAATATACGTAGTGTCCATGGGTGGATCCTTTTTTTAGTCCTAAATGTTGGGTTAATTGCATATGTTGACCATGGGACCCCTTATTATATGAAAAGTATTTACAATAGATTATCTTAAAATTACCGATGGTGAAAGAGGTGGCATTTTAGTTGTACAACCAAATGTGGTATTATTAGGTACACACAAAAAGGTTTGTTAGAGATGTATGATAACATGATCAACATGATGCAAGGATTATTTTGATATAGGTATCCAACAATGGTGTGGGTGGAGCCCAAATTATTTTTTATTTTTATTTTATCTTTTATGCTAGTTAGAGTATTACTCCCTATTGAATATTATTATATTGATAGAATCACCAAATTCCTTCTTGATGCAAAGATGTAGGAATTTTACAGGTTTGTCTTAGGGCATGATTGCAAGGGTCTAGAGTATAAGGGAGTGTCTAGTTCTATATCTTTCTAATACACATGTGGGTTCCTATATTAGTACTTGATCCAATATATTAGGGAACTAACTAAGGAAACTCAACCATGCCCTTAATCATACTATCGTTTAGTACTAATATTTTCTAGATATTTTAGAGACATCTAAAATAGATGTAAGGTTTGATATCTATCCCTAAACAGGATACGATCCGAAGGGCATGCATGAATCTTATGTTTGTCCCTAAGGAAATATGAAAAGCATGATATTAGGGGATATGTTATGCAATCAAGTCCCAGAAATAACATAAAAAGAGCACAAATAGAAAAGAAGAGAGTAATCCAAACCTTAATAATGAAGAATAGAGATAAATAACAATCCTTTTTTAGGGAGTAACCTCCTTACACGATGTAATGAGTACAAAAGACAATACAACATACAATGATGACTAAAATGAAAATATCTCCTTCATATATACAAGCGATCAAGGTGTACAATAACAACTAATAGAACCGCTAATAGACCCAAGACAACATGAATAATATGTAATACACCACAACATAGGGGGTAATGTGCCACCCTATAGGGGGGAATGTGCCCAACCTTTATGGCTTAACATGCTCCTCCCCTTCAGACAAGCGTCGTCCTCAATGCTTGGATGCATCTATATGAAGGACTCATCTTCCATGTTGAATCCACAGCTAGTAAGTTCTTCCACTTGATAAGGTACTCAATAATAATATAATTTCTTAGTTCTTTGGTCCTCATTTCGATTATTTGTTTAGGTTCCCACATTATTTTTGTTTCTTCAAAAATACTTTGACGGTGATGCTAATTTTCCTGTAGTTTCATCTTGTTTTCTGACATTGTTGGGATTTGGAGAATTGCTTGTTGGTTCTCTATACAATCTTCCACTACTTGAACTATACATTTTCATGTCACTAATTCAACCATATGCTCCATTTCATTCTTCTAACCTTAGGGGTATTTGTAAGGTATGATTCTAGAAGGAAGGATTCCCATATTTAAGTTAATAGCATTGTGCAAATCTCAAATAGGTGGATGACTTATTGGAATATCTTCAAATACCTTGGAATGATTGTTAAGGACCCTTAGGATATCTGGAAAAATAGGAGACTTGCATTTTTAACATCTAGTGAGTATAAATATGTAATTACACCTTGTTTTCCTTTCTTTGAAATTTTTTTCATACCATTAGAGATGATCACCTTGCTTAGTTTCCCTATGATACCATTTAACACAAATTATTTTCCTTCCCAAGAAAATTTCATGAAAATCTTGTGAAAATTAAAAGCCACCATTCCCAATGATTGTAACCATTGAACTCCTAATACAACATCAAAACCCCCCATTGGAATATAATTAATGGGACTATTCAATACATAATACCCCATATTAGCATTGATATTATGACATTTTCCTGAATAATTGATGGTTCCTCCATCTACAATCATTACTTGAAATTATGGTGTTGGATATAAAAAGAAATTGAGATCTTTCGCTACTTTATAGTAAATGAAACTGTGATTACTAATAGAATCAATAAACACCATTACCTTTTTTTATTTTTTATATATCCTTCGATCTTGAGATATTGAGGAGTGTTAATTCCAACCAAAACATAACAAGATGTAGTGGGATTAATCACTTCCAGTTCATCCCCTTGCTGTGGTTCATGTTCGTTTTCTTCTTCCTCTTCACATTCTATGTAGAATAATTTATTTTCTCCACACTTATGTACCTTACTATACTTGTTGTCACAATTAAAGCATATATATTTTTCTCTTATTTCCTCTAGTTGTTGAGGTGTCAACCTCTAAGGTTGATTAGAAGAAGGAACATCATTATCTATGTATCTGTTGGAAGTGGTATTTCTAGTGTCCACTACCATAATTTTACCTTCAAGCTTCCTTTCCATCATAAAAGTGTTAATTGTAGAACATCAAGAGCCATTCTCCATGAGACTTGTGTTGTATCAAGTCCAAAACTTATGTAGTATTACGTTTAGAAACCTCTTCATGAGACTTGTGATGTATCAAGTTTGGAACTTATGTTTTATTAAGTTCATCAACTTATGTTGTATTAAGTTAAGAGCTTGTGTTGTATCAAGATAGTTTGTTGAGGGTATGAGAGATTCATGTACTATTATCTTATGCTGTATTAAGATTGGGATATTATGTTGAATTAAGATCAATACCTTGTGTGGTATCAAGGTCAAATACTTGTGTTGTATTAAGTCCAGAACTTATGTTGTATTAAGTTCAAAAGTATTGAGTTGTATCAATACCCTATGACTTGTGTTGTATCAAGTCATAAGGATCTACTATGTATTAATCTCACACATTGATCTAGGGACTAAACACAAGTCTCATCAAAGATTAATAACAATAAGTCATGAAAATGGTGTAATTGTGATACAAAATGAGTAACCGCTCTATATATTCACACAAAGAATGAGTGATACAATACAATGATCATGCTGCAAGCATGAATGAAAAGGAAATTCAAATTCCTAAGGAGGTTATTCAAATTAAATGAGTGAGTGTAGCTTAACTGAATGTAATCCATAGTCAACACTCAAGTTAACCATTGATCAAAACCCTATTTGACTCAACTAAGACATAACTAAAGTTGGAGTGTAATAAATGACTGAGTCTAACTGAAAGTAGGTCAGCCACATGCCACAGCAAGCCAACCATCCAGTGGTAGTGCATCAATGAATTCAATGAACCCCAATGAGGTTGATTGAAGTGTAACTCAACATCAGAAGTGGTTGGAGGTGCCTCTGTTGACTCCAGTTCATTAAATAATCAATAAATAATCAATTTAATGATGGAGGGTTCCTTCGCTGCTATTTTTAACTAATTGTAACCATCAGTTAGCAATATGGGGCATTAATGACACTCATATCACCCACTGGAGTGCTCCAGTTAGCCTCCTCGAATGTAGAAGAATGCTAAGTTATCCTCCTTGACTGAAGGTAGGCGTGGGTGTGATCTAGCTGATGTCATTTAGTGCTCCTCTGATGTCAATTAATTCAATAATACTTAGGATAGTGGTTTAACTAGGCCAAATTGACCAAAAAGAGTGTGTATGGTGGTAAATGTCTCCAACACACCCCCTTAAGCTATATTGAGGAGGAGTTAGAAAACATAAAATGCATAAAAATTCTAGGGCCCTGACAACTAAGGCCATAGGTCACCCTATACAATGATGAAACTGAAACAATGCTCAAAACAAACTAAGTGAGGAAAAGAGGGAAAACCCAGTGGGAAAACCCCCCCTCAAGCTGAACACTGAAAGTAGTCTGATCACCTCGATGGACTCACCCCCATCAGTGAATGAAGGTAAGTGAACTTATTTTCTTAAAATCCCTTGGTGAAGATGTCTACAATCTGCTCATCAGTCGGGCAGTATTGCAGAATGATGGTCCTGTCATGCACTAGCTCCCTGATATAATGCATGTGGATCTCTACATGCTTGGTCCTTTTCCTAGTAACTGGGTCTGTGGATATATTAATAGAACTTTTATTGTCACAAAAGAGGAAAGTGGAAAAATTACTACCAAGATCAAACTCTGAAATAATGCCTTTCAACCAAACTGCTCGGATGCAAGCATTCACCGCTCCTCGATACTCGGCCTCTGCTGAAGATAGTGCTATGGAATCCTAATTTTTGCTAGACTAGGAAATTGGGCCACCACAAAACATGAATACATATCCAAAATTAGACTTCTGATCAATAGAATCACCTTCCCAATCGGAATCTATGTATCCAACCAGCTCTAGCTCAGAGTCTGCAGCATAGTGAATGTCGTAGGTCCTGGTTCCCTGAATATACTGGAGGATCCTCTTGGCTACCTTCCAATGAATATCATTAGGATTCTGCATGTATCTTGATACAATATTCACAACATAACATATATCAGGCTGAGAATGTATCAAGTACAACAAGCTACCAATCAACTGTTGATAGATAGTGCAGTCCATGGGAGGTGTGCTTTTTCCTTCTTCAAGGCTAATCCCTGAAAGGAAAGGGAATGTTGCAATCCTAAATTCAGCCATGTTAAACTTGAATAATAGGTATGATATTTATTTTTACTTATTTACCATTATCCCATCATAATTTTGCTCAATTTCGAGCCCCAAAAATGGTTTTAAGAGCCCCAAATCGCTCATTTCAAAAGCATTCTGGAGAGCAGTTTTAATGGCTGAAATAGAAGCAACTGTGCTATTTGTGATCAGTAATTCATCAACATATAAAAAAATAATAATAAAATTATCATCAAACTATTTTATATACACATTTGGATCTGATCTACACCTTTGGAAGTTTTGCGAGAGAAGGAAGGCATCCATCTTGGAATACCACTCTCTTGGGGCATGTTTTAACCCATATAGTGACTTATTTAGCTGCAAACCAAAGATAGATCAGAGATGTAGCCCTCAGGATGCTTCATGTATATCTCCTCATTAATATCTCCTTGTATAAATGCTGACTTAACATCCATATCATGCACTTCCCAGTGCTTAGATGCTGAAATAACCAAAACTAGGCGGATGGAGTCCATTTTTGTAACCAGTGCAAAAGTCTCATGGTAGTCCACACCTTGGACCTGAGAGAAACATTTTTCCACAAGTATTACCTTATATTTTTAGGTGCTTCCATCAGCAGCAACCTTGGTCCAAAAGACCCACTTGCATTGAACCAATTTCCTTCCCAAAGGAAGAGAAACTAGCTCCCAGGTAGTGTTTTTCTGAAGAGAATTCATCTCTTCATCCATGGAAACTTTCCATATCGGATCCTTTCGAGCATGGAAGTAGGATTTTTGGTCTGAAATAATAATCAAATAACAAGTTTAAGACATCAAATTATCAGGACAAGAGAGTGCAATACCTTCTCTTTGGAAATTAGACCGGGTTCTCCTTGGATCATCTGAATTTCCAATGTTATCTCCTGTGGAGGAGAGTGTCTGTCAGGCCCATGTGGGAAGATGATTTTGTACTTCAGGTTCTGATTCAGAATATAATTTTTTCTACAAAATGATATCATAAATCAGAGGATCCAAATCAGGGTCATCACCCCCAATTTCATCATCCAAATATTCAGTAGAATATGAAGAAAATTCAGCAGCTTTCTCCTTCACTAGTTCCACCTCCTGAAGAGGCTCATTGAACTTGACACTTCTATCGATGATGATCTGTTTTGTTTTGATATATAGTAGCTTGAAAAATTTTGATTCATAAGGATACCCAATAAACATACATTCTGTTCTTTGCAGTTGCAAAGCCCTTCTTTTATCAAGTGGAATTCGGGCCCATGCAGTGGACCCCAACACCCGCAGGTTCGACACATCCGACTTGTGTTCGAAGTATGCTTCAAAAGGGGTATTACCTTTAATATATGAGTGTGGAAACATTTTATAAATGTATGCTTCATAATGCATATATTTATCCCACAAATTTGCAGCCAACTTCTTTGATTCCAACATATAGGTGGTCATCTCCTTGAGAGACCGATTCTTCCTTTCCGCTACACCATTCTGTTGGGGAGTGTAGGGAATTGAATGCTGGAACTGAATACCACTTTGGGAGAATATGTATAAAATCTCATTACTGACATACTCTCCTCCGTTATCTTATCTCAATATCTTGATCTTAATCTCAGAGGCACTTTTGATCAAGGCCTTCAATTCAGAGAATTTTTCACATACTTCAGACTTCTTTTTGAGAAAGAAAACCCATGTGTACCTTGAAAAATCATCAATAAAAGTTAGAAGATACCTTGATACATTCATGGATGTGACAGACATCAGACCACTGATATCAGAATGTATCAGCCCCAATATTTATGTTGCTCGGTTTGCCTTCCCCCGATCATACTTGTGCTCAGGGTGTTTTCCAACCACACAGCCCTTGCAAATTCCAGTGGTTACATTGATGACCAGGAGGCCTTCAACCATGGAGTTTTTTTGTAATTGATGCAAATATTTGAAATTTAGATGTCCAATCCTTTCATGCCACAACCTGCTAACTTCATTTCCATGAGTTAGCAGTGCGGTGGGCTTTGCATCCACCACAAAGTGGGAGAACTCATAGGATTTTTGCATGATGGTTTTCAAGTCCTTTAGCAATGAGTTTACCAGATGAAAGTTCCGTTATCTCAACATCATTCATGCTGAAAGATACTCTATTAGGCACTCCTATATGTGTCATCTAATAGACACTAAGGATATTTGATGCCAGAGATGGTACATACACAACATTTGAAAAATAACCATTCTCAAGATCAACCATACCTTGTCCTTCTGAAATGATGGTGGAGTCATCTCCCATGTGGATGGGGATGAATTTTCCGATCTCCAAGGATGAAAAGGAGTCTCTTTCATCCATCATGTGGTTTGAAGCTCCAGAATCAATCAAGAGTGCTTTGTACTTCGATGTGCTTGCCATGAGGGCATGACCTTTTTCATGTTGTGGTTCCTGATCTTGTTGATCTCTCCTCTAAAATCTTTCTAGAATATTGATGTGATTTCTATCAAGGAGAGAGGTAGCTCCATCAAGATTCTTCTTCATGCAGGCATGTTCAGGGTGGAAGCCCTTCCCACAGTATGAACACTTGAATTTTTCCTTTCCATGATGCCCTTTCTCTTTGTTCTTATTTGAGCCGGAAGACTCATCATGCTGCTGGTTTTCAACTTTATGCTTAGGAGCTTTGAATTTAGTTTTTGAGTTCTTCTGCTGCTTTCCTTTACCCTTCATATCTTTGGGCCCCGAGACATGGAGGGATTGATCATGGGAGGATATGATGATCCCCATCAGGACAAGCTTATCATGTTCACTTGTTAGGGACTCAATGAAGGCATTGAGTGTAGGTATCTTCCATCTAGAGGTTGTGAGATTCCCTGCATGTAATTTAGAGACAAAAAATGAATAATCAGCTCCAAGTTTGGAGAGTATGGCAAGGATTATCTGATCATCCTCTTTCTCCACTTTGCATTTCTTCAACAGTAAGACAATGTGCTTGAACTTTGTGAAAAAATCATTCAAGGTCTCGAAATTGGAAGGCTGGAGAGACATCAATTCATTTTTGAGCTGGTAAACTCTCCAATCATCCTGCTTTCCATACAGGGCTTCCAATTTGTCCCAAATTTCATTTGGAGTCTTCAATCCTGACAGATGGGAAAGAAGATCCCGGTAAATAGAGAGGCACAAGAATCCGAATGCTTCATCCTTCTTGTTCAAGAATCTTGATTTGTCTATTGCAGATCCAAGCTCTTCTTCAGTGTCCATGGTGACCCTATAGAGTCCTATGGAGTGTAGTTGGATCTCCATGTCTCCTTTCCATGAGTGGAAATTGAATGGAGTCAAAATATCTACAGAAGAATCCATCTAAATCTACTGGAGTGAATGCTTTCACCTGTCAAAACCTGAAAATCACAACAAAAAGGGCAATGTAAGGTCGAACAGACTACACAATTTTAGGCTTTCATCACACCGAGCATAGTCAATCAAGCAAGCTTGATCAACAAGTTCTTTACTTGGGGTATTAAGTGGCAATCCTTGGCTTCTGGTGTAGTGCTAGATTTTTGAGCTATTGCTAAATTTTCATGCAATATTTGTCAAAAACCTTGTTTTTGAGAGATCTGAGCTTCATCCTGCTATGAGCTCTGATACCATATTAATATCACATAGTGATCTAGGGACTAAACATAAGTATCATCAAAGATTAATAGTCGCTCTGTATATTCACACAAAGAATGAGTAATACAATACAATGATCATGCTGCAAGAATGAATGACAAGGCAATTCAAATTCCCAAGGAGGTCATTCAAATTGAATGAGTGAGTCTAGCTTAACTGAATGTAAGCCACAATCAACTCTCAAGTTAACCACTGATCAAAACCCTAATTGACTCAACTGAGTCCTAACTGAAATCGGAGTGCAATAAATGACTGATTCTAACTAAAAGTAGGCCAGACACATGTCACAACAAGCCAACCATCAAGTGGTAGTGCATAAATGACTTCAATGAACCCATATGAGGTTAACTGAAGTGTAAATGAACATCAGAAGTGGTTGGATGCACCTCTGTTGACTCCAGTTCATTAAATAATAAATAAATAATCAACTTAATGATGGAGGGTTCCTTCACTCCTCTATTTAACTAATTGTAACCATTAGTTAGCAATATGGGGCATTAATGACACTCAAATCACCCTGGAGTGCTCCAGTTAGCCTCCCTGAATGTAGGAGAAGGCTAAGTTATCCTCCTTGAATGAAGGTAGGCGTGGGTGTGATCTAGCTGATGTCATCTAGTGCTCCTCTGATGTCAATTAAGTCAATAATACTTAGGATAATGGTTTAACCAGGACAAATTGACCAAAAAGAGTGTGTATGGTGGTAAATGTCTCCAACACTATGTGATGTATGGTTAGTCATGGTCAGAAGGTGCTATAAATATCCTTTAGGAATTAGCTAACCCTAGAGTGATTTAATTTAGCATATGACTATATGACCTGGGGTAATACATATTATCATAGGTCAGAAACAATTTTTATGAGTCTGATATGATAAAGATGATTAATTGAATAAACACTCATGGACCATGCATAATTAATTTGTGAAAAATGATATGAGCACAGAGATAGAGTAAATATTCAAATTGCAAAGACATCAATTATCAATGAAGTCTAAGTTGTGGAAAAAAGTTTCAGTTAATTAAGGAATCTACTCCTTGATTTATGCAAAGTGTTTGTTGAAGATGACAAAGATTGCGAAGTGCTAAATACATTCATTTATACTCCTAACTAATGGTAAATAAATTAGTTAATTAGTTCACATTAAGTTTTGTTCAGTTCAATTCAGTTCAGTTCAGTTACATTTAGTTAAAGGTAGTTAACACCAATGAATTTATGGAGGGTTCATATCTTCAGTGTGGGATATAATTATTGGGTGACAACTTGGGACCAAGTTAAGGAAGGTGTAGTATGTAATGTGTGGAGAGTGCACACAACGTGGATAGTGTTCACAGTTCCCAAAAGGCATGTAACCATTCGCTACCTTCATTGTATGACTAAATAATCTTGTTATTAGATTTAGTGCACTCAGATGTATCTGGACCCATGTCTTCCCCATCCCTTAGTGGGCATATCTACTATGTTCTATTCATTGATGATTCTCCTGTGAGGCCTAGATTTACTTCATGAAAGACAAAAGTGAAACCTTTAGTTATTTCCAAGAGTATAAATCCTTAGTTGAGAATCAGACAAGTAGTAATATTCATGCCCTAATTTCTCATAATGGTGGATAATTTGAATAAAATGCTTTTAATAAGTTTTGTAGTGATGCAGGGATATGTAGACAATTAAAAATTCCTTATAACCATCAATGGAATTAGGTTGTAGAGAGAAATAATAGAATTGTTTGTGAGGCTGCAAAAGGCATGTTACATGCTCAGGATCTATCTGCTTATTTGTGGGAAGAAGCTACTAGAACAACAGTGTGTAGTTCTTGATGAGAAAATACCGAAGAGGTGTTCATTGGTGAGAAACCAGAAATATCACATCTTCATATTTTTAAATGTCTTGTGTATATTCACATACCAAAATAAAAGAGAACCAAGATGGAACCCTTTGAAAACAAGGGAACTTTTGTTATCTACAATGAGACCTCTAAGGCATTTAGAATTCATGTACCTGGTGAGAGACATATTGAGGTTAGTCAATATGTGACTTTCCATGAGGAGGAAGCATTCAAGAGGTCAAAAGAGCTTGAATGTGTTCCAGAGACATATGAGGTTGAGTATCCTATATCATAGGATCATGACAATGATTCTTACCCTTTTGATGTTCAGAGGGAGAATCCAAAAAAACATGCATATCTACCTGTCATTGATGAACCAGTTGAACTGTTTGATTATTCTCCTTCAAATAGGAGTTCATCATGGTGCTAAGATATATTAAAAGATATCCAAAAGCATGGAGCAGCAATAGGGACTTCTAGAGAGTGCAAGTAGCTTGATAGGTATTCAGGCTATGTTTCATTGATGAGAAACATCAGTGACTCAGAGCCTTCATCATATGAAGAGGATCTAGAGCAGTATGTATGGAAATATGCTATGATAGAGGAATATCACTCTATTCTGAAGAATGACATTTGGGATATTGTTCCCAAAACTAAGAGGAAGTCAGTTGTAACTTTCATATGGAATTACAAGATAAATCATGTTGTAGATTGCAGTGTGCACAAGTACAAAGCCAGGTTTTTTTCTTGTGTATTTTCTCAGAAAGAGGGCATTGATTATGAGGATAATTTTTCTCGAGTTTCTGGGTATACTACCATTATATCTATTATTTCATTTGCATCAATATTGGGCTGCAAGCTTCACTAGATGGATGTGAAGCCTTACCTTCCTTAATGGTAACATTGAGGAAGAGGTTTACATTGATCATCCTAATGGTTTTTTGATACATGGGAAGGATTCCCATATGTGCAAGTTGAAGAAATCCCTGTATGGGTTAAAACAAGTTCCTCAAACTTGGTATGTCAGAATAGTCAGTTATCTTCAAAAATTGGATTTCTGGAAGAGTGATACAAATTCAAACTTGTACTTCAAAGTAGTGGAGAACCGACCTCTGGAACTAGTCCTATATGTGGATGATATTTTCCTCACTAGAGAGGAAAGAATGATTACATAGTGTCAGAGGGATATTACCTCAGAGATTGATATGAAAGACTTATGTCTTATCCACTACTTCCTAGGCCTTGATATTTGGAAGAGGAATGATGAGATATTTCTATCTCAAGGGAAGTACATTGTGGAGATCTTGCGCAGGTTTGGCATGGTGGTTTGTAAATCCATAATTACTCCAATGGATTCCAATTTGAGTAAACTCCATGAGACTGAAAATGGATCTGTTCCAGTGAAACCCACATTATATAAATAGCTGATTGCCTCATTGATGTACCTGATACATTTGAGGCCATACATCCTCTATGTAGTTAGCATAATGTGTTAGTTCATCATTGATCCTAGACACAGAAACAAGGTTGCAGGTAATCATATTTTGAGATACCTCTGTGGTACAGTTTCTTATGGACTTAGGTATGACTCCAATGGAGGAGTGTTATTGCTTGGATATAATGATTCTCATTTGGATGGAAGCATTCTTGATCGAAAGAGAACTTCCAAGTATTGTTTCATCTTGGGTATTGCTATGTTTTCATGGTACAACATAATGCAGTGTTCAGTTTCCTAGAAAACCATAGAGGCTGATAAAAGTTCTTCTAGTACTGCTTGCAAATGTTGGAGCAGGGCCCCGCAGCTACAAGAAAAGCTGCTATATCAGAGAAAGGAAGTCAAAGGAAACAGTACCTGAAGCGACCGAGAAGAGAGAGCTCAACCACTGCATTTAAGGTAGTGGCAACGACAGGAGGGATCAGCTACCCTCATAAAGAGAAAAGGAGAAACAGGCCGAGGTATTAAAGACAAAGGACAGAAGGGGAGCAACCGAGGAAGCGGCGCCCATACCAGAGATCAGCGCCAAAAATCGCGGAAGACTGCAGAAAGCTACAGTGTGACCAGTAAGCGACAGTTTAAAGTACAGAGAGGACGACTGTCATAGTTAGGGTTTTGGGTTACTGTTGGGAAAGGCCCACATTGTTGTATCACGGTGAGACCTTCGGGCCACCTATTTAAGCATTTATCTTGTATTGTAAAAGGTTAGATAGTTAGACAGTTAGACAGTTAGACATCTAGACAGTTGGTCAGTTAGCTGTTCTTTGAGTCGAGCTCTCGTTCTGTTCTTAAGTCTGTAGTTATCTTACTGTAACCAGTAGCCGGCTCCTTGAGCATGAATGTAACAATCCATAGGGATTGAGAGAGAGAGAGAGAGAGGAAGGAAATATTGTAAGAAGAAAGCATTAGAGGAAGAGAAGAGATCTAAGAGAAGGGCTCCCAGTTGTGTGTGTGGAGTTTCCTAGAAGATCTCAAGCTGCATAATAGGTTGCAGCGGAACTATGTACTCTCTCAAGATATAATAAACACAGTTCCTGTGGATGTAGCTTTTCCCCCAGGAAGTGAACCACGTAAAATCCATGTGTTGTGCAACTATTTCATGTGATTGTGCTCTACTCTTGTTATCTGTTATCTGTTACATGAAATTTGCTTATCAATTAATGAATGTATGCATGCTATCCTTTAGTTTACAGTAATATAGACAGTTAAATGTGAGTTGAATCTGTTAAGTACTCTATATGTGAGTTTATCAGTGCTTGATTCATGACAATTATCAGTTACAGGGTTAAGTGACTTCTGTATATTTAGTTCAATGAGCTGAGCATAGTTGATGTTAAGTGTGTTAGACTGTAGAAACTTAAGAGAAGTTGTTTAACACCTTAATGAAGGATAACTGAGCTATTATACCCAGAGAGGAATCCTCTGAACCTTGAGAGTTGATGAGCATATTAAGTCTTACCATAGGAAATATCGTGGCGTAGAAAGGTGATATCGCACTGTCGGAGGAGCTGTGGTGTGAGATATCGCTGGTTAAGAGTTGAGAAGAAGAGAAGGTTTGCACATTGTCTTAGAAGCTGTGATGCGATAAGAGCCAGTCCCATAGCAGAGTCAACTAGGAAGAGAGAAATAGCTTGCGTGCAGAGAGATCCCACTGTTTAATCAAAGTCAAGAGAAACCTAGGATGCTATAAAACCTGGTTGAGGAAACGTGATTCTTCAACCACCCCATCTAGGATCACTTCGGGTGAGACTTCAGGCCATTCTGCGGTCTATCACCGAAAGGGCCAGTGAGCTAGGGGTTTTGTTGGTACACTACAGTAAACCCGGGTCTTCCCAGTGGTGACCAACAAATGGTTCCATCACCGGTTTTGAAAAAATTGAAGAGCTAATGTTCTTGTCACATCCCCGACCCTCCGACCGACGAAGAGGATGCTACCATGGCGTTAACCATCCGGGCTACCAACCCCATGAACATGTGAATTCATAAAATTGTTGTAATGCTGAAATAAAATTCTTTGAACTAGACATGCATACATGATCATTTATCATACACAGCTACAATTATTTATTAGGTACAGCGGAATCAACATGCATCCATACAAGCATTCATTCAACATGTTCATCATTTTCATTAATAGAAAACATGATTGCAGAAGTAAAATGGACAAGATCACTTATCTTATGAAGAGCTCATCTCGCAACCAGCTACGTCGCTGCAATGTTCCACCCAACCATAGGCCAGTGTGCTCCTTAATCTTTCAGCAACGCTGCCACCCCTGAGCTGGGCATGATTCTCCAAGGAATAAGGGAACACGCAGGCTTACACATAGCCATGAATACACAAAACACAGCTAATCCAACATAGTTGGGTTTATCAGGCCATCAATAAGATATCCCAGCCAACATGGTCAGGTTTATCATGCCATCAAGGAGCTGGGAAAGGATAAATGCTAAGCCGGTGAGCTCATTACAGAGCTAGGAACACCTACACCAGAACTAGCCTAGATTCTAAGACACCCACACACACCCAACACAAGGAATCAATCCCTTCACTGCTACACAGTCCCTCAAGCCCTGCATTCCCTTCCAGTGCTATTCAGGGGTTATGGAGAAGAAAGCCATCCCTCTAGATCTATCTATGTGGTTTCCAGCCACCAGGTTTATCAAGCAAACAAGCCCCCATCCCTACTCCCAACACAGTCTGAAGACCAACCATTGCACACATGCAATTAATCAGCTATTACAGCTTAAACAAGGTAAACGAATCCCAAGCGAATTTCAACAGGCCACTGAACATATCAGTGCACACAATTTACAACATGGGGAGGGGGGGAAACAATAGTCCCAAAACGTATCAGCATACAATACCAACAAACGTGGGGAACAAAAGCACGTCCAAGGAAATGAATCCACAGGAAGACTTACACAGACCATGCTGGGGAAGAAATTACAGTCTCTCAGCCTGTGCATGAGTAACAACAATGCAGAACCCACAAATCAGCCGGTGGGGAAAATATACAGCCACACCCTCCACAAATCCGTAGAGGAAAGGACTGCGTGAGTAAAGACAAAAAAATCATGTTCATGAGTGTGAGCAACTTCTGCTCCTATGTGAGGATGAATAGATAATCATGGGGCATGCATAGTGGAGAGTGCGTGAGTGTTTCAGCACTATCGTGGAAAGAGTTGGAATCCTGGAGAGTTCGCTTCCTTTTTCCCAACGTGCAGTTCATTTTTGGTGGAGTGTGCAGATGGGCAAGGATGAACAATCCTGCCACCCCCACTCCCAAAACAATAAATGCCCCAAATACTCAGCAGCAATTCTTAATGGAGGTGGTTGGGTAAGACAAGGTGGTGACACATGGGTTTTTCCCTCATGGCTCAAGGTTTGACAATTTCCCCACCCTTATCCTTGTGAAAATCATGCCCCTTCTCAATTTAGTTGCCGCAAACGTAGCTGGTCGGGTTCATTTTAATTAAATATGCATATTTACATGATGATAAACTTAATATATGTATGTCATATGCCTCGACATACCATCGGTGACAATTTCAACCCGAAACATAGCATAACCAATCAATGGTGGGGCCTTGGCCTTTAGCTCCGCACCATAATCATTACAATATATACATCATGTACATTTAATGCAATGGGGTCAAAACCAGGGTGTTACATTTCTGTTGGCATCCTACTAAAGAATAACTTAACCACTGGGTTGAGTCTAAGGAAAGAGAATTTGCTGAAAAACAAAACAAGAGTCCTACGTTGAGTATAGAGGACTGGCTACAGAAACATATCTTCACAGACCTGCATGAGATATTTTTTGCGACCTATGCAAACAAGTTGTACGATTGGTTATCAAAGTTGAATGATAAGCACGTATTCAAGAAGAAAAGGAACATTGTTTGGACACCGAAGATGATTCACACCATGAAGAGCATAGATAATCCCATTTCACGGGCAGTAGACTTCTGGCTTGCGAGTCTGCTGGAAGGTTTCATCACAGAGTTTGCAGTTGATCAAAGAAAGAGTTTCAGTGAAGCAGAAAGGTACTTCTTCAAAGGATATCGTGGACAGTACCTAAACTCTTTAAACTTGTTCCTTAAGATGTTATTATATGAAAAAGAAGTACTGGATATATTCTCAGATGAATAAGTAAGTGTAATGTCACAAGAGTTTGAGAGTGATTTTGAAAAAATTGGATGTACACATAGCGGTAAGAAATATAAAGTAGATTTCAGATCTTCCTTCTTTGAAGACAGTTCAGACAGTACTAGAGAACAGAGTCAAAGTAATAGAGAAAGAACAGCAGGGGGTAACCCTTACCACCCTTATACCCCACAGAAACTGATCGGGACTCAGAATAATCCTGCAGGAACTCCATCTAGTAGTTCACACATAGTACATACTACCTCTACATCACCTACATTTACACCGCCAAGTGGTAGTAACACAGAAAATCAAAATCCACCACGTAGAAACAAAATGGGGGATGACATGAAATTACCTACCTTTAGGGGTATAGGGGCAGAAGACCCAAAACAACATTGGTTCTTATGTGAAGCTGTATGGACCATCAAACAGATCCAAGATGGCAATACTAAGCTTGTCCAGTTGTCTACTACACTTAGAGAAAGAGCTTTAACATGGTTTATGAAGTATACATCAGCGCAGATTAGAACACTCGTAGAGGTCAGGACTGCAATGATTAAAGAATTTAAGAAACCCAAGTCTGAGTCACAATGTATCACAGAACTTAAAGACATTAAACAGTTACCCATAAAGTCAGTATGGGATTTTGATCAGAAATTTAAAGCTCTTATAGACTAAGTTAGCTTTGAGTTTGCGCTAGAGTAGCATAAGGAATGGTTCATCGCAGCACTGCTCCCTCACATCAAACTTCCACTAATGCAATAGAAACTCCATACGCGGGATGAAGCATTGGAGATGGAAATGAAACTAGAGGCTTCACCTCTAGCTGAGACTAGTGCAGGTATGACAACCTTACAGAATCAGTTAGCCAATCTCACTTTACAGCTACATGAGATTAAGAAAGGAAAAGAGGTTGCACAAGAATTATGGTGTGCAAAGTGTAAAGGACATGGCCATACCAAAGATAATTGTCCAGTATTTGTTGAGTATCTAGCAAGTGGGTCTCCTAACCTCTTAGTACAAAATCAAGGGCCATGGTGTGAAATATGTAGAACAAGAGGACATAGACCATAGGAATTCCCTTTACTTCAGAAGTATGTACAAAATCCTAAGAATTTATATTGTAACTTCTGTAAGTCAGTAGGACATGATGAAAATAATTACAGAGCTTATGATCTCATGATAGAGAGAAAACATGACTTCTACAGAGTCCAGCCAGAGACATCAGGACCAGTAGCAGGACCACAGCATGAACTGGCTCGTGATGTCCGTGGTGGAGGACTCAGAGGACGAGGCCATGGTGGAGGCTTTGGCCGTGGGTGTGGACCGATTGTTTGTTACAATTGTGGAGCTGTAGGACATTATGCTAGGGATTGTCAGAACCCTACTACAACATGTAAGTATTGCAAGTCCTATGATCATACTATAGAATAATGTCCTATTTTGATAGCCAATATTAAGGACCCTAAGCCAGCAGTAAACCAGAACATTCAACTTATTGGTGCTAAGCAGAAAGAACCAGAACCAAGCGTTAATGTTATGACTCGCAGTGGTGTTTCTACTAGTAGTACATCGCGGGATGTCGAAAAGAATATAGGTCTGAAGTGGGTGTGCAAATCCATTGATAAATCTACACCGCTTGACCTGCAGAAGAACAAAGAAACATTTCAGCAAGCTAAAACTTTCTTTACTAACCCTACACCGTCAGGATCACAGGTATTTCCTTGTAAGGGCATACCACATCAAAAACCTTGTGGCGTTAGTCCTGTGCAGATATCGCAGGCTACCACATCTGGAAGGTGCGAAGAAGATGAGTTGACAGGAAGTGTACAATCCTTCCTACGGAGCTACTTGAAAATTGTAAGAAATGAGAAAGACATAGGAGAGATTCAATGCATCATAGATCAGTATCAGCAGTCTTCTTCCATGAGCAGTACGCAGCGTGCTGTTCATAATATTATGGGCCATACAAGAACAGGAAGAGAAATGAGACTCATAGCGCAAATTGGAGAGTTTGAAATGGATGAGGTAATCCTAGATTTAGGATCAGAGGTAAATGTTCTGACTAAGCAGATATGGGAACAGATGGGTAGTCCTAAGTTAGCTAGATGACCTATCCATCTGCGATTAGCCAATCAGTAGAAGGTATCGCCACTAGGTCGATTACCGCAAGTACCAGTTGATATTGACGGAGTTCGCAGCTTTGCATATTTTGAAGTCATAGAAATTATTGGCGATAGTAGACCGTATCCAGCTTTACTAGGTATTGATTGGGAAATTGATAACATGGCTGTTATCGACTTGAAGAAAAGACAAATGACCTTTGAGGATAAACAGATTCGAGTCATTGCACTATTGGATCCTTTTCAGGGTCCTCGATACATTGAACCTATCAGAGAAGAGGAAAAGGTGCGTAATATGGAGAGCTTCTATCAAATGACTGCTAATCAGAGTGATTATATCAACCCCACCATAGAAGGAAATATTGGTTGGCGATGCGACAGCTTATGCGCATCGGATTCAGATGTTGGTTTAAAAAATTGGCAGAATAGACTTTATGAAGTCTCAGCTCGCAGATGTGCATTTATGACTAAGTCACTGTGATGGATTGGAGCAGAGATTAAGGATATTCCTTCATTTGATGGCTTAGCAGATGTTAATGACTTTTTACAATAGTTTGAGTAGGAAATTCCTCATGAGCAGAGGATGGAAGCTATTGACCTTGGAGCAAGAGCCACACCTGCAAGATGGTGGCATGCACATAAAGAACATATCGCATCATGGGATTATTTTAAGAGATTGATGGCGATCAGATTCTCTAATGACAAGGTGTGTTTACAGTAGAAATATACAGGAGAAAGTGACCCCAGGTCACATATAAGCATTTGTGAACAAAATTGGTCGGACATTCCCGAGGATGAATGGGTTCACCTATTCATTCACACTTTAGATACAGTCCCAAGGAACTGGTACACTGAGAGAGAGTTGCGTAGAGGAACAACTACATGGCCAGTTATGATAAACAGTTTTATACTCACTTTCACTTTTGAATCTGAGTATCCAAGCATTGATCAGGCTCTAGATATTATAAAGACTAAGATATTTGATGACTGTACCCTACCAATGTATGCTCAGCCTGACTGGACCATTCAGTTAGAACATGCGCTAGAGTGTTATAACTTCACAGAAGAGCCAGGTGATGAGGATGAGAATCCTTGCGGTATTAACATTCCAGAGTCAGAAGGGACTCGTGAAGTTGATGGACCAAAGCTAGAGATTCCAGCTGTCACAAAGCCTATTAAGATTAAAAATATCAATATTGGCACAGAAACAGAACCAAAGTTTGCCTCTATTGGAGACTATTGGGATGATGAAACGGTAGGACACATCGCAGATTTGTTACACGACTATCAGGACTTATTTCCCACTAAGTTTATAGAGATGAAGGAAATAGTAGGAGATTTGGGAGTAATGAGGATACCTTTGAAAGAGGATGCTAGGCCAGCTAAGCAATGTCCATACAGATTAAATCCTCGTTATAAATAAAAAGTTAAGGATGAGATTGATAAGATGCTAGCAGCAGGCATCATTGAGCCCATAGAAGAAAGTGAATGGGTTAGTCCCATGGTTGTGTAGGAAAAGAAAACTAAAGGAGAAATCAGAATTTGTGTCAATTTGCGCAAACTCAACGACGCATCGCTTCATGACCCATTTCCGACACCTTTTACTGATGAAGTTTTAGACAATGTGGGAGGACAAGAGATCTACTCATTCACTGATGGATTTTCAGGCTATCACCAGATAAGAATCCATTCAGAGAATCTATATAAGACCACCTTTGCGACAGAATGGGGCTCATTCCAGTATACGGTAATGCCCTTTGGTCTTAAAAATGCACCAGCTATTTTTTCCAGAGTAGTAGTTGCTGTCTTTAAGGAATGCATCCATAAATTCTTAGAAGTCTATTTTGATGATTGAACTGTATTTGGATTAATCAAAGACCATATAGGAGATTTAAGGCTCATGTTAGAGAAATGTAGGAAATATCAGATTTCTCTTAACTTGAAGAAATGTATATTCTGTGCACCATTTGGTATTTTGTTGGGTCATATTGTTTGCAGACAAGGCTTGATGGTAGATCCCACAAAGATTGCCATCATCATAAATCTTTCAGCACCCAACTCAGTCAAGCAATTGAGGACAGTGCTTGGTCATACAGTGTATTATAGAAAATTCATCAAAGGATATGCAAAGATCATAGCACCTATGGAAAAGCTATTAAAGAAAGAAGTGAAATTCCTATGGAATGAGGAATGCCAACAAAGTTTAGACACTCTTAAAGAGAAGATGGTTACAACAACCATCTTAGTATTTCCAGATTGGAACAAGCCATTTCATGTACATGTGGATGCATCTGGCATCACACTGGGGATTGTCTTAACACAGCCAGGAGAAGGAGGTATCAATCACCCATCGCATACTCAAGCAGAAAGTTATCTACCACAGAAAATAAATACACCATTGTAGAAAGAGAAGGATTAGCTATGGTGTATGTTCTACAGAAGTTCAGGAACTACCTGTTGGGTGCCCCATTCAAGATGTTAATTGACCATTCCGCTTTAAAGTATTTGGTCAATAAGCCAGTGTTAGGAGGAAGGATCTGCAGATGGTTACTCCTATTTCAGGAGTATGATTTTGAAATTATTGTAAAACCAGGAAGATTAAATGACCGACCTGATCATCTATTGCGGATAGACTCAGGAGAAGAACAAAGTAATCTAGAGGATAATTTGACAGATGTGCAATTTTTTTCTATCTAGATCACAAAGCTGGTCGATGGGATTGAGCAGAACATCAAACAGTTCATTGCAAGCACAAGTGAAATTGATGACGCAGAAGACCCCATGATTACTCAAGTTATGCTTGAAGTGGCACAAGACTGTGTCGAAACTATGGACAAAGAGGTCACAGGACTCAGAGAGAGATTCACAAGGACTTCGCAGGAATCCAAGGAGAAACTACAGCAAGAGAAGCCAGCTGTTAGTGGCTCAGGGATGAGTCACAAGTAAGTGTTAGGGGACTGTTGGAGTAGGGCCCTGCAGCTACAAGAAAACCTGCTATATCGGAGCAAGGAAGTCAAAGGAAACAGTACCTAAAGCGGCCAAGAAGAGAGAGCTCAACGACTGCATTTAAGATAGTGGCGATGAGAAGAGGGCTTAGCTACCCTCATAAAGAGAAAAGGAGCAATGGGCCGAGGTATTAAAGACAAAGGACAGAAGGGGAGAAACCAAGGAAGAGGTACCCATACTAGAGATCAGAGCCAAAAATCACAGAAGACTACAGAAAGCTACAATGTGACCAGTAAATGACAGTTTAAAGTACAGAGAGGCCGACTATCACAGTTAGGGTTTTGGGTTACTGTTGGGAAATACCCACAGTGTTGTATCATGGTGAGACCTTTGGGCCACCTATTTAAGCATGTATATTGTATTGTAAAAGGTTAGACAGTTAGATACTTAAACACTTAGACATATAGACAATTGGTCAGTTAGCTATTCTTTGAGTCAAGCTCTGGTTCTATTGTTAAGTTTGTAGTTATCTTACTGTAACCAGTAGCTGGATCCTTGAGCATGAATGTAACAATCCGCAGGGATTGAGAGAGAGAGAGAGAGAGGAAATATTGTAAGAAGAAAGCATTAGAGGAAGAGAAGAGATCTAAGAGAAGGGCTCCCAGCTGTGTGCATGGAGTTTCCCAGAAGATCTCAAGCTGCATAATAGGTTGCAGTGGAAATATGTACCCTCTCAAGATATAATAAACATAGTTCCTGTGGACGTAGCTTTCCCCCCGGGAAGTGAACCATGTAAAATCTGTGTGTTGTGCAACTGTTTCATGTGATTGTGCTCTACTCTTGTTGTCTGTTATCTGTTACATGAACTTTGCTTATCAGTTAATGAATGTATACATGCTATCCTTCAGTTTATAGTAATATAGATGGTTAAATGCAAGTTGAATCTGTTAAGTACTCTGTATGTGAGTTTATCGGTGCTTGATTCATGACAGTTATCAGTTACAGGGTTAAGTGACTTCTGTATATTTAGTTCGGCGAGCTGAGCATAGTTGATGTTAAGTGTGTTAGACTGTAGAAACTTAAGAGAATTTGTTTAACACCTTAATGAAGGATAACTGAGCTATTATACCTAGAGAGGAAGCCTCTGAACCTTGAGAGTTGATGAGCATATTAAGTCTTACCATAGGAAATATCGTGGCGTAGAAAGGCGATATCGCACTGTCAGAGGAGCTGCGGTGTGAGATATCGCCGGTTAAGAGTTGAGAAGAAGAGAAGGTTTTCACATCATCTTAGAAGCTGCAATGCGATAAGAGCCAGTCCCATAGCAGAGTCAACTAGGAAGAGAGAAACAGCCTGCATGCAGAGAGATCCCACTGGTTAATTATATTCAAGAGAAACCTAGGATGCTACAGAACCTGGTTAAGGAAACGTGATTCTTCAACCACCCCATATAGGATCACTTTGGGTGAGACTTCAGGCCATTCTGAGGTCTGTCGCCAAAAGGGCCAGTGAGCTAGGGGTTTTGTTAGTACACTACAATAAACCTGGGTCTGCCCAGTCAAGACCAACAACAAAGAAGCAGTGTGGCTGAGAAAGCTACTTGGAATATTGTTCAGTGTAAAGATAGAGCCTACATTTATAAGGTGTGACAACTAGAGTTGTATAAAGCTTTACAAAAAGAATGTGTTTCATGACAATTCGAAACACATAGAAATGAATTATCACTTCATTTAAGACATGGTCCAGAAAGGTATTGTAAAACTCTAGTACATAGTTATTAATGAGTGTTACCTCCTAAGTTGTACTTAGTGGTTTTTTATCAAGTGAGCCTGGTGAACCAGACAAGGATAACTTGTTTGGACTTCAGAAGGGCTTCAGTCTTGCTTCTGGGAAGCTTTGTTGTACTATATCACATGTTCATACCCCATGGGGGAATTGTAATAAATTTTCTAGCATGATAGTGTCTGTAAAAGATTCGGTCTCTTAGACTTTATTTGTCAATCCAATCAGCCCAGGGTGTTTTTTCCATTGGTTATTATTGGTTGTTGAATAAACGACTAATAATTTCTGAGTTTTTCACTCCATACCTCCAAAGTTGGGGTGGTTGGCTTGGCATTTAGGCCTATTGAGGTTATTAGAGTCTATGTGTCAATGTATAAACATGATAGGCATCATGGTCGAGTCATATGAATATGTCTAAGTCCCTGTACGTTTTTTCAACTTTTTTAAAATTTTAATTTTTTCAGTGTTTTTTCTTAAAATTTAATTTTTCCAAAACTTAGGCTATTTTTTAATAGTTTAATTGGAAAAACTGGTTTTGTAATAAAAGTGGGCCAAATAATCAATTTTATTCATATAGGTGCTCATTTTCAAGCTAAGAGCACCATGTAAACCCATGGACCCACTTTTTTTAGGTTTAGAGTGATTTTCCATCACTCAGGTTAGAAAACCCCAAAAAATCAATTATTGATTATTTTAATTAATAAATTGATGAATAATGGAGCAAATCCAAAATCCTAGATCAGTGGATTCTCAACCGATTTGATTGAAATCAGTCAAATCTAAACTTGATTGACTGGATCTGACAAATCCTTGACTGAAGAAGGTGATCTGGACAGATTCAGAGTTGATCTTCAGCATCCTTTATGGGGAATTGCACCCTCTCTCTCTCCTCCACATGTGTGGGCTCTCCTGGAAGCTCTGTGGATTAATGCGTGAGTCTATGGGTTGATGTGTCAGCTAAATCATCCCCCCAATTGACAAGTAGGCTCAGTTTTGATTCAAATCAGCATTGATTGACTCTCCTTCAGCTGCAATGGTCTATCTCCTTGGTATTTGCGCCCCCCTGGGTTGGATCTCCTGTTTTTTGTATAAATAAAGCTCAGGCTGCCTCTTCCAATATAGTTAGAGTTGGATTTATGAGATGTTTCCATTGTAATACTGCTATATTTGTATTGTGAATAAAGAAGCTTTGGAGGCTATACCGTGTAGTGCATGTGTTTGTGTGGATTCCTAGTGTCATGCTGCTAATGTGGTAACTGCAATTTCTTTCCAATTTTTGTGCTGCTTTTGTTTTCTGGATTCAAGGATTCGGTTGAATCAAGTAAGGGTGTAAACTATGCAAGTTATATTACTTTCTCATGTTTATCCATATTATGTATGCTCAATAATTTCAGTTGCATGCTTAAATAAGATTATTTTTGCATGATCTTTCATTTTTGTTGCTTTATACATCTATATCCAGATCTCACAAGGTGTTGTGCAGGATTTTGTTTTATAGTTGCAGGTTATCGATTAGATGAAAATGTGGATCAATATTGATTCCATTCCTTATCCAAAAAGCTCAAGACTCTGTTCCTCAGCACTCCACAAAAGGGCCTCCTTTCAGCTTGTTCCATTCAAGCAACGAGCCGACCTTCTCTCCTCTTCTTCTCATTTCTTTAAAAAATCAATTTTCTTACCTAGTTACTGTGTTCTAAAGGTTTGTTATCATTTGGATCTGTTATATCAAAGTAAAATATACATATATCTACTATTTCAAAGCTCATAGTGTAGATCTCAATTCTGAAAAGTATCATTAAGCATTCTAGATCTAGCATAAGGAAATCATTCGTTTTGCATGGCAAGTTAAAGAAAATCGGTAGGTTGCATGCTCTAGATTTCCTTTTATGTTTTAAAAAGACTAAATTTAGAAATCAGTGCATATTTCATTGGCTGCACAAACAGAAATCCAAGATCCCAAGGAAAGCTTGCTTTCTTTGGTTCCTTTTTCACCTGTTTAGCTAGTTTTAACTTAATCCTTTTTGAGTTAAGGTAGGCTGATCCAAAGCTGCTCTTAAAGTGATTTTGGAAATATTTTATTCTAACATGATTTCTGGTTTTTAGCAGGTGTAACAAAAAATAAAAGAATCTTATGTTCGAAAGTGGCCTCGGGAGTGTTCAAATCCCTATAGGGGTCTCCCCTTTCACTAAAATTTAAAAATTTTGCAGAGTTGTAACATCTTGGTTTCATCCCGTATAAGGACCAAGAGGTTTCTGATATTTCAAATTTATGGTATTGTAACCAATAATAATAAAATAAAATCTTTTTTTAGTAGACTCTTTCGATCCCGCTCCCCAACCCCCCAGGGGGATCTGCGTCTGTTTCACTTTTTTGCTTTTTCCCTTTTTTTTTTCTGTTCTAAGTTGAGTAATGACATGTAGGATTTTATACTTTGATATAATTTCATACTATTCCATACTGTAATTTCAAAAGTAATCATACTACTTACCCCACGACTTCCCGATTGACCCACAAGGGGAAAGAGATGCGTGGTAGGACTAATTATAAAACTGGCGTTGTGTATCTTTGATTCATTTTTCATCATTTGTTTTAGTAATAATAATAAAATTAACCCCTCCTTGATTCCCCGATTGAGTTCTACTTGGACCGAAATAGGTTCTTGGAGGGTTTTCTTTTTAACAAAAACACCTCCTTTAAAATTTATTGAAAGTAACAAAGACTCCAGTGTGTATGCGCTGTACTTAGCTGCAGTTCGTCTGATCAGTCAAGCTGCATCAAAATCGCTTGATCGACTAGATTAATTCGTCTTCACCTCCCAAATTGACAAAGCATCAGGAGAAAATTAAACGCCTCAAACAAACTATAAGCGGTGGCAAAATACCCAAAGGAGTGGGAACAACTGGAAAGTGACCTCGAGGCATCGATCTCTATCACACCCTGACGGGTGAGTTATGAACAATAGTCTCCGAGACTCCATTCCATCCCACAAAAACTTATGGGTGGCTGTGAAAGTTCACTTTTGGACATACTCCAAGTACCCCTCGAGTATATCTGGAGTCCCCTTTTCGCCTAATTTAGTTCATTCACATTCCACATTAATTTAAACTCTACCAAGAGACATTTGCAAAACATTATTTCAAGCACATGCAAGCACATTATTTTCTCTGTTGACTCCATTTAAGTCACTGGTGATTTATTTCTTTCATTATATATATATATATATATTGAGTGTCATTACTGTGCTTATATGCTTTAAATCTTGCATCTTGTTATCTTTTCTTTCCACTGGTTAATTTCAAAGCTCCTAAACAACTTAATCAATATGAAACCATCACACTAAGTAGTTAGCCTTAGTAACTTAATAGAGTCTACCCCCTTGGATTCATTAGGAGTTGAGCCTAAACAGAGGAGTCAAGAACAAGGTGACAGCCTTGACTCGAGACTTGCCCCCAGGGACACACAGAGTGGCTTGAATATTTCTGCCATGTAACACAGGTGTGTGAAAGGTGGAAACAATGAGTATATTGTAGATGTGATGACAAAGCCTCAATATGTGATGAATTTTAGACACTTCCGAGATATGCTTGGTATGATAGAGAATGCCTCCCTCACTAAGAGGGAGTGCTAAATGTATAGCATCCGGATCCATTCTCCATGAGATTTGTGTTGTATCAAGTCTAGAAATTTAGTTGTATCAATTTTAGAAACCTATTCATGAGACTTGTGTTGTATCAAGTACAAAACTTATGTTGTATTAAGTTCATGAACTTAAGTTGTATTAAGTTAAGAGCTTGTGCTGTGTAAAGGTAGGTTGTTGAGGGTATGAGAGATGCATGTACTATGATCGTATGTTCTATTAAGATCAGGATCTTATGTTGTAATAATATTAGGACCTTGTGTCGTATCAAGGTCAGATACTTATGTTGCATCAAGTCTAGAACTTATGTTGTATTAAGTTGAGAAGTCTTCTGTTATATCAATACTGGTCTTGTATCAATACCATATGACATGTGTTGTATCAATTCATGAGGATATACTATGTGATGTATGGCTAGTCATGGTCAGCAGGTGTTTTAAGTCTCCTTTAGGGATTAAATACTTCTACGAGTTATTTACTTTAGCATATGACTATATGACCAGGGGTACTACATATGACCATAGTTTGGAAACAATTCTTCGAAGTGTGGTATGAAAAAGATGATTAATTAATTAAACGCTCATATACCATGCAAAATTAATTAATGATAAATGAGATGAGCACATAGATAGAGTAAATGTTATAATTTCCTATGTCAGACATCCAACGAACTTGAATTGTGTTGGCATGCGGTTTTGGGATAAGGTAGTTGTGTAGCATCAAGGATGTTGTGCAATCTCAAAGAAACCATGTAAGTCAAAGATTATAATATATTATGTCATCTTTTGTATTTTAGAGCACATTTTTTTGATATTGGCCATTATTTTGTAAATTCAGTTAAGAATTAGTTACAAAGTTTCCTAAGTGGAGCTTGAATGTAAAGGTGCGCACTTAAAAGTAGACGTAGAATTGCAAGTGTTAGGGGGACTTTTCGAAAAAAGAACTTGTTGATAAATGAACTGTTTTGGAGAATCTGTGATTTTGTGCAGAAGTAATATGAAATGACGGAAGTTGAGCTGAATCATTGTGTTATTTCATGTTTTCCTATTTTTCTATTTTATGGGACTCAATTATGAATGAAATGTGTATCTGCAACATGGGTCAGTAAATGATGTTATTATGTTGGATCTATTTGCGCATCAATGGGTTTATTGCAGTTCTGATATAATAATGCGATCTGTTGAATGATGATATGTTTTTGTTAATGTATGAGTTGAATGATCAGATATGTTAATATTGAGCTAAGTTGATAACTAGATGAATAGTGTCCTCTCTCATTCTGGGGAAACTTGGTTCAGTCAGCTCTCCCTCAAATATCTCGGGTGAGACTTCATCTGGTCTGTGGGTGTTGTGGGATGGGGTAAAACCTATCTGGGCCGGTTCTCAGAGAGATCGCAATGATTTGGGTGTTGATAGAGTGGGAATCCCTATCAACTGGTTTCATCAACTAAGTTTGTGTCCACAAATGGTTCCATTGATGGGACCTTAGTGCGACTGAAGGGAGGACATGTTGTGGCATCCAACAAGACCAGAAATTCAAGACCGATTTGTTGATGTATTTGTAACTTCGGAATGTATTCATCTATGTATCTTATGTCTTGTAACCAGATGTTTATTCTGGGATGTGTCTATAATGTAATTGAGTCATGATTTCATGCCCTGATGTTCCGATCGGGAGGATATATAATGTAAACAATCCATGTCAAGTCATTGTGGGTAACCCTCCTATTGTCTAAGGGTTAAAGTCCCCGCAGTTCCGGGGCACTAAGGTTATTAGACTCACCTAGTGAAGTCGGCCCTAGTAGGGCTTTAGTCATGCCGGGAAGCAGTATAAATAGAGAAGTGACTTCTCTATTTAATACACATCTCATACACACTCAAGTGTAGCACATAGTTGAGGAAGGAGAAGACACCGGGGTTAGATAAGAAGAAGGTTCTGCTGTCGAGAGATCACTTACTATTTTGGGCTTTTCTATTTTGGTGTTGATTCTATCTCTGAGGAAGTTGCGGGGTTTTCTCCATTTATGGTTTCCCTAAGGAAAAACACGGTGTACATTGTCTCTTGTGTTTTATTGTTGTTCTTGTTATTCTCTTAGTTAAAGATCCTAATAATTCTAGCTTAATGTTGAAAAACTAACATGGTATCAGAGCTAACCTGAGAAGAAGACACTATGCAACTGCGGGAACTAGGGATTCCTAGTTTGTGGATCTTCCTCCATAGATTTTCAGCAAAATTAAGGTGGAATAACTTTCCTCCTTAGGGTGCATCTTTTTGTCAAAGTAGAATCCAATTCGGAGGTTTTTCAGTTTTGGACCCGACACTACTACCAAAAATTAGGGCTTTTCACAGAAGAGGAATTTTTTAGTGAGCCCAGGCCTGGATTGATCTCCTCCCAAAATAGAAGTTAGGGATCAATTTCAAAGCATTTGATTGGACAGAACTCTAGAAAATCAAAACCCTAATTTGCTCCTGACCCAGTACTATAGGATTTCAGCTCCAAATCTAGATCCGACATCTTGACCTAGTAAGATCTAAATATTTTGTATTTCCATTTGAGTTTCTCAGTTAAGATGTCTCATCATACCAAGATTGATGAAAAGCTTGAGGTAGCTGATAACTTCCAAGACTAGAAGTATAGGATCTCCCTGGTCTTGGAAGAGAATGAGTTGGACTCCTACATCAATGAGGAGGTTCCAGTTTCAGAGGGAGATGAGACTAAGGCCTTGCATAAGAAGAATTTGATTATGGCAAAGAGAATCATTGCTGATTCTATCAAGGATCACCTTATCCCACAGGTGTCCTCTCTCAAGACACCTAAAACTATGTTTGATGCCCTAACCAAATTGTTTGAAGGGAAGAACATAAATCGAATGATGACTCTGAGGAATCAACTGAAGAATGTGAAGATAAAGAATGTAGAGACCATCCAGTCTTACTTCACAAGGGTTTCTTAGATCAAAGAACAATTAGAAGTAGTAGATGAAGAAGTGGAGAATGTAGAAATTGTGATGACCACCTTGAATGGTCTCCCTAGGGCATGGCACTCCTTCATTCAAGGGATCTATGCTAGAAAGAAGGTAGTCAAGTTCAGCAGACTGTGGGAAGAATGTTCTCAAGAGGAGGCTCGGATAGCAGCTCGAGAAGAGAAGATGGGAAGTGAATATCAATGTCTCATAGTACAATCCAAGAAACTGTCACATCCCCTTGCCTTCGACCGGCGTAGAGGACGCGACTACTTGCTTTATCAGACCGGGCTAACCGCCCATGAACATGTACAAGCTTAAAAATTGCCTAAAACAGAATGCTGAAAGAGAATTTAAACTAAAATATGCACACAAGATTATTCATCATGAAAAACGGAATCAATTGCATTCCTACAAGCATTCAGTTAACATACATAGCGGAACCATCATACATTTGAACAAGCATTCATTTGACATGTTCATTTCATTTTAATTATTAGTAAATATAGAATTGCAGAGGTAAAATACACAAGATCACTTATCTTATGAAAGCTTTGCTCCGCAACCAGCTACGTCGCTGCAACGTTCCACCCAACCATAGGCCAGCGTGCTCATCAATCTCTCAGCAACGTTTCCACCCCCGAGCTGGGCATGATTCTCCAAGGAATAAGGGAACTAGCAGGCTTACACATAGCCAGGATACACAAAAACACACAGCCAATCCAACCAAGTTGGGTTTATCTGGCCATTAAGGAGTTGATGAAGGCAATTTGCTAAGCTGGTGAGCTCATAACAGAGCCAAGAACACCTACACCGAAACTAGCCTGACCTCTAAGACACCCATCCACACCCAACACAAGGAATCAGTCCCTTCTCTGCTACACAGTCCCTCAGGCCCTGCATTCCCTTCCAGTGCTATTCAGGGGTGATGGAGAAGGAGGCCAGCCCTCTAGCTCTGTCTGTGTGGTTTCTAGCACCAGGTTTATCAAGCAACCAAGACAACACCCTTACTCCTCACACAGTCCAAAGACCAACAATTACACTCAAGCAATCAATTCAGCTCTCACAACTTAAACAGGGAAAAACTAATTACATAGCCCAAACGTAACAGCAAAAACGGCTCACAATATGGGGAAAAACACACAGCCCTGAAGCTTATCAGTGAGCACAACTCTCAGTAGGGAAAAAACATCCCAAATAGCCTGTGCGTGAGGCCAATAGTCGCTGAGACAGTAAAAAACGTGAATGGCCCTTCACAGCCATGGTAAAAACACATGAAACCACCAAATCGTGAATGGAAAATGCATCAGCAGCTCCAAAAATGTGAGGAAGACAACCCAATCCCCAGCACTACAAAAACGACCTCCCATCCATGGGAAAAATGAATCCAGCAACCAAAAACGTGGAATGAAAGACACAGGAAAAATTCCTGCTGCTCCCAAAAGCCCCAACGTGAAGGAGAATGGTCACCAAAATGGAAAACGTGAATGCATAGCAGAATGGCATACGTTTTTGGACATTTTTCCTTGCCAAGGAAGTCAGAACACATTTTTCAAAAATGGGTCTCTGCCCAATTCGAATTTGGTTGCCCATACTCTTCCCATTCCATGCAATAACTAACTCAACCACCTTCTGGCAGAAATAAATGATTGGGGAAAAAGACAAGAAAGATAGTTGACATTTTGATGGGTTTTCTCATAGACATTTGGCTTTTCCCCATCGGCCCATGGGTTAAATATTTCACCCCCCTTATCCTTAGGAATCATGCCCCATTCGATTTAGTTGCCGCGACCGTAGCTGGTTGTGTTCATTTAATTAATTATAGATGCATATTTACATAATGGAAAACATAATATATGCCGCATGCCCCGATATTCAATCGGTGACAAATTTAAATCCCAAAACATAGCATAACCGATCCATGGTGGGGCCTTGGCCTTTAACTCCACACCATGATCATTTACAAAATACACATCATATACATCTAATGTAACGGGGTCAAAACCGGTACATTACAGAAACCCATATCCAACCATCACAGAAGTAAGTACTCTCATCAAAGGAATAACTCTAGAAAAGCCTAGAGATAAGTCTAAGTTCATTTTCTATACATCTGATGAAAGAGGACACTTTTCTAGATATTGTCCTAAGAACAAAAGTAGCTCTCACAAGAAGAAGGGAAACAAAAGAAGACATCATGCTCATGCTGCAGAGGATGATGAACCTTCATCAAAGAGAACCATATATGAAAGTGAAGATTCTTCAAGTGAGGATGAATATGTTTTGAATTCCACTCTCACAGGAAACATTACTCATGGAAGCAGTGATTGGCTTATAGCTAGTGGGGATTCCAAACATATGACTGGATTCAAGGAATCCTTTATGAGACTTTCAGAACATGAGTCACCTCACAAGGTGAAGCTAGGAGATGACTACGAATATCCAATAAAGGGTAGTGGGGAATATTCCTATAAGCTAGACTCTAGAAAGTCTATGACTGTGAAGGAAGTATTATTTGTGCCAGGACTCAAGAAGAACCTCCTCTCCATATCAGCATTAGATGCAAAAGGAATGAGGGTTGCATTCATAGATGGTCAAGTCATCATGTGGCCAAAAGGAAAGACTATTGATGATGCAATAGTGATTAGTGAACAAGAACGAGGTTTGTACAAATTGAAGGGCCATCCAGAACAAGCATTGCTCCATGACATAGTAGAGCCAAATGAACTTTGGCATAGAAGACTTGCACATGTGCGTTACAAAGCACTCCCTCTTGTAAGCAAAGTTGTTGAAGGTATTCCAGAAATACAAGAAAAACATGGTGGGGTCTACAAAGGATGTGCAAAAGGAAAGAACACAAAGAAGACATTTCCAAGTAGCGGAAGCAAAGAAAAAGGAATCTTGGAAATCATCCACTCTGATGTATGCGGTCCTATGTCATCAAGCTCACTAAGCAGGTATGTATACTATGTTTCTTTCATTGATGACTTTTCTAGGAAGACACGGGTTTACTTCATGACAAACAAATATGAAGTATTCAGCAAGTTCAAGGAATTCAAATCCTTGATCAAGAATCACACTGAAAAGAAGATCAAGACCTTTCGATCAGATAATGGCAGAGAATTCACTTCGAATGAATTCAAAGAGCTATGTAAAGACTCAGGGATTAAGAGGGATTTGTACACTCCTTATAATCCACAACATAATGGGATTGCAGAAAGGAAGAATAGAACTATCATGGAAGATGCAAGAGCAATGCTTCATGATCAAGATCTTTCTATGCATCTTTGGGCAGAAGCTGCCAAAACAATGGTGTATGTACAGAACTATACTCCACATAGAGTACTCAAGAACAAGACTCCTGAAGAAGTCTTCTCCGGTAAGAAACCATAAGTCAGCTATCTCAAAATATTTGGTTGTTTTGTGTACATATAGATTCCAAAAGAGAAGAAAAAAAATTAGATCCTTCAAGAAAGAAGGGTATATTTGTGGGATACTCTAAAATATCAAAAGCTTACAGAATCTATTTCCCAGGATACAAGAAGATTGACATCAGCAGGGATGTGACATTTGATGAAGACACGGCTTACAACAAATCTAGAAAGAGACCTACTGAAGAACCTGAAGAAGTAGAAGCACCCAGAATTCATGATACAACCATGAACGAAGAAACTCAAGTAGAAGATCGAGAATTTGAAGAACCACAAAGACATGTAGATCCACCTCTGGAAAGGAATCCTCATAAGAGGAAACCTTCTTGGGTGCATGAAATTATCCAAGGCATAGAAAGATATGGGGCTCCAGAAGAGAATCACAGATAAAGAAAGAGGACTAGATCCTGCTCCGGGTATGTAGCTTTACTATGTGATTTCATTGATAAAGAACCTTCCAGTTATGAAGAAGCGGCATAACGGAAAGAATTGAAGGATGCTATGATCGAAGAGTACAAATTGATCATGAAGAATGATGTTTGGGATGTTGTCCCAAGACCAGAATGGAATTCAGTTGTGACTTCCAAATGGATCTACAAGATCAAGCATGCTGCAGATGGTAGCATTGAAAAATATAAAGCAAGATTTGTGGCTTAGGGTTTCTCTCAGAAAGAAGGAATAGATTATGAAGAGACCTTTGCACCTGTATCTAGATACACTTCCATCAGATTAGTACTTGCTCTAGCTGCAGTGATAAAATGGAAGATACACCAGATGGATTTCAAGACTGCTTTCTTGAATGGTGTAGTAGAAGAGGAAGTGTATGTAGAACAACCACTTGGTTTTGAGACACATGACAGAGAGTCTCATGCGTGCAGATTGAATAAATCCCTATACGGTTTGAAACAAGCACTTAGGACTTGGTACAGCATAATTGACAACTTTCTATCTAGTTTGGGATTTACCAAGAGTAAAGCAGAATTGAACCTTTACTACAACGTTGAATATGGCAACCCAGTGATGCTCCTACTATATGTAGATGATCTGTTTGTGATAGGTATGGATGGGTTGATTGCTGATACAAAGAGAAAGCTTGCTTCCGAGTTTGAAATGAAGTACTTGGGTATGATGCATTATTTTCTAGGTATGGAGGTGTGGCAGAGTGTGGATGGAATCTTCCTTGGACAATGGAAGTATGCTGTAGAGATCCTAAAGAGGTTTGGGATGATGGACTGCAAAGCCATGGCCACACCTATGGAATTGAACCTGAAGCTATTGAGCGATGCTTCATCAGAGTCGATTGATGCTACAATGTATCGTTAGATGATTGGGTCCTTGATGTACCTGATGAACACAAGACTAGACATTTGATTTGCTGTGAACACCTTGAGCCAATTCTTGATAGATCCAAGAAATGTTCACTTGATTGCTGAAAAGCATATTCTAAGGTACTTGAGGGGTATAGTTGATTATGGGCTCAAGTATGAATCGAATCAGAAGATTAACCTGGAGGATTATGTTGATTCAAATTGAGTAGGTATTGCCATCGATAGGAAGAGCACTTCAGGGTGTTGCTTGAGTATGGGATCAGGTGTGATCTCTTGGTTTAGCAGGAAGCAATCCTCTGTGGCATTGAGTACAGATGAAGCAGAGTATGTCATAGCTTGTTCAGCTAGTTGTGAGGCAGTATGGCCGAGGAAGCTACTGTTTTATTTATTTGATCTCCAGTTGGATGCTACTTGTATACATTGCAACAACCAGAGTTGTGTGAAGTTGTCGAAGAATCCAGTGTTCCATGACAAGTTGAAGCATATCGAGATCAAGTATCACTATATCAGGGATATGGTGTAGAGGGGAGCATTGAAGCTCCAGTATGTTGTGACAATGATCAGATAGCTGATGTGTTGACAAAGCCATTGGCTAGGGTGAAGTTTGAGTACTTTAGGGAGAAGCTTGGTGTTCTCCAGATTGAGGTTCCCTCCAAAGGGAAGTGATGAGTCCATGAGCCATTCTGACATGGGAGAGGATTAAGTTCCTTCCATGGTCAGATGTAAGGGCTGAGCCATTCTGTCATGGTGAGAGGATTTAGGTTCCTTCCATGTCAGATATGAGTGCTATTGCCATTCTGGGAATGGAGGTTCCTGGTCAGTTACCAGGAAAACTCAGTCTAGGACTGAGAATCCATTCTGATGTGAGAAAGGGATGTGTTCCCATTTGATTAGATATAAAGGCTGAACCATTCTGTCATGGCTAAAGGATTAAGTTCCTCCCATGTCAGATGTGAGTGTTGGCCATTCTGACGATTAGGTCAAATGTAAGGGAAACTGCCATTATTTGGGAGAATGGAGGCACCTGGTCAGTTACCAGGTAGCTTAGTCTGGGACTAGGGCCATTATGAAGCAATGATAGGATTATTTACTTCATGATCAAATGTGAGTGCAAGCCTTTTCGATGCGATGTGTTTATACATGGTCAAATGTAAGTGTAGAGCCTTTCTGACAAGATGACGTCGGATCCATTCTGGCGCGATGTGTTTACACATGGTCAGATGTGAGTGCTATACCTTTCTGACAAGATGGGGTCGGATGTAAGTGCAGATCCTTTTCGATGTGATGTGCTTGCACATGATCAGATATAAGTGCTGAGCCATTCGAGTGCGATGTGTTTACACATGGTCAGATGTGAGTGCTGGGCCTTTCTGACAAGATGAGGTCAGATGTGAGTGTTGGGTGTGCCTTTCTGACAAGATGAGGTCAGATGTAAGAGCTAGGTGGGCCATTCTGACTTAAGTGTCAAATATAAGTGCTGATGAAGACCTACATGAAGGGTATTCCTACAGGGTTAACTCTGTAGAACTTCCTGTGATGAGAAGAATCAATATAGCACCATTCTAAGATAGCATGTGATGATGATCTAGACTTGATGATGATCCAGATCAAGTGAGGATCCAGAAGTGATGATGATCCAGACTTGATGACGCTCCAGATCAAGTGACGATCCAGATGTGATGATGATCCAGACTTGATGATGATCCAGATCAAGTGATGATCCAAATGTGATGATGATCCAATAGTGATGATCCAATAGTCGTGATGATGCAGATCCCGTGATGAAGAAAGACTTGAAGTAGAAGTTGAATTGAAGACGAAGAAGATGAAGATGATGAGATGATCCAATTGATATAGAGAAGAAGAACAGTGCTGAAAATTGTGTCGAAATAATACCTTTCTAGTTAAGAGGGAGTGTTGATGTATTTGTAACTTCAGAATGTATTCATCTATGTATCTTATGTCTTGTAACCCGATGTTTATTATGGGATGTGTTTGTAATGTAATTGAGTCATGATGTCATGCCCCGATGTTCTGATCGGGAGGATCTATAATGTAAACAAGTTATGTCAAGTCATTGTGGGTAACCCTCCTATTGTCTAAGGGTTAAATTCCCCGCAGTTCTGGGGCATTAGGGTTATTAGACTCACCTAGTGAAATCAGACCTAGTAGGGCTGTAGTCATGGTAGGAAGTAGTATAAATAGAGAAGTGACTTCTCTATTTCATACACATCTCATACACACTCAAGTGTAGCACATAGTTGAGGAAGAAGAATACACTGGGGATAGATAAGAAGAAGGTTACTGCTGTCGGGAGATCGCTTACTGTTTTGGGATTTTCTATTTTGGTGCTGATTCTATCTCTGAGGAATTTGTGAGGTTTTCTCCATTTATGGTTTCCTTGAGGAAAAAAATTGTGTTCATTGTCTCTTGTGTTTGATTGCTGTGCTTGTTATTCTCTCAGTTAAAGATCCTAATAATGCTAGCTTAATGTTGAAAAACTAACAGAACCGCTTATGATTGGTGCAGTGCTATATCTTTGGTGCAGTGTGTCTTATGATTATGATGATGCCTTAGAGAACTAGCAGAACCGCTTGCATGAGGTCTCATTAAGAAAGTGCGGCTTGATTACGAAGTCACTATGTCACATCACGACTGAGACCATTGAGTTATGAGGTTATGAAGGATTGTCTGAGTTATCTAAGTTTCTTGTTGAATTCAAATATAAGGTGTCATAACCACAATAGTTGCTACCATTGGAGGAAGAACTGAAGGATACCCTAGCACGCTGGTGGGAGACCCATAAGAATTCAATCACCGGATGGTCGCAATGTCAAATATTGATGACAATTTTCTTTGGAGATGAAGAAGTGTACCATTCTGGAAGGTACGATGGGTGGAATATCCCTGGCGATCATCTGATTGAGTGTCAGAATTTGTGGGAATCACGACCAAAGTATGAATGGGCCCCTGCCTTTATCGATGCTTTGGATAAAATTCCACAATATTGGTAATGTATTAGATGAGTTGCACGAAGAGATCACGACCTGGGAGAAATTGATGGTTCTCCTTACTCACACCTTAAGTTTCGTGTATGTTAGATTTTTATCATTTAAGCAATATGATATTAGGATATTATCTGAGAGAATAACATGCACAATAATAATCACAAGAGACAAGAGACACAAATAATTTTCCTTGGGGAATCCATAAAGGAGTAAACCCTGCAACTTCCACAGAGATAGAATGAGCACCAATGGAAGCAGTAAAACCCAAAGACAAAAAATATGATATCCATTAGTTATTCTCTCTCTCACTTGTTTGAGCACTTCCTCTCTCACTCATGCACCCTAGTTGAGTGAGTGTATATATCAAATAGAGAGGCTCACTCTCTATTTATACTAATTTATGACTTGACAATTACTTACTAGGTCCGACATCTCTAGGAGAGTCCAATAACCCTAGTGCTGATCAACTATGGGCACTTTTCCCTCATGATCAACAAGGAGGGTTAACATCAACTCAATTGTGGGGACTATTTCCCCAACTTAGAATGGAGGGTTAACCTCATTAACTTTACATGAATTATTTATATTAATGACTCTCCCAATAGGAACATCGGGGTATGATGAAATACAAATGATTCTCCCAGTAGGAACATCAGGGTACAATATAAGATATACAAGTGAATACATTCCAAAGTTACAAATAAATCAACACTCCCTCTTAACCAAGAAGGTATTCTCTTGACACAATTCATTAGCACAAGTCTTCTTCTCTGGATCATCACTATATCATCATCAAAGCTGGATCACCACTGGATCATCATCAACATCACTGCTTCTACTATCTGGATCAAATGGTGTTATCTCTCAATTCTACTCATTACAATAATTTCTACAGAGCCAGCCCTTTTTCATGATGGTTGTAGGCCCAACCTCCATGTAGTTCTTCTTCTTATTCAATTCTTACATCCAACCATGGGAGGCCTAGCCTGCCACAATGTCGAAAAGGACCTCCCATCACTTATATATGACCATGGGAGGCCCAGCTTGCCACCATGTCAAAATGGCATGCCTAGCACTCACATATGACCTCATCATGTCAGAAAGTCCCAGCACTAACATCTGACCTCATCATGTCAAAAAGGCTCATCCAGCACTCATATCTGACCACATCATGTCAAAAAGGCCCAGTACTCACATCTGTCCTCATCATGTCAAAAAGGTTTGTCCATCACTCACATTTGACTGCATCATTTCAGAAAGGCCCAGCACTCACATATGACCTCATCATGTCAGAAAGGCTCAGCACTTACATCAGATCATGGGAGGCCTATCCTACCACCATATCAAAAACCCTCATCACTTATATCTGACCATGGGAGGCCCAGCCTGCCACCATGTGGGAAAGGCTCAGCACTTATATCTAATCATGGGAGGCCCAACCTACCACCATGTCAGAAAGACTCTGCACTTACATCTAACCATGGGAGGCCCTACCTACCACCATGTCAGAAAGGCTCTACACTTACATCTGACCATAGAAAGAACCAATCCTACCATGTCAGAAAGGATCTCAGACTCATCACCTCCCCTTGGAGGGAACCTCGATCTGGAGAACACCAAGCTTCTCCTTGAAGTACTTGAACTTCACTCTGGCCATTTCTAGCATAGAATCACATTAGGGTTGATTACATCCAAGGATAACCTACAAGCTTCGCCAGGACCGATTACATTCGAGGACAACCTATAGGACCATTTTATGTCTGAGCCACCTATGAGCTTCGCTAGTATTTTATGCTCAGACAACCTGTCTCACCGGCTATTATAGAACTCCCTCTTTCGAGAGATCTCGATCTGGATCACATACTAGAGCTTCATTGTTCTTCTTTGTATCATACAAAAATTCAATTCATATCAATCAAATGAAATAGTAGTTTTCAAAAGAAACATACTACCTCCCAAATAGTCAAGCAAGTGGCAACATATTTTTCCTCGGTTGTACTCAATGCCATGTAGGACTCCTTCCTTCTAAACCAAGAGATCCCACCTTATTCCATACTGAAGCAACACCCCAAAGTTCTCTTCCTGTCAATGGCACTACCTGCCCAATCCGAATCTACATAACCTCCAGGTTAATCTTCTGATTTTCCTCATACTTGATCCCATACTCAATTGTACCCTTCAGGTACCTCACTGCATGCTTTGCAACCATCAGGTGAACATGTCTCAATGTGTTCAAAGCAAAGCAAATATTCAGTCTTATATTTGTCATGCACATCAAGGAACAAATCATCTAACGATACATCGTGGCATCAACCGACTCTAATGAAGCAACACTCAATAGCTTCAGGTTCGATGCCATAGGTGTGGTCATGGCCTTCCATTCCATCATCCTGAACCTCTTCAGGATATCTATTGCATACTTCCCTTGTCCCAGGGAGATTCCATCCATATTTTACCACACCTCCATGCCTAGAAAGTAGTGCATCATATCCAAGTCCTTCATCTTGAACTCGACAACAAGTCTCCTTCTTGCATTAGAGGAAATTTCAACTCAAAATGAGCCTCCTAAGGAAAATTAATAAAATAATAGTTAAAATAATAAAATAATATTGATTAATTTTGGAGGAAGAAAAGAAAAAACTACTTTTTCGTTTGTATTTTCGACATATCTCCCTGTGTTTTTACTTGACATACATTTGATGGGCCCAACTACTCCAAAAACAAGAAATACCTGAAAAAATGTGATGATGATGTCATCGTCACATTTTTCAGGTATTTCTTGTTTTTTTGGTAGTCAGGCCCATCAAATGTATGCCAAGTGATGATGATGTCATCGTCACATTTTTTCATGTATTTCTTATTTTTAGGGTAGTGAGGCCTTTCAAAAGTATGTCGAGTGGGTACTCGTTGGATGCAGAATTTAATTCCGCATCCAACGAGCTCTCGCAATCGAACTTTGAGTAAAAAAACAGGGAGATATGTCGAAAATATGAACAAAAAAATAGTTTTTTTTATGATACCTATCCCCAAATTTATATTAAAATATTATTTAAGAGGTGCTCCATTTTTTAATTTTAGAGCATTTTGATTGGATAATACATGATGACATGGAACTTGCATTATTTTTGGAAGGCTTGTTGCCGCCTTTCACACACCTGGGTTACGTGGCAGAAATCTTCAAGCCACTAGTTGTGTCCTTGTGGGCAAGTCTCGAGTCAATGCTGTCACCTTGTTCTTGACTCCTCCATTTAGGCTCAACTCCTAATGAAGCCAAGGAGGGTAGACCCTATTAAGTTACTAAGGCAAAATTATTTAGTATGATGATGGTATTAAAAAGTAAGTTTTTTAGAAGTTTCGATTTAACAATTGTAAACAACAAATAACATGATGAGATAATCACAAGTAAGCACAAAAATGACACCCAATCACATATAGATTGAAAGAAATAAACAGTTGACCAGTGCCTTGAAAATGGAGACAAAAAACAATTAAGAGTACTTGCAAGTGCTGGAATGAATGTTGTGCAATTGTATCTTGGTTAATTTTAAATTAATGTAAGAATATGAGTAATTTGATATACCCAGGGGGTACTTGAAGTATGTCCAAAACTAAACTGTCATAGCTACCCGCAAGGAATATGTGAGCTGAATGGATTCTCTGAGGTTGTTGTTCATAATGCACCCGAAGGTGTAACAGAGATCGGCGCCCCGAGGTCACTTTTCAGGAGTTCCCGCTTCCTTTGGGTATTTTTCCACCGTAATGGTTTGATCGAGGCGTTGGATTTTCTCCTGATGGTTTGTCAACTAGGGGAGAGTGAATCATAATTATTCTAGTCACTTAAATGCTTTTTATGTAGCTTTACTGATCGAACGAACCGCAGCCAAGTACAGAGCATACACACTGGAGTCTTTGTTATTTTTAGTAAATTTTAAAATAGGTGTTCTTGTTAAAAAGAAAACCCTCCAGGAACCTCTTTCGATCCAAGTGGATCTCAATTGGGGAATCAAGGAAGGATTAATTTTATTATGAATAATGAAAAAACTGATGAAAAAGGAATCAAAGATACACAACATTGGTTTTCTAATTAGTCCTACCATGCATCTCTTTCCCCTTGTGGGTCGATTGAGAAGTCGTGGGGTAAGTGGTATGATTAATTTTGAAATTAAAATATGGAATAATGAAAAATTACATCAAAGTATACAATCCTGCATATCAGTACTAAACTAGAGCAGAAAAAGGGGAAAAATGCAAAAAAGTGAAACGGACGCAGATCCCCCCTAGGGGGATGGGGAGCGGGCTCAAAAGAGCCAACTCATAAAATATTTTTTTATTATTTCTATTGGTTACAATATCAGAAAACTTAAATAATAGAAACCTCTTGGTCCTTACATGGGATGAAACCAAGATATTACAGCCTTCCAAAAATTTTAAATTTTAGTGAAAGGGGAGACCCCTAGGCAAATTTGAACGCTCCCGAGGCCACTTTCGAACAGAAGATTCCTTTTTTTTCTATTACATATAATAAAAAACAGCAATCATGTTAGAATAACATATTCCCAAAATCACTTTAAGAGTACCTTTGGATCAACCTACCTTAACTCGAAAAAGACTAAGTTAAAACTAGCTAAATAGGTGAAAAAGGAACCAAGGAAAGCAAGCCTTCCTTGGGATCTTGGCTTGTTGTTTGTGCAGCCAATGAAATATGCACTGATTTCTGGATGCAATCTTTTTTTTAAAAGAAAAGGAAATCTAGAGCATGCAACCTACTGATTTTCTTTAACTTGCCATGCAAAATGGACGATATCCTTATGCTAGATCTAGAATGTTTAATGATACTTTTCAGAATTGAGATCTAGACTATGAGCTTTGAAATAGAAGATCTATGTAAATTTTACTTTGATATAACAGATCCAAATGATAACAAAGCCTTCGAACATAGTAACCAGGTAAGAAAATTGATTTTTTTGAAGGAGAAAGAGAGAGAAAGAGTGTTGGAAGCCTGGGAATGTTGGGATTTGGAGTCTGCTTTGGTGGAACACCAAGGGACTATGTCATTCAGAATATCTTGAATATGAGGAAGATGCAAACCAGCTCAACCTCTTCTACAAGCGAGATGACCTGTAACTTAGAAATCCTTTCACAAACAGATGGTTAAAACATAGGTGCTGCTGGAAGAGATAATTGGAAAGCATGCAATTAAACTTAAAATACATACAACTCCAACAGATCTGAAACAAGCAGTAGTAAGAGCATAAATCAAACTAGAATAAACTCTTACCCTAACAGGAGGGAGCTCTCTCCTTCAAGTGATCCATTGGACCTCAACTTGAGTGCATTAAAAGTTTGTAAAGATTGCGTTTATCAGTTCGTTTAATTCATGGAACAGCATTGACAGACATTAAATACTTAAACATAAATGAAAGGAAAAACTAATAAACAAACATGGGAAAAACAAGCATAGAATCAGAGAGTCACAAACAAAAGTTGATAACGGAGTTCACCCCCTTCACTGGGCTATGTCTCTAGGTCCCTCTCCAATGGGTACCGATCCAATTAATCTCTTTAAAAAGGTACAAAATGGTTCTGGAAACAACTTCAGCAACTGTAAACAGAATGCTGTACAAAGTCTTTAAGACCTTTCTCTAGAAATTACAATTAGCCTTCGTAAGACAAAGAAAGCCAAAGGACGATAGAGAATTTTTACTTCCACAGTAACAGCATCGAAACACTTTACAACAAACTCTCCAAGCTTCGCATAACAGAGAAACAATATACTGCGCTCTAAACGAACTGAGTCCTAATGGTGGCCAGCATCCTCTATTTAAGCACTTAGCGAGAGGAGCCATAACGGACCACAGTTGTTCTCTTCTTTATCAACATTACAATCATATGCTAAAAGCTGAACCAGTGAACCAAAACATTACAAATGCGTTCGTTCCATTCCCCGAAACGTTGCAACCCTGTAAGTTACCACGACGTTCTATATCTCATGCTATCTAAAGGTTACATCAAGTACTGCAATGGATCAGATGTTACATATACCATTTTTGGTATTACAAATCCCGCCATAATCCGCTACATATGACAGAGTTGTTTCATCCGCAAATGTCAAAACTATGCACCAAATGGCAAACTGTTTAGAAATGTCACTGCGCCATGCAATGCAATAAACATCGGAATTTTTAGTTATTTGTGCTTCTGCCGTTGCGGAAGGGCGATAAGCAACTAGCTCTCATATTTTCTCCGATGAATTCTGTCTCAATCATCTGCCATCTGTTTTTCCATCGGGACATCTTGTCTCTAAGTATTCCATAGTGGCGGATGGCGCTGTCTCTAAGTCTTCCATTTTCATCGATTTATTTCGCCGATCCTCAAGGTTTAAGTTTTCGCCGTTGTGGATCCTTATCTTCCTATCGCTCCGACGTTGCAGAAGGAGATGTTCTTGCAAGCTCCGGTGCGTCCTGAATGTCATTTATGTTTCTGCTGTTACGGCTCCTTATCTTCCTATTGCTCCGACGTTGTGGAAGGAGATGTTCTTGCGAGCTCCGATGCTTGTGTTTTTGTCGTCCGATGTTTCACCCGCCGCTTCTTTGAACCATTGTACCATATTGGATCAGTGTAATATTTGGAGAGGAATAATCCGCCGGATCATTCCTCCCCATTGGAGAGATTTTTGACCACCAAATGCCTGTTTCATTCTGCAAGTAAGTGAGGGTACATCTCCCTCACTTTTCCAATCTCCATCCACCTTGCTTTGCTAGGATGCATGCCTTTAAGCCCTACTCGAAGGTAATCAACATTCCCCCTTCGTGAAGTCCTTACATTTCTGTCAATAATAACATCATCCTACAACTCATTCATATATTCAGGTACCATATCATCAACTGAAGGAATCTGCATGTTAATTTCCTCATCCATGATCATAGGAGGCTCATACAATTTAAGATTCTCAACATTGATAACTGAATAAATTTGCATGTATGGAGGTAAATTCAAGCGAAAAGCATTAGTACCAATCTTTTCCAAGATCTCAAAAGGACCATACCTGATAGGCTTAATATTTTTACCTTCACCCTTCATTATTTCTTTGGTGATATGTAACCAAACTCTGTCACCTACCTGAAATTGATGATCAACACAATGCTTGTCATGCCTGGCTTTGTACTTTTCCTGGCTCTTCTCCAACTATTCCTGAACTGCCTGCTGCACCACTTGGATCCTCTGAATGAATCTTAGAGCTTTATCTGCATCATGATGTCCATCCATTGCATCTTTACCAAAAGAGAAGTCCATCGGTGTTTTTGGCAGATAACCAAAACAACTTTCAAAAGGAGATTTCTTCATGGAAGAATGAACTGCATGATTGTAAGCATGTTGTATATACTGCAAATGCTCACCCCAAAGTTTAGGATGTTTACTACAATATCCTCTGAGCAGCTGAACCACTGTTCTGTTTACTACCTCTGTTTGTCCATTGGTCTGTGGATGAAAAGCTATACTTTTATTAAGTTTAGTATCCATAAGCTCCCATAAAGTTGACCAGAATTCTCCCAAGAACCGGGAATCCCGATCAGATACAATAGACATGGGTAGCCCAAAATGTACCCAAACATTCTGAAAGAATAGATGAGCTATTTGTTCAGCAGTGATCTGTTTGTTACATGGCATTAAGATACACATTTTGTTGAATCTGTCCACAACAACATATAGGTAATCATGCCCTTTTCTAGACATAGGTAGTCCTCCTACAAAGTCCATAGAAATGCTTTCCTAGAGATGAGAAGAGACTGGAAGAGGTGTGTACAAACCCAATTTCCTATTGCTAGGCTTACTCGTTGCACACATAACACATCCTCGTATATATTTAGCTACAGTTTCTTGCATCTGAGGCCAATAACATTGATTCTGCAATATTGTCAACGTTTTGCTTACACCAAAATGTCCTACAATCAATGAACTATGTGCTTCTTGAATCGCATGCATTCTCTCTTTCTCTGCAATACAGAGTTTACCGAGATGATACAAGAGTTGATTATGCACATAATAGTTCTCTTCCTGTTTACCATGTATTAGTGATGCATATACTTTCTGAAAATATTTATCTTCTGCATACTGTTCAATATAACTTTCATGTGTTAATGAACTATTTTGAAGAATGATTGAAGCATTTGTAGGAGGCCTTGATAACATGTCTGCTACCTTATTATGAATTCCCTTTTTGTACTTAATTACGAGATGAAACTGTTGTAAGAATCCCATCCATCTTAAATGCCTACTTTGTTGTGTTTTAGTTTGAGATTGTAAATATTGAAGTGGCTGATGATCAGTATGTATGACTGTTTCTTTTCCCATGATATAATGTTTCCACTTCTTCACACTCTGTACTAAAGCATACAATTCTTTGTCATAGGTCAGATAGTTACTTACCGCATTAGAGAATGTTTCTGAATGGTAACAAACTGGCTTCCTCCCTTGCATCAAAACGGCTCCCATGGAAAACCCGCTGGCATCGGTTTTGATCTCAAATGGCTACTGCAAATTTGGCAATGTCAGAACTGGTGCTGTGCTAATATTTTCCTTTAAATTGTCGAAGGCTCTCTGATGCTTGCCTCCCCAATGTAAAATTTCTTTAAGGCTTGTCAGCGCATGTAATGGAGCAGCAATGGAAGAAAACCCAGAAATGAATTTCCTCCAATATTGAACCGCACCCAGAAAACTTCTGATTTCAGTAACGGTGTTAGGTCATGGCCAATTTACAATGACAGCAACCTTGGCTGGTGTTACCACCTAAGTTGTACTTAGTGGTTTTTATCAAGTGAGCCCAGTGAACCAGACAGGGTTAACTTGTTCAGACTTCAAAAAGACCTTTGGAAGTACTTCTGGGAAGTGCTTGTTGTATCATATCACATGTTCATACCCCATGGGGGAATTGTAATAAATGTTCTAGCATGATAGTTTCTGTAAAAGACTCGGTCTCTTAGACTTTATTTGTCAATCCGATCAGCCCAGAGTGTTTTTCCCCTTGGTTATTATTGGTTGTTGAACAAATGACTGATAATTTCTGAGTTTTTCACTCCATACCTCCAAAGTTGGGGTGGTCGGCTTGGCATTTAGGCCTATTGAGGTTATTAGAGTCTATGTGTCAATGTATAAACCTGCTAGACATCATTTTTGAGTCATATGAACATGTCTAAGTCCCCCTAGGTGTTTTTCAATTTTTCAATTTTTTAGTTTTTTCAGTGTTTTTTATTAAAATTTAATTTTTCCAAAACTTAGGCTATTTTTTAATAGTTTAATTGGAAAAATTGATTTTGTAATAAAAGTGGGCCAAATAATCGGTTTCGGTCATGTAGGTGCTCATTTTCAAGCTAAGAGCACCATGTAAACCCATGGACCCACTATTTCCTAAGTTTTGAGTGATCTTCCATCACTCAGGTTAGAAAGCCCCAAAAATCAATTAGTGATTATTTTAATTAATAAATTGATGAATAATGGAGCAAATCCAAAATCAATAAATCAGTGGATTCTCAGCCGATTTGATTGAAATCAGTCAGATCTGAAGCAGATTGACTGGATATGACAAATCCTTGACTGAAGGAGGTGATCAAATCAAATCCAAATTTGATCTTGAGCATCCTTTATGGGGAATTTCGCCCTCCCTCTCTCCTCAACACGTTTTGGCTCATCTGGATGAGTTTTGGGCCGATGTGTCAGTGTATGTGTTGATGTGTCAGCCAGATCAGGCCCCCGGTTAACAATTAGGCTCAGTTCAGCCTCATTTCTGCATTGATGAACTCTCCATCAGTTGATTTCACTTGATTCCATGAGGAATTGCACCCCCCTGGGATGGATGGCCTGTAAATTGTATATATCCTGCTTGAGGCTCCCTCTTCCAAGCTAGTTAGAGCTGGACTGAAGGGCTTGCCATTGTAAACTGTGTACTGATATTCATTTGTTGAAATAAAGAGAAGTGTTGGAGGCTAAATTGTGGAGTACCTTTCATGTGTGGATTGTCATTATCATACTGCATTCGAGGTGAAACTGCTATTTTTCCAATTTATTGCACTTAACTATTGTCTGCATGAATGGTTTCTGAAATCATAGGGATAGATCATTGTAACTAATCTTACTTAATTTCTATTTGCTGCATATGTTTGAATGAGTTAATACTTGTATGTTAAACAAGGTCATTTGCATACTGTATCATCCCTTTCTCATATGTATCTTTAGATCTGATAGTTCTGTTCGCAGGAGTTGTGTTGTAGCTTACAGGTTTGCCGTGGCTGGAAGATCTATGGTTCAGGTTTGATTCCATTGATTTCCAGAAGATATTTCTAAGATCGTTCCCCTCGGTGCTTCACTACCAAGATTCCTCTACAAATCTACTTCAACAACAAGCACCTTTCTTCCCCTTTCTCTCCTTTAAAAATTATTAAACTTTCCTCAAACTGGTTCCTTTAAAGGTTTCTTATTACGCTGATCTATCTCTTTAAGAAAAATACACATAGATATGATCAGTAAGATCCCTCCCAAAGTCTATATCTTAGTTTTGTTTTGCACCTAAAGTTCAATTTCAAGAGATCTAGCTAAAAGTACCTTATTTTCGCAAGCAATTTAGTGAAAATTCATAGCTTGCTGTTAATGTAGTTTCATTTGCTGAATGATAAAATTCAATATTCTGCAATATCAGTGCATTTAATTGGCTGCACAAACAGCAAGCCAAGATCCCAAGGAAATCTTGCTTTCCTTGGTTCCTTTTTTCGCCGATTGAGCTAGTTCAATTTCATTACTTTTTGAGATAAAGTAGGCTGACCCAAAGGAACTCTTAAAGTGATTTTGGGAATTTGTTATTCTAACATGATCTCTGTCCTTTAGCAGGTCTGACAGATAAGAATGGAATTTTCTGTCCAAAGTGGCTTTTGGAGCGCTCAAATCCCCCCATGGGTCTCCCTTTTGTCACAAAATTCTTAGAATTTTTGTATAATTGCAAAAAACTTGGTTTCAGCCTGTATAAGGACCAAGAAAGTTCTTATTGATCAGTTCTTTGATATTGTAACTGCTATAATAAAATCATTTTTTGGAATAGGCTCTTTCGAGCCCTTTTCCCATCCCCCCTTGGGGGATTCGCGTCGGTGCCCTTTTTGTCATTTTTTGCTTATTCCATTTTAACTAGAATTGATTTGATTTGCAGGGTAGTATACTTTATCTTGTTATTAATTCCATACTCCATATCTCACATTTAAAAGTAATCGTAATACTTACCCCACGATTTCCCGATTGACCCGAAAGGGGAGAGAGACTCGTGGTAGGATTAATTAAGAAATCTGAATTGTGTATCTTTTTTCTTTATTCTACTTTTTGTTTATAAGTAACTATAAAATTTACCCCTCCTCGATTCCCCGATTGAGATCCACTTGGATCAAAAGAGGTTCTTGGAGGGTTTTCTTTTAAACAAGAACACCTAGTTAAAACTTATTATAATTTACAAGACTTCAGTGTGTATACTCTGCACTTGGATGCGGTTCATACGATTAGTCAAGCTGTATCAAAAGCACTTGGGTGACTAGCATAATTAGGACTCACTCCCCCCAATTGACAAACCATCAGGTGAAAATCCAACACCTCGATCGAACCTCTACGGTGGAAAAATACCCAAAGGAAGCGGGAACTTACTGAAAAGTGACCTCGGGGCGCCGATCTCTGTCACACCCTAACAGGTGCGTTACGAACAATAGTCCCAGAGACTCCATTTCAGCCCACATATTCCTTACGGGTAGCCGTAAAGGTTTTGTTTTGGACATACTTCAAGTACTCTCGGGTATATCTGGAGTCCCCCCTTAGCCTAATTTAATCAATTCATACTTCAATTTTAACTTAAAACATACCAAGATGCAATCGCAAAACATTCACTCCAAGCACATGCAAGCACATTGATCTCTTTGATTTGACTCCATTATTAAGGCACTGGTCATTTTTGCTTCATATATATATTGTTTATCAGTTTTGTGCTTTCGTGTGTTTATTTTTGTATCTTGTCATCTTCAATTGTCTATAGTTAAAATTTTTGAACTCCTAAGTAACTGATTCAGTTTAACATCACCACACTAAGTAGTCATCCTTAGTAACTTAATAGGGTTTACCCCCCTTGGCTTCATTAGGAGTTGAGCCTAAACGGAAGAGTCAAGAAAAAGGTGACAGCCTTGACTCGAGACTTGCCCCCAAGGACACACCGAGTGGCTTGAAGATTTCTGCCACGTGACCCAGGTGTGTGAAAAGGCGGCAACACTTTTTGGCGCCGTTGCCGGGGATAAATCTTTTTATTCCTGAGTACGACTTTTGTTTTCTTCCTTTTTGTTTTTGCTTTGTTTGATGAATGCTTAGAGTAGATCTTTAATTTTCATCTGGCGACTCCACTGACCTTTTTTTCAGTTTTATTTTTACAAAGAAAAGCAAAGAAATATTTTTTGTGAAAAGATTTATAAATGCTTATTTTTCTGTTTCACATGGCGACTCCATTGAAGGGATAAAACCCTGTTATCTCATAAACTTGTGAGGTTTTGTTGTGTGTAGATGAGCCCAAGCGACATGTTAAAACCTTTAAATCTCATCACATGACAGCTCCACCTTATCAGTACAAGGTTAAATCATTATATCAAATGGATACTATTTTGGATGAATTAGAGGAGAAATTTGGTGCCCAGTTAGCCTTAAGGTTTCAACCTATCGATTTCTCAAACATCCCGGGTTTTCCTAACTATTGTGATGGTTTGGCAGATGCATATAACTGGCTTCCAAATTTTTATGGAGATTATGGTGATTCAGCCATCTGGCATGTCAAATCTTTCCTTTAGTTGATTGTTGACTTCAATATTTTTCATGAAGACGATATGATGCAAATGTTTGCTAGTACTTTTCGGGGTGAGGCTTGTTATTGGTTCTATCAATGCCTTCCTGATAAATGTATAACTTCTTTTCCAAGCTTCCTTTGGATGTTTTTAGAGCAGTGGCATGATGGTAGGGGTAGTATGAATGGTTTAAAAAGGCTCCTTGAAAAGATCTGTACCTTCTACCTATCTGGGACAGAGTATCACACGGAAACATATGATGGACCTTTTTCCATGATACAAAGTATTGAAGACTTGGAATCACTTCTTGAACATTTAAGTAAAGAGGAATTCCATGATACTCCCATAAAAAAACATCCTAGAGGTTATTTAAGAAATGAAGAAATCAAGCGTCTTCTTAAAGAAAATGAGGTATCTCCCAATACACAGTAAGATTCTGAGGAAGGGAAAATCCAAGATGATCATATTGAAGAGCTCCAGGAGGAGCCCATGATGGAACACATTGTTGAAGACTCTCCTCATGTCACCATAGTTGAAGACATTGAAGATTTGGTGTATTCTCAAGTGTGTTGCAATGTTGATACCTTTCCAGAAAGCCCTCTAGAGAAATCCAGTGAGCAACACATACAGAGTGATCCCATTGAATATGTCCAAAAAATTTCCTTGATTGAAGATAAGATTGAAGATCCTCTTCATGATATCATAACAGAAGCCCATAAAGAAACCTATGATAAGATCACTACAGTGTGTGGTGACACTAGAACTTGTTCTCCTCATGTTGATGAAGGTTTGGAAAGTTTATTTCCTTGTAACATTTTATCTAAAGAATATTGTTATGAATACAAGGAAGACATGGATAGGTAGGAGCATGATGCCATGGATGAAGAGTCCCCCACATATGACATGGATGGGAGTGATGACTATTGGAATTTCATAGATAATCCAACTGGTAAAAATCTTATGAAGAATCCCATCCATGATATGTCCAACAATGGGAGTGTTTATTAAAAAATTTGTAGAAGTCCAATCTACGATACATCCATAGAGGGAAGCACAGATCTGGATGCCTGGGAAAACCTTAGTATGGAAGAGGAGCATTCCGAATTTTCATGTGATCATTCAAAATCATACCATGTAGAGCCGCACAAGGGTATCAGCAATGAAGACATTGAGAAATAGTATTGTGAAAAGTCAGATGTGATGCAGTCAATGGAAAATCAAACTCAACCATCTTTTTCACATATAGAGGTTCCTTATGATTTGGAGCTACTTGGGGCTTGTGCAACGAGTTATCATTTGATAAGCCTCGATGATCAGTATGATGATGTAGTCAGTTTACCTCATCGTTCTGATTGGTATATCAGTCCTATCCAGTCATGGATAGAAGCAACCTGCATGAGCACATACAATTTTGGGAAGAATTTTTATGACATTGTTCATGCCTATGATCTCCCATCCATCCCGCCCATCCTGAATCATCACGCAGGCTTGTATTTTCTGAATAAAGTATCCTTACTTTGGCTGGTAATTGAAGACAAGGAAATTTTTTTTATGTTAATAAAATGCTTAGGTGGTTACACTGGATTTCTGATTACACTTAACCCTTTTTATATCATGCTTAGAGTAGGAAAATAAGCTCCTTGAAAGATAGCATTTACTTTTTGCATTTCTATTTTATACTTAGTGATAATAAAACTTTACTTCTTTTAGTTAGTTACATTTATTTTGTTTAAATAAATCAGCTTAATGGTTCATTTGGTTTTTTATAAAACTTGTGCTACTGAGGTTTTTTTTTTGTCAAGTTGAGATGTTTTTGCAGGGTATATCAACCAGAGATTCTGGTGTTCTCGTATCCTCTCCTTGCCTTAAAGACCATATCGAGCACACATCCCACAGTTGGAGCCAGAATGTTACCACCTAAGTTGTACTTAGTGTTTTTTTATCAAGTGATCCCGGTGAACCGGACAGGGTTAACTTGTTCGGACTTCAAAAAGACCTTTGGAAGTACTTTCGGGAAGTGCTTGTTGTATCATATCACATGTTCATACCCCATGGGGGAATTGTAATAAATGTTCTAACATGATAGTATCTGTAAAAGACTCGGTCTCTCAAACTTTATTTGTCAATCCAATCATCCCAGGGTGTTTTTTCCCTTGGTTATTATTGGTTGTTGAACAAACGACTGATAATTTCTGAGTTTTTCACTCCATACCTCCAAAGTTGGGGTGGTCGGCTTGGCATTTAGGCCTATTGAGGTTATTAGAGTCTATGTGTCAATGTATAAACATGCTAAACATCATTTTTGAGTCATATGAACATGTCTAAGTCCCCCTAGGTGTTTTTCAATTTTTCAATTTTTTAGTTTTTTCAGTGTTTTTTATTAAAATTTAATTTTTCCAAAACTTAGGCTATTTTTTAATAGTTTAATTGGAAAAATTGATTTTGTAATAAAAGTGGGCCAAATAATCGGTTTCGGTCATGTAGGTGCTCATTTTCAAGCTAAGAGCACCATGTAAACCCATGGACCCACTATTTCCTAAGTTTTGAGTGATCTTCCATCACTCAGGTCAGAAAGCCCCAAAAATCAATTATTGATTATTTTAATTAATAAATAGATGAATAATGGAGCAAATCCAAAATCAATAAATCAGTGGATTCTCAGCTGATTTGATTGAAATCAGTCAGATATGAAGCAGATTGACTAGATCTGACAAATCCTTGACTGAAGGAGGTGATAAAATCAAATCCATAGTTGATCTTGAGCATCCTTTATGGGGAATTTCTCCCTCCCTCTCTCCTCAACACGTTTTGGCTCATCTGGATGAGTTTTGGGCCGATGTGTCAGTGTATGGGTTGATGTGTTAGCCACATCAGGCCCCCGGTTGACAAGTAAGCTCAGTTCAGCCTCAGTTCTACATTGATGAACTCTCCATCAGTTGATTTCACTTTATTCCATGAGGAATTGCGCCCCCCCTGGGATGGATGGCCTGTAAATTGTATATATCCTGCTTGAGGCTCCCTCTTCCAAGCTAGTTAGAGCTGGACTGAAGGGCTTGCCATTGTAAACTGTGTATTGATCTTCATTTGTTGAAATAAAGAGAAGCTTTGGTGGCTCAATTGTGGAGTACCTTTCATGTGTGGATTGTCATTATCATACTGCATTCGAGGTGAAACTGCTATTTTTCCAATTTCTTGCACTTAATTATTATCTGCCTGAATGGTTTCTGAAATCATAGGGATAGATCATTGTAAGTAAGATTACTTACTTTCTATTTGCTGCATATGTTTTAATGATTTAATACCTGTATGTTAAATAAGGTTATTTGCATACTGTATCATCCCTTTCTCATATGTATCTTCAGATCTGATAGTTTTGTTTGCAGGAGTTGTGTTGTAGCTTATAGGTTTGCCGTGGCTGGAAGATCTATGGTTAATGTTTGATTCCATTGATTTCCAGCAGATATTGCTAAGATCGTGCCCCTTGGTGCTTCACTACCAAGTTTCCTCTGCAAATCTGCTTCAACAACAAGCACCTTTCTTCCCCTTTCTCTCCTTTAAAAATTATTAAACTTTCCTCAAACTGATTACTTTAAAGGTTTCTTATTACTCTGATCTATCTCTTTAAGAAAAATACACATATATCTGATCAGTAAGATCCCTCCCAAATTCTATATCTTAGTTTTTTTTTGCACCTAAAGTTCAATTTCAAGAGATCTAGCTAAAAGTACCTTATTTTCGCAAGCAATTTAGTGAAAATTCATAGCTTGCTGTTAAGGTAGTTTCATTTGCTGAATGATAAAATTAAATATTCTGAAATATCAGTGCATTTAATTGGCTTCACAAACAGCAATCCAAGATCCCAAGGAAATCTTGCTTTCCTTGGTTCCTTTTTTCGCCGATTTAGCTAGTTCAATTTCATTACTTTTTGAGATAAAGTAGGCTGACTCAAAGGCACTCTTAAAGTGATTTTGGGAATTTTTTATTCTAACATGCTTGCTGTCCTTTATAAGGTCTGACAGAGAAGAACAAAAGCTGCTGTCCAAAGTGGCTTTTGGAGCACTCAAATCCCCCCAGGGGTCTCCCTTTTGTCACAAAATTCTTAAATTTTTTGTATAATTGTAAAAAACTTGGTTTCATCCTGTATAAGGACCAAGAAAGTTATTATTGATCATTTCTTTGATATTTTAACTGCTGTAATAAAATCATTTTTTGGAATAGGCTCTTTCGAGCCCTTTCCCCACCCCCCCTGGGGGGATTCGCGTCGGTGCCCTTTTCGTTGTTTTTTGCTTATTCCATTTTAACTAGAATTGATCTAATTTGCAGGGTAGTATACTTAATCTCATTATTAATTCCATACTCCATATCTCACATTTCAAAGTAATCGTAATACTTACCTCACGATTTCCCAATTGACCCGAAAGGGGAAAGAGATTCGTGGTAGGATTAATTAAGAAATATGAATTGTGTATCTTTTTTATTTCTTCTAATTTTTGTTTATAAGTAAATATAAAATTTACCCCTCCTCAATTCCCCTATTGAGAGCCACTTGGATCGAAAGAGGTTCTTGGAAGGTTTTCTTTTAAACAAGAACACCTAGTCAAAACTTATTAAAATTTACAAGACTCCACTGTGTATGCTTTGCACTTGGATGTGGTTCATCCAATCAGTCAAGCTGTATCAAAAGCACTTGGGTGACTAGCATAATTAGGACTCACTCTCCCCAATTGACAAACCATCAGGTGAAAATCTAACACCTCGATCGAACCTCTACGGTGGCAAAATACCCAAAGGAAGCGGGAACTTACTGAAAAGTGACATTGGGGTGCCGATCTCTGTCACACCCTAATGGGTGCGTTATGAACAATAGCCCCAGAGACTCCATTTCATCCCACATATTCCTTGCGGGTAGCCGTAAAGGTTTTGTTTTGGACATACTCCAAGTACTCTCAGGTATATCTAGAGTCCCCCCTTAGCCTAATTTAATCAATTCATACTTCAATTTTAACTTAGAACATACCAATATGCAATCGCAAAACATTCACTCCAAGCACATGCAAGCACATTGATCTCTTTGATTTGACTCCATTATTAAGGCACTGGTCATTTTTGCTTCATATATATATTGTTTATCAGCTTTGTGCTTTCATGTGTTTATTTTCGTATCTTGTCATCTTCAATTGTCTATAGTTAAAATTTTCGAAGTCCTAAGTAACTGATTCAGTTTAACATCACCACACTAAGTAATCATCCTTAGTAACTTAATAGGGTCTACCCCCCTTGGCTTCGTTAGGAGTTGAGCCTAAACGGAGGAGTCAAGAACAAGGTGACAGCCTTGACTCGAGACTTGCCCCCAAGGACACACCGAGTGGCTTGATGATTTCTGCCATGTGACCCAGGTGTGTGAAAATACGGCAAAAGCTGGTTCCACTCGCAGATGGCCTCCACCAATAATATGGCCCATATATACTAAAGAAGTTTTAGCAAACTCACATTTAGACATTTTTACATAAAGCTTTTCCTTCCTCAGTACATCTAAAGCTTTCTTTACATGTACAATGTGCTCTTCCCAAGTTTTGTTGAACACAAGGATATCATCTAGATATATAATTACAAAATCATCAATGAATGGACGAAAGACATCATTCATGACCCGCATGAAAGTAGTAGGTGCGTTACAGAGTCCGAAAGGCATCACAAGCCATTCATACAGACCCTATTTTGTTTTAAACGTTGTTTTCCAAGCATCATTCTCAGCAACACGGATTTGATGATACCAGCTACGCAGATCCAATTTTGTAAAGTAAGTTGCATGTTTCAACTCATCAAGCAAATCATCAATGCGAGGAAGAGGATACATGTTTTTAATGGTGATTTTGTTAAGGGCCCTATAGTCGATGCACATCCTCCAAGACCCATCCTTCTTCGGAACTAAGATGGTAGGAGAGCCACAAGGAGAAGTACTTGGCCGGATGACCCCCTTTTCAATAAGCTCTTGAACTTGCCTCTTGATTTCCTCGTTCTGCATTACAGACATCCGGTGCATGGCTATGTTTGGGAGTGGCACATCCTGCTGCAAATGTATCTCATGCTGAATTTCTCTCTTTGGTGGTAACCCTTTCGGATCTTGAAATAAATCATCATACTCAGAAATAATTTCAATCAGTTCATATTTATGTTTAGGATCACATCCTTCAAAAGATTTAGAGATCTCATCATTTTTCACCTTAACCATCATTAACACAAAATTCTTACTAGCATTTACCAACCTCTTCATTTGTCCTGCAGAAACTATTGCTAGGTTTGTTTTTGTCTTATGTGCTCGTACAATATATTCCACACCATATTTAAAAATATGACACTTATTCTGCTCTCTATAAAATACTGCTTTCTGGTCATACAAATTATTAATTCTTGCACATGATCTAGGAACTAGGAATCAAAATCATCAAAGAATTATTAACAAATACTCATGAATTGGAAATTATTGGAACCAGAATTGGTTTCTTCTCTGTATATTTAATAAACAATAAAGGATTACAATACCAATGCTGAGCAATGGCTTAACTCCATGAAGAATTTGAATACCTAAGGAGACAATTCGAATTCAGTGAGTGAGTCTAGCTTAACTGACTCTAAACCATTCAATCTCACTCAGTTAAGCACTTGAACAAAACCCTAATTGACTCACCAAACCCTAACTGAAGTTGGAGTGCAATAAATAACTGAATCTCAACTGAAGGAGATCAAACACATGTCATAGCAATCCAACCATCAAGTGCTAGTGCTGCATGACTCCAATGAACCCCGATGAGGTTAACTGAAGGTGAACTGACCATCAAAAGTTGGTGGAGGTGCCTTGACTGACTGTAACTGACTGGTTGAACTGATTGTAACCACCAGTTAGCAATTAGGTGCATTAATATCACTCAGATCACCCCCGGAGTGCTCCAGTGAGCCTCCTTTACTGTAGGTAGGCGTGGGTGTGACTAGATGATGGAAATAAATGCTCCACTGATGTCAATTAAACTTAGGATAGTGGTTTAACTAGGCCAATTTGACCAAAAGAGTGTGTATGATGGTAAATGTCTCCAACACCCCCCCTTAAGCTATACTTAGGAAGAGTTAGAAAACATAGATGCATAAAATGCTATGGCCCTGGAAACTAAGGCCATAGGTCACCCTGTACAATAAAGTAACTACTTAATATAACCAAGGAAATGGGGAAAAACTCATGGGAAAAATACCCCCCCTAAAACTAAGTAGTAAATCAAGAACTGGTTCTTCTATGCAGCAGCATCCTAAGACTGTGCATGTGAACCTCTGAATCCAAACTAAATGAATATGTCTGGAGGAATCTTCCACTTTGGAAGAAGAACAATGCACTCAACCGAATCAGAAATATAAGCAGCTGCACGGTGAAAACTGGACCCATGTAGAGAAATCATCTAAAGAGAGAGCAAAGGTTCTTGAGGATTCAAACCATGTGTGGAACACTCAAGAAACTAATATGTTGCAGCTTTGAACAGCAAACCATGAGTGGTAAAATCAGCCCCAAATCTTAGGAGCAATTGTCCAAGCATATGCAGAATGTCTTCCTCTTTACTTGTTCTGTGAGGAGATGAGCATGTGACCAAAGGTAGAGAATCCCTGGGACTCTGGAGAGCAAATGCTTGAACTCCATAATATGATATAGATTCTAAAATAGCTAATGAATCACAAAATAAAATATCAGAAACCTCATAAGAGGAAACTAATACCAAATCCCCAGCAACAAAATTGAAGAAGAACTGCGGTACTTGATTTTTCACACCAGAATTGGTGAGAGCAGCTACAAGCATGGCTGAAAGCTCTTGGATTTTAAAATATGAACCAAATAATATCATATCAGAATGTAATTCAGATCTAAATAAGTTCACAACATATCCAAAACTATGAAATGAAATCAAATCCCCAGCAGCAATTTTGTAGGAGACTTGCGGTACTTGTTTCTTCACACCATTGATGAGAACAGCTACAAGCAGTACTGAAGGTTTATGAACCTGAAATTTTGAACCAAGAAATATCAGATAAGTTCCAAATAAGATCATATCAGATCCAATAAGGTTCATATCATATTCAAAAGTATGGTCAATCGAGACGGTGGATGTACAGTTTTCTTCTTCTTCAAAATTCTGAATTTTGGTGCATGCAATCCTGCAGGAATTTGCTGGAATATCTAGATCATGGGGAGCGAATTGATCACTCTTGTAATATGATATTTTTTCCAAAATATCCAAGGTATTACATATTTTCACACCAGCAGTAACATTAGAGGAATAAAATTCAAATTTCTCCTCACTTCGGAAGCAATTACTGGTAAATTTTGCACAGAATTCAAAGGAAAATCACCGGTGAATGTTTGCATGGAAGTGTAGCAGCATTTTTATTCAATATCAGAGATTTGAATTTCTTCTTCTATTTCAGCAATATGAGAAGATGAGATATCAGATATCTCATGAACTTTCGGAGCATCAGGAGAAGGAGTCACTTCATGGAGACTTTCTTCAATTCGAATTGAATGTGTAGAAGATTCTGCTTCATCTTCATCTTGAACAAATTTATCAGAGAGAGGAGAGGCCGAGAATTTTGAGTAAATAAATCTTGTGGTGCTGGCTGTGATATCCAAATTACTATTATGATCCTCATTGTGCTTGCCAAAGGTTCTGTCCAATATTGTCCAGACTTCCTTTGGGTATTCAGCAGAACAATATAGGTAGTACAAGCTATCATCAAGGGCCAGACCTATTGTTCCAAAATCTCTATCACAGTCATTTAGCCAGTCATTCTCATTCTCATAAGACTCTTTTCCAAGTCCAAGAGACACCTCATAGAGACCTCGTCTCTTTAGAGATGCAATCATCTTCAACTTCCATTCTGAATAGCTTGTGAATGGGGTGACAAGAGGGATTGATGAGTCCATTCGAAGTTGTACCTATTAAGACCTACAAATAAAAACAAAAGGGGCACCGTAAGGTCGGACAACCTGCACATTCTAGGCTTTCATCACACCCAGCATAGTCAATCAAGCAAGCTTGATCAACAAGTTCTTTACTTGGGGTATTGAGTGGTAAGCCTTGGCTTCTGGTGCAGTGCTGGATTTTTGAGCTATTGCTCACTTTTCATGGAGAAATCTGTCAAAAATCTTCTTTTTGAGAGATTGATATTCATCCCACCATAAGCTATGATACCATATTAATTCTTGCACATGATCTAGGGACTAGGAATCAAAATCATCAAAGAATTATTAACAAATACTCATGAATTGGAAATTATTGGAACCAGAATTGGTTTCCTCTCTGTAACAATAAAGGGTTACAATACCAATGCTGAGCAATGGCTTAACTCCATGAAGAATTCGAATACCTAAGGAGACAATTCGAATTCAGTGAGTGAGTCTAGCTTAACTGACTCTAAACCATTCAATCTCACTCACTTAACCACTTGACCAAAACCCTAATTGACTCACCAAACCCTAACTGAAGTTGAAATGCAATAAATGACTGAATCTCAACTAAAGGAGATCAAACACATGTCATAGCAATCCAACCATCAATTGCTAGTGCTGCATGACTCCAATGAACCCCAATGAGGTTAACTGAAGCTGAACTGACCATCAGAAGTTGGTGGAGGCACCTTGTTGACTCCAGTTCATTAAATAATAATAAATAATCATTAAGTAATATATTTAATGAATGGAGGTGCCTTAATTGACTGTAACTGACTGGTTGAACTGATTGTAACCACCAGTTAGAAATTAGGTGCATTAATATCACTCAGATCACCCCCGGAGTGCTCCAGTTAGCCTTCGTGACTGTAGGAGAAGGGTAAGTTAGCCTCCTTGACTGTAGGTAGGCATGGGTGTGACTGGATGATGGAAATTAATGCTCCACTGATGTCAATTAAACTTAGGATAGTGGTTTAACTAGGCCAATTTGACCAAAAGAGTGTGTATGATGGTAAATGTCTCCAACACAAATATGGACTCCCAAGTACAATTCCACAAATGTCAAGTGGTACTACATCTAGTTCTATCTCATCTATGAAAGTTTCAGGAATTGCAAACTTCAATACACATTTCTTTGTAACTTGCAACCGTGTATCATTAGTGACCCAACCAATAGGATAGGGTTTTTCATGAGGCATAGTAATTAAATGCAATTTCTTAACCACTTCTTCTAATATCAGATTTACTTGTGAACCACTATCAAACAATGTATCTATCTTTGTGTGATTTGCAATGACACGAACATGAAACAATGCACTTATATTTTTATCATTTTGCTTAGAAGTAGATGGCAGATTTGTACTTGCACTAGAACTTGATTTTGCATCAATGGGACGTGAGATACTTTGATTCTTACCCTGGATTCCGACAGTTGTAACCATTGTTTCATCACCTGAGTCGGATCCCAAGTCTTGAATAACTGCTGCAGTAGCTTTTGCTTTGCCTTTATCTTTGTTTCCTCCGTACTTCTTTGGCGTTAACTCCTGATGAAGTTTCCAACACTTAGAGACATCATGTCCCTTCTAACAATGTGAGAATGTAGGCTTTTCACCCTCTTTCTTGATAGTAGCCATCTTCTTTTTCCCCTTATCTTTACCTTTTTATTTGCTATCAAATTTAAATGATTTCTTCACAAAAGTATAAGTAGCATGCTTACCCCTAGCTTCCAAATGTGTAGCTTGGACACATACATCATCCAAATTACTGGGGTTAAACATCAACAAAGTATGTTTCAAATAAGAATGCATGCCACCAATGTATTTAAGAAGAGTTTCCTGTATATCTAATGCAACATTCAATGCAATATCCCTTTTCTTGAATTCATGAATATAGTCTTGAATGCTTTGTCCTTTAGCTTGTCTAAACATTTTCCAAGCCATGGTTAATTGTTGAATATAGCCTAAAGGATAAAATTGTTTCCTTAATACTTCAATGAATTCATTCCAAACTGAAATAATTTTACCATTATTTCGAAGATCTTGTTGAATCTTGCTCTCCCACCAAATAAGAGCCATTCCACTCATCCTCAAAGTGGCCAATTGAATCCTGGAAGGGTCATCCTTAATGCCCTGCACCCTGCAATATACTTCAAGCTGCTTAATCCAATTGTCTAATTTTTCAGCATCTAAATCTCCATTATAAACATGTAATTCAAATTTTACATCCAATTTGAAATAAGGCATATTAGGACTTGCATTATTTGAATGATAAGTATGAGAAGAAGAGAAAGTTTGGTTAGTATCAGGAGGATCACCATCACCTCCTACTCCTTTACCCTTTTCTTCCTTCTTCACTTCTGCATCTCTGGATGAAGATCCTTCTTCTTTATTCTTCCTTTCTACTCACTCATTGAGTAGAATCTCCATCATGGCTTTCATGCTCATAAAAGCCCCCAGAAACTCAGTTTCTGAAATAACAGGTTTTTCCCGTTCGATATGTCCTTCTTCCCCTCGTGGAGAAGACATGGTTCTTGAGAATGTTCTCCTGGAGCCAATCTCAGGATCTCCTTCAACTAATTCTCCCTTACCAATCTTGGATCTGGACCTGGTAAGCATTCACAAACTTGCACAAACAGTCAACCAGCTCTGATGCCATAATATGATCCGTCGGACCTCAACTTGAGTGCATTAAAAGTTTGTAAATATTGCGTTTATTAGTTTGTTTAATTCATGGAACAACATTGACAGACATTAAATACTTAAACAGAAATGAAAGGCAAAACTGATAAACAAACGTGGGAAAAACAAGCACAGAATCAGAGAGTCACAAACATAAGTTGATAACGGAGATCACCCCCTTCATTGGGCTACGTCTCTGGGTCCCTCTCCAATGGGTATCGATCCAATTAATCTCTTTAAAAAGGTACAAAATGGTTCTGGAAACAACTTCAGCAACTGTAAACAGAATGTTGTACAAAGTCTTTAAGACCTTTCTCTGGAAATTACAATCAGCCTTCGTAAGACAAAGAAAGCCAAAGGATGACAAAGAATGTTGACTTCCACAGTAACAGCATCGGAACACTTTATAGCAAACTCTCCAAGCTTCGCATAACAGAGAAACGATGTACTGTTCTCTGAACGAACTGAGTCCTAATTGTGGCCAGCATCCTCTATTTAAGCACTTAGCCAGAGGAGCCATAACGGACCACAATTGTTCTCTTCTTTATCAACATTACAATCATATGCTAAAAGCTGAACCAGTGAACCAAAAACATTACAAATGCATCCATTCCATTCCCCGAAACGTTGCAACCCTGTACGTTACCACGGCGTTCCATATCTCATGCTATCTAAAGGTTACATCAAGTATTGCAATGGATTAGACGTTACATATACCATTTTTGGTATTACAAATCCCGCCATAATCCGCTACATATGACAGAGCTGTTTCATCCGCAAATGTCAAAACTGTGCACCAAATGGTAAACCATTTAGAAACATCACCGTGCCATGCAATGCAATAAACATCAGAAGTTTTAGTTATTTTCCCTTCCACCATTGCGGAAGGGCGATAAGCAACTAGCTCCGATATTTTCTCCGATGAATTCTATCTCAATTGGATGCCATCTGGTTTTCCATTGGGACATCTTGTCTCTAAGTCTTCCGCAGTGGCAGATGGTGCTGTCTCTAAGTCTTCTGTTTCCGTCGATTTATTTTGCCGATCCTCAAGGTTTAAGTTTCCGCCGTTGCGGCTCCTTATCTTCCTATCACTCCGACGTTGCGGAAGGAGATGTTCTTGCGAGCTCCGATGTGTCCTAAATGTCATTTACGTTTCCTCCGTTACGGCTCCTTATCTTCCTATCGCTCTGACGTTGCGGAAGGAGATGTTCTTGCGAGCTCCGACGCTTGTGTTTTCTCCATCCGATGTTTCACCCGCCACTTCTTTGAACCATTGTACCATATTGGATCAGTGTAATCTTTGAAGAGGAATAATCCACCAGATCATCAAGGCCAACAATTAACCAGCAAAAGCAATGATAAATAACACATATTATACCTCATAAGCATTTGACAATCACCATCCACACATGAAGAGCATTGCACCATAGATCTTGCCTCCAAAGCTTCTTTATTCCAGAATAATAAACAATAACATAGTACAAGAGAAACAACAACTCAATCCTAGTTCTAACTAACTCAGAATGGAGGCAGCCACGCTTTATTTATACACAGAATTGAAACCCCAGCCCAGAGGGGGTGCAAATCCCAAGGAGATAGACCACTATAGCTAAAGGATAGTCCATCAATGCCTGATTTGAAGTTGAACTGAGTTTCTACAGAGTCTGAATGTCAATTGAAGAGTTGATCTGATGGACACCTCAACTTGTTGACTGAAGCATCCACCAAAACTCATCTATATGAGCCCACACATGTGGGAGAGAGGGAGGGAAAAATTCCCCATAAAGGATGCTGAAGTTCAACTCTGGATCTATCTAGATCACCTCCTTCAGTTAAGGATTTGTCAGATCCAGTCAATCTGGTTTAGATCTGACTGATTTCAATCAAATTAGCTAAGAATCCACTGATCTAGGATTTTGGATTTGCTCCATTATTCATCAATTTATTAATTAAAATAATCAATAATTGATTTTTTGGGGCTTTCTGACCTGAGTGATGGAAAATCACTTAAAACTAGGAAATAGTGGGTCTATAGGTTTGCTAGGTTCTCTTAGCTTGAAAATGAGCACCTACATGATTGAAACGGACTTCCGAGGTCATTTTTATTACAAAACCATTTTTTCCAATTAAGCTATTAAAAAATAGCCTAAGTTTTGGAAAAAATTAAATTTTAATAAAAAACATTGAAAAAATTTTAAAATTTAAAAAATTTAAAAAACCTAGGGGGACTTAGACATGTTCATATGACTCGACCATGATTCCTAGCATGTTTATACATTGACACATAGACTCTAATAACCTCAATAGGCCTAAATGCCAAGCTGACCACCCCAATTTTGGAGGTATTGAGTGAAAAACTCAAAAAGTATAAGTCGTTTATTCAACAACCAATAATAACAAAGGCAAAAAACACCCTAGGTTGATCGGATTGACAAATAAAGTCTATGAGACCGAGTCTTTTATAGACACTATCATGATATAAAATTTATTATAACTCCCCCAAGGGGGTATGAACATGTGATATAGTACAACAAAGTTTCCCAAAAACAAGACTGAAGGTCTTCTAAAGTCCGAACAAGTTATCCTTGTCCGGTTCACCAAGCTCACTTGATAAAAAACCACTAAGTACAACTTAGGTGGTAACAAGGCCCATTTTAAATTTAAATTTCCTCTAATGCAACTTTAATGAGTTCCTCTTTTCTATCGCGAACAAGTCATTGAGATATAATAGGAGCATCACTGGTCTTTCACCTTCAATTTTGAAGTAAATATTGGAATCTTCTTTACTCTCAGTAAATCCTAGAGTCATAAGTAATTTTTCCATCCTATTGCATCATGTTGTACCTTAGGATCTTCTACAGTCACTCCCTCTAAAGTGTAGCATCATACTCCCTCTATATTTTGTACTCTATGCGTTGAAACATTCTTTACTAGAGTGACAATGAGCTTCCTATGCTACTAATATTTTTTGTATCCATCTAGGGTCACTGGATACCAAGATCCTCTATCTTGAACCTTTTCAAAAGTTCTTCTTGCACCCATCTATGAGCTTGTCATCCTCTATAGGCTTTCATCTTCAACCTTGTAGCAAAGGTTAAGATCTTCATCACTCTAGGTCATTTTCAAGCTCCTCATGTATGTGTTATTCCATGGGTGACTTCTGAACTCGTACAAGGACTTCTTTAATTTGCACACATGAGTCTTCCTATCATGTGTCTTCACTTCTAGTGGCTGCAAATGTCTCTTTGTAGTATATGCTTTCTTTCCATGAGAAGCCTCATGATATGAATCTTGTATCCCACGATGTTTCCATCTACTGCATGCTAGATCTTGCAGATCCATATGGAAGATACTACGGACTTCCCTTGAGGTCTCGATATTGCATCCTAGACATAATTCTTCTTGAACTCGAACTCTCCTTCCATTTCTTCTTGGATACTTCTTAATAGATGGAAGGTTCTACATCAATGATGTCACTCAACAGTGTCACATAATTGCATTCGTAATGTTATTCTTCATTATGTATTATTTATCGAACTGTCGTCACTTTTTTTTCGGAACAAGTATCATCCTTATTTTCTTGTAGGTGATTGTATGCGATCTTTCCTACAAGTCAAATGCATTAGTTATATGGTTATAAACATTTCATAAGGTATATTCATAATGAAAAATTCTTATGCATAAAGATATAATCATGCAACTATGTTATCCAATACAACATTCATCCATATCACTGAAACTTTCTAGATGCCTTCCATCTCTACCATGAGATCATTGATATTGTGCAATAATCCAATATGTCAGCAAAGAGGTTTCATTATAGATAAGTAGCAATGGAGAGTTGTATAGCACCATGGGATACTTACCCATCACATGCATATTAGTAGTATACTGTCATTAATGCAAACATTTTATCATGCATAACACATCAAATGAATATAAACAAATGCATAACACATCAATTGAATATAAACAAATGCATAACAAAATAATATCATGAAAAGATAATTGAATACTTATCTTTATTTGTTTTGTGGGTAGACTCCTTCTTGAGCATTCAGCTTCATCATCTTCTTCATTCATGACATCATCATTTCTTATCCAAATGCTAAGATGGATAAGAGGTTCTTCGAGAATTGAGTTCTTCATATTCCTCATTGCTTGATCTGCAGTTGCTCCCATCTTCTTTTCTCTTATTATGAATCAAGATTCTTCTTGTGTGCACTCTTCCTAGATTCTACTGAAATTAATCACTTCCTTCTGGCACACATTCCTTGAATGAATGAATCCCATGATCCTAGGAGGCCATTTAAGGTGGTTATCACAACTTCTATATTCTCCACTTCTTCTTCTACCGCTTCAAGTTTTTCTTTGATTTGAGAGACCCTTGTAAAGTATGACTGTATGGTCTCTGCATTCTAGATCTTCACATTCTTTAACTACTTTGTCAAAGTCATATTCTGATTTATGTTCTTTCCTTCAAATATCTTGGTCAAGGATTCAAACATCTCTTTAGGTGTATTTAGGGAAGACACATGTGGTATAAGGTGATCCTTGATAAAATCAATAATAATCTTCTTGGACTTGACCAAGTTCTTATTGTGTAAGGCTTTAGCCTCATCTCCCTCTAGAACTGAAACCTCTCCACTTATGTAGGTATCCAATTCATTTTCTTCAAGGACCAGTAAAAACTTATAATTCCATGCTCAAAAGTTTTTAGCTTCACCAAGCTTGTCATCAAGCTGGTGTGATAGGTCATTTTGAAATGATAACCTCATATGTAAATAACAAAATATTAGATCTTATCGATTTGAGGTGTCCGTCCTGGTTCCAGATCTGGTTGATCTAGGGCTTGTCAGAGAAACCCTAATTTTAAAAACTTGGAATTTCAAAATTCTGATTGGATAGAAATATGGGCCTCTTCAAGGCGATCTGTCCAATGTGCTCCTTTTATGAAAACCGTGGAGGGAAGCTCCCGAAACAGGAATCCCTACTTTTCCAAACTCTTCTACAGAAATCCCTATGATTGTTTCTATGGTATCTAAGAATGTACTACTCCTCTGTGTCTAAAATTTCATATTGAGGTTTCCTCATCTGTCTTATTTCCAACAACATAGGTTTGAAAAGAATTGGTTTCACCAATTGGGACCTATGAAAGTTTTTCCAAGGTGACTTATTTCAGGACTGTTCAACATAGGAAACTTGTATGGACTTCCACGTGTCACTATTTTACCTTTGGAGTCTGAAACTTTTACCACATAAAGTACAGTACATTCCCTATATGGAACATCTTGAAAATTTTCATTTGGATATTTGTAGCCCAAGATACAACAATTCTCCCTAGGTGTCATGTTTAGGGATGAATCTTGGAAGAGGCTAGAACCCTGATTTGGAGGAATCATATCTCCCAGAATTTAGCGAATATGAGGCTGAAAGTTTTCACAGGGGACATAACAATTTTATCTTTGTCCTGTGAAAAAATTGGCCCCTAAGACATCTTCAATCTTGAGATATAGCGAAGGTACCAAAACTACCAGTTTTAGTTTTTTAGGGTTTTTCAGGCCCTGTGGTCAAACTAGGGTTTGACTCTCCCATAGTTTTACCCAACCAAAAATATCGACCTTGGTTTCTAAATTTCAATTTTGATGAGGTGATAAATCCTATGCTAGGCTCACTCAAAAATTCATCTTCTGTAAAAATCCCTAATTTCCTGCAACAAAAACTGATAATGCCCGGAATCAAATTCTGCTTCAACAGAAAGATGTTCTCTTCAATGGAGAGTTAGGATAGCTTCCTTTTGTTGATGGATTGTGGAGAGAGACCCAAAAATTAAGAATCCCTAGCTTCTGCAGCTGCACAGTGTCTTCTTCTCAAGTTAGCTATGATACCATGTTATATTTTTATCATTTAAGCAACATGATCTTAGGATCTTATCTGAGAGAATAACATGCACAACAATAATCACAAGAGACAAGATACATAAAGAATTTTCCTTGGAGAAACCATAAAGGAGAAAACCCCGCAACTTCTTTATAGCTAGAATGAGCACCAATGGCAGCAGTAAAAACCAAAGAAAAAAAATGTGATCTCCAATAGCTATTCTCTCTCTCACTTGTGTGAGCACTTCCTCTCTCACTCAGCCCCAGTTGAGTGAGTGTATATATCAAATAGAGAGGATCACTCTCTATTTATACTAATTTCTGACTTGACAATTACTTACCATGGTCGACATCTCTAGGAGAGTCTAATAATCCTAGTGCCCCTCAATTGTGGGGACTTTCCCCCCCTCATCAATAAGGATGGTTAACCTCAAATCAATTATGGGGACTATTGCCTCGAATTACAACTGAGGGTTAACCTCATTGACTTTACATGAATTTATTATATTAATGACTCTCCCGATAGGAACATCGGGGTATAATGAAATACAAATGATTCTCCTGATAGGAACATCGGGGTACAATATAATATATACAAGTGAATACATTCTGAAGTTACAAATAGATAAACAATGGATACCAATACAAATGTTCATGATGCTCTATAGCTCATCCCAGACATTGTTCTAAAGGTAGTGTTGGTCGCATATCCAGTGGATCTACATGCACATTGTCAGATGCAGTCAATGATAGAATTTTATAATGTGCTAGGAGGGACAGATGATGATGATGATCTACAGAATATCAATATTCCAGAAATAGAAGGGATTCGGTATGTCACAACACCTGATGTGCTAACGGATCCAATGAATCAACCATTGAAGATCAGAAAGGTAAACAATGGGATGGAAGAGAACCCAAATTTTGAAAATGTTGGGGACTACTAGGATGAATAAACAATGACGAAGATCATAGACTTGTTGCATGAATTCCAATATTTGTTCCCTAAAAATTTTACTAGATGAAGTGGATACTAGGAGATTTAGGGGAGATGAATATTCCATTGAATCCATATGCTAAACTAGTAAGGCAGAGGCCATATCACCTGAAACTGCGATAAAAAGAGAGGGTCAAAGCTAAGATTGATAGGATATTGAATAATAGAATTATTGATCCAGTCAAGGAATCAAAATGGATCAGTCTTGTGGTGGTCCAAGATAAGGATACGGTTGAGGATTGTATTTGCGTTGACCTCAGAAAGTTGAATGATGTGTGTATGCATGATCCATTTTCGACACCATTCACTGATGAAGTTATAGAAGGCGTAGGTGGTCAGGAGATGTATTCTTTTGTGGATGGATTTTATGGATATCACCATATCAAGATTGCAAAAGAGGATCTCCACAAGACAACATTCATTACTGAATGGGGTTATTTCTAGTACACAGTGATTCCTTTTGGGTTGAAGAATGCGCCTGCAATATTTTCTCGGGTTGTTGTCACTCCATTCAAAGATTTCATTCAAATATTTTTGCAAGTTTATATGGATGACTGGACAATTTATAGATTGATCAGGGACTATCTGGAAAACATGCGACTGAATCTAGAGAGATGTCGACAACATCAAATCACACTAAACCCAAAGAAGTGTATATTTTGTGCACCATTTGGGATGTTGTTGGGTCACATTGTTTGCAAGCAAGGACTATTGGTTGACCCTACGAATATTGCGCTGATTTTGAGCTTACCACCACCTATGAATGTGAAGATGCTTAGATAAACGTTGGAGAACATAGGGTATTATTGCAATTTCATACTAGGTTATGCTACGATCACAGCTCCTATGGAAAAATTACTGAAAAGGATGCTATATTTTTATGGAGTCAAGAGTGTTTAGATAGTTTTGATATGCTAAAAACCAAGATGGATTCCACACCAATACTAGTATTTCTTTATTGGAACAAGGATTTCCATGTTCATGTGAATGCATCATCTGTTGCGATGGGAGTGGTGCCCGTGAAACCAGGAGAAGTAGATCTAGATCAACCGATTGCTTTCACTAGTTGGAAGCTATCGTCTTTAGAGAAAAGTTATACAACCACAGAGAGGGAAGGTCTGGCGATGGTATATGTGCTACATAAGTTTAGGCATGACCTATTGGGTGGTCATTTCAAGATGTTTATGGACCATTCTACACTCAGATATATGCGGACCCATGTCTTCCCCATCCCCTAGTAAGTATCTCTACTATGTTATATTCATTGATGATTCTCCTATAAGGCCTAGATTTACTTCATGAAAGAAAAAAGTGAAACTTTTAGTAAATTCCAAGAGTATAAATCCTTAGTTGAGAATTAGACAAGTAGGAATATTCATGCCCCAAGGTTTGATAATGGTGGAGAATTTGAATAAAATGTGTTTAATGAATTTTGTAGTGATGCAAGGATATGTAGACAATTAATAATTCCTTATAACCCTCAACAAAATGGGGTTGTATAGAGAAATAATATAATTGTTTGCGAGGCTACAAAAGCCATGTTACATGATCAAGATCTATCTGCTTATTTGTGGAAAGAAGCTACTAGTACAGTAGTGTGTAGTTCCTAATGAGAAAAAACCAAAGAGGTGTTCATGGGTGAGAAGCCAGACATATCAGATCTTCATATTTTTGGATGTCTTGTGTGTATTCACATACCAAAATAAAAGAAAACCAAGATGGAACCCTCTAAACTGAAGGGAACATTTGTAGGCTACAGTGAGACCTCTATGGTATTCATAATTTATGTACCTAGTGAGAGACACGTTGAGGTTAGTTGAGATGTGACTTTCCATGAGGAGGAATCAGTCAAGAGGTCAAAATATCTTCAATGTGTTCCAAAGAGATATGAGGTTTAGGCTCCTATATCATAGGATCATGATGATGATTCTTCCCCTTCTGATGTTCAGAGGGAGTATCCAAAAAAACATGCATATGTACCTGTCACTGATGAACCAGTTGAACCAGTTGATTAACCTCCTTTAAAGAGGAGTTCATCATGGTGCTAAGATATATTAACAGGTATTGAGAATCATGGAGCACCAATAGGAACTTTAAGACAGTGAAAGTATCCTCATAGGTATTCAGGATATGTTGCATTGATGAGAAACATAAGTAAATCAGAGCCTTCATCATATGAAGAGGCTCCAGAGAAGTACGTATGGAAATATGCTATGAAAGAGGAATATCAATCTATTCCAAAGAATGACATTTGGGATATTGTTCCCAAAACTGAGAGGAAGTAAGTTGTAACTTCCATATGGATTTACAAGATAAAGCATGTTGTAGATGGCAGTGTGGAAAAGTACAAATCTAGGTTTGTTTCTTATGTATTTTATTAGAAAGAGGGCATTGATTCTGACGATACTTTTGCTCCAATTTCCAGGTATACTACCATTAGATCTATTATTTCACTTCCATCAATATTGGGATGGAAGCTTCACTAGATGGATGTGAAGACTACCTTCCTCAATGGTAATGTTGAGGAAGAGGTTTGAATTGATCATCCTAATGAATTTTTGATACATGGGAAGGAGTCCCATATGTGCAAGCTGAAGAAATCCATGTATGGGTTAAAACAAACCCCTCAAGCTTGGTGTGTTAGAATAGACAGTTATCTTCAAAAATTTGGTTTCTTGAAGAGTGATGCAAATTCAAATTTGTACTTCAAAGTAGTGGAGAACCAACCTATGGAAATAGTCCCGTATGTGGATGATATTTTACTCACTAGAGAGGAAAGACTAATTACATAGTGTCAGAGGGAGATTACCTCGGAGATTGATATGAAAGACTTAAGTGTTATCCACTACCTCCTAGGGATTGAGATTTTGAATATGAATGATGAGATATTTATATCTCAGGGGAAGTACATTGTGGAGATATTCCGCATGTTTGGCATGGTGGATTATAAATCCATGAATAATAAAATGGATTCCAATTTGAGGAAACTCCGTGACACTAAAAATGGATTGGATCCAGTGAACCTCATATTATATAGACAATTGATTGGCTCATTGATGTACCTGATACATTCAAGGCCATACATTTTCTATGTGGTTAGCATAATGAGTTAGTTCATGACTGATCCTAGACACAAAAAATGGGTTGCAGGTAATCATATTTTGAGATGCCTTTGTGGTACAGTTGGTTATGGACTTAGGTATGACTCCAATGGAGGAGTGTTATTGCTTGGATATAATGATTCTGATTCAGGTGGTAGCATTGTTGATTGAAATAGCAATTCCAAGTATTTTTTCATCTTGGGTCCTGCTATGATTTCATGGTACAAAAAAATGCAGCGTTTAGTTTGCCTGAGCACTGTAGAGGTTGATAACATTGCTTCTAGTACTGCTTCCGAAGAAGCAGTGTGGCTGAGAAAGATACTTGGAATATTTTTTGGTGTAAATAAAGAGCCTACCATTATAAGGTGTGACAACTAGAGTTTTATAAATATTTACAAAAATAATGTGTTTCATGACAAGTCAAAACAAATAGAAATGAAGTATCACTTCATTCAAGACATGGTTCATATAGGTATTGTATAACTTCAGTACATAGTTACTGATGAGTATATTACATATGTGATGACAAAGCCTCAATCTGTGATGAATTTCAGACACTTCTGAGATATTCTTGGTATGACAGAGAATGTCTCCCTCACTAAGAGGGAGTGTTAAATGTACAACATCAGGCTCCATTCTCCATGAGAGTTGTGTTGTATCAAGTCTAGAACTTTAGTTGTATTAATTTTAGAAACCTCTTCATGAGACTTGTGTTGTATCAAGTATGAAAATTATGTTGTATTAAGTTCATAAAATTAAGTTGTATTAAGTTACGAGCTTGTGTTGTATCAAGATAGATTGTTGAGGATATGAGAGATGCATGTACTATGATGTTACGTTTTATTAAGATTGAGATCTTATGTTGTATTAATATTAGGACCTTGTGTTGTATGAAGGTCAAATACTTGTGTTGTATCAAGTCTATAACTTATGTTGTATTAAGTTGAGAAGTCTTGTGTTATATCAATACTGGTCTTGTATCAATAACATATGACATGTGTTGTATCAATTCATGAGGATATAATATGTGATGTATGGCTTGTTAGGATTATTAATCCTCCCTTGTCCAAATTTGGTCATATGTCTAATTTGGGAGTCATGTCTAAATCGGGAGTCCATCCAGTCTATTTATAGTCATTAACACCATTGGGTCCACTTGACCTAATTGGGGCACATGTTTTAGTTACTAAAGTGTGGGGAACACTAATTGAGGCTCACTACAACTTATTGCACTTGATTGCATAAGTTTAGGAGTCTCCTAGACCAATCCCTACAATTTAGAAAGCCATTGGGAGTGCCGAAAACAACCAAGGTCAGTTCACTTCAGTTAATGACTAGTCAAGCTAAGTTAGGAGTCAATTACATTCAGTTCAAGTCCTCCACATTCAGTTAGCGCTAGGATTACTTGACTGCACACATGTGGGGCACATTTCTCACCTACCATAGTCAGTTAACCATTGGTCAACACTGAATGTAACACTTGAGTTGTGTTTTAGAGCTCTGATGAACTCTGGTTATGGTTTAGACAAGGTCAGTTAACCACTGAGTCCTCCGATAATGACTTAGACAAGGTCTTGGTTACCTATATTCAAGTAGAGTCTAATCAATTCAAACTTCCTCATGTGGATTCAAATTGCTTGTGGCTATTAAATCCATTTTACTTCATTGTAATTATCATCTGAAATACTTTTTTATTAATGAAAGCATTCACAGTTGCAAGCCTTTTGCACTGTTTCATTCTTCAATTGCTGAGTAAATTGTGATATCTTCTTTGTGAGTTGTGTATTTGTCTACAGATCTATGTGCTCAAATTTACATGGTATCAGAGCCTCAATGGACAAGAATCCTTTCCTCCTCATATCTCCAACCAGATCATTTTTTGAGCAAAATTGCTCCTTCTAGCACTGCACCAGAAGCGGAGAATTTACCACTTAATACCCCAAGCAAAGGAATTGTTGATCAAGCTTGCTTGATTAACTAAGCTGGGTGTGAAGGAAATTCCAAAAGTGCAGGCTGTCGACCTTACTGTTTATGTTTGATTGTGTGACAGGTTATCAGCTTTTCTTATAGCATTCGCTACAAGCAACCTCTTCTTCTCACTGCATTCGCTACAGCAACTCAGTCTTTCTTATTACATTCAAAATGGCTCACTCAGTGGAGCTTCTCACTCCCTTCAACTATCACCAGTGGAAGGATGACATGAGATTATTTCTCCGCACCAAGCATCTCTTTAGACTCATAGAAGAAATAGAAGAAGAGCCAGAAACAGATAAAGACAAAGCTAAGTACATGAACAGGCTTGATGAAGCCATTGGACTCATGCTCTCCTCAGTCTCTAAAGATCTTCGATTTCACATGCAAGACTTGAACACTCCCAAGGAGGTTTGGGACAAGCTTTCTTCCTTATTTGATAAGCATGATGAGATGAGGATCCATCAGCTAGAAAATGATTTGATTACTCTCAATCCATCCAATTTCAAATCTCTAAATTAATTCTTCTCAAAGTTCAAGAACCTGATATATCAATTGAAGCAATGCAAAGTGAAGAAGGATGAAGATCAGCTCATCCTTGCTATTCTCACAAAGCTCGATTCAGACTAATCAGTCTTTGTATCCACCTTCCAAACAGTAAGGCTCACTACTCCAAATTGGAAGATGCCCACTCTTAATGCTTTCATCCAATCTCTTATTTCTGAGAATGATAAATTGATCCAAATGGGGATCATTCGATCTCCCAAAGATCTAGATCTTGTTGTAAGAGGAGATAAGGTAGCGAATGACAAAGGGAAGCAAAGAGATGAGTCTGAGCAGTCAAAAGAACCTTCAGGTTTGAAGAGAAGCAAGAAGAATGGCAAAGGCAAGGTCCTCTACGCTTACTGTGGAAGGGGCTTCCATTCAGAAAGCTCATGTATGAGAAGACAACTTGATGAAATGGCTCTTCTTTTAAAAAAGCACAACATTTCTATACCTGCTAACACAAGGAAGGAAGAATCTGAAGAAGAAGAAGAAGAATACCAAAGGAAAGGACATGCACTGAAGGCTTGCTACACATCTACACCTACCTTCTTCATTGATTTTGGAGCTTCCAACCATATGGCTGCATCCAGAGAATCATTCTCTTGTTTTCAGTCCTTTGATGGTCCTAGTATTCAGATGGGAAATAACAGTAAAGTCCAAACTGAAGGGAAGGGCTCTATCCAACTTAAACATGGAAGGTTCAAAGATGTGCTCTTTGTTCCCTCCCTGGCTTCAAACCTGTTATCTGTCTATCAGATGACCAATACTAGATCTCCAAAGCGAGTGATATTTGGTCCTGACTCAGTAGAGATCACTAATATCTCTACTGGGAGCATCATAGCAAAGGGTATTGTGAATCATGCTTCAAAAGCATATGGGTTCTCACATTTCATGCCTCCTTCAGAACCAGTGCACTCTCAACAACCACCTGCAAGGAAAGGTAAAATCATTGCATCTACTTCTTTTACAGCTTCTACTAGTATTGCAGATCCATCTATATCAGTTTATGACATTAAGATTCAGGGTGACTCAGATCTAGATTCAGTCCCTACTTCCAAACTGGAAGCTAGGAATATGACAGGAAACTCACCTGACACACAGAAAGGAAAGACTCTTGTTCTATGTCATACTATTTTACCTCCTTCAGAGAGATGCAATAGACTTCCTGTAAGATGCAATATGGCAAGGGCTCAGTCTTACTACATTAAGAAGAATGGATATGATCATACACCTCTTCATTCAGCAAGAGACAAAGGTTACATTCCTCCTTCCTCCCATCATCATTTTTGGAGAAGAAGGAGAAGTCTACATGCCAAGCCCCATAATACCTGTGCACAGCACACCATGCATGCTACTTCACTACCTCACAGAGATGAAGATTGCAGCAACATATTTTCAATTTTTTCAAACTTGAGACCTGATTCTACCTGCTTAGCTAGAGGAAGGGCTTTTTTCCCATGTGGTTTTTCCCTAACTCCTTGTATTAAGCAGTTACTTTATTTTACTTGATGTAATGGGTGACCTATGGTCTTAGTTACCAGGGCCCACAGTTTGTCCAAGTTAGCATTCAGGGGGGGTGTTAGGATTATTAATCCTCCCTTGTCCAAATTTGGTCATATGTCTAATTTGGGAGTCATGTCTAAATCGAGAGTCTATCCAATCTATTTATAGTCATTAACACCATTGGGTCCACTTGACCTAATTGGGGCACATGTTTCAGTTACTAAAGTGTGGGGAACACTAATTGAGGCTCACTGCAACTTATTGCACTTGATTGCATAAGTTTATGAGTCTCCTAGACCAATCCCTACAATTTAGGAAGCCACTGGGAGTGCCAAAACCAACCAAGGTCAGTTCACTTCATTTAATGACTAGTCAAGCTAAGTTAGGAGTCAGTTACATTCAGTGCAAGTCCTCCACATTCAGTTAGCGCTAGGTTTACTTGACTGCACACATGTGGGGTGCATTTCTTACCTACCACAGTCAGTTAATCATTGGTCAACACTGAATGTAACACTTGAGTTGTGTTTTAGAGCTCCGATGAACTGTGGTTATGGTTTAGACAAGGTCAGTTAACCACTGAGTCCTCTAATAATGATTTAGACAAGGTCTTGGTTACCTACAGTCAAGTAGAGTCTAATCAATTCAAACTTCCTCATGTGGATTCAAATTGCTTATGGCTATTAAAGCCATTTTAATTCATTGTAATTATCATCTGAATTACTTTTTGATTAATGAAAGCATTCACAGCTGCAAACCTTTTGCACTATTTCATTCTTCAATTGCTGAGTAAATTGTGAGATCTTCTTTGTGAGTTGTGTATTTGTCTACAGATCTATATGCTCAAATTTGCATGGCTAGTCATGGTCACCAAGTGTTTTAAGTCTCCTTTAGAGATTAAATACACCTAGAGTTATTTACTTTAGCATATGACTATATGACCAGGGGAAATACATATGATCATAGGTTGGAAACAATTCTTTGGAGTATGGTATGAAAAATCTGATTAATTAATTAAACACTCATATACCATGCAAAATTAATTAATGATAAATGAGATGAGCACAGAGACAGAGTAAAGATTATAATTTCCTATGTCAGACATCCAGCGAACTTGAATTATGTTGGCAGGCATTTTTGGGATAAGGTAGTTGTGCAGCATCATAGATGCTGGACAAGATAAAAGACAAAGTGCAAGTGGAAGATGGTGCAAAAGTCGAAGATTATAATATTTTATGTCATCTTTTGTATTTTGGACCACATTTTGTGGAAATTGGTCATTATTTAATAGAGTTAGTTAAGAATTAGTTACAAAGTTTCCTAAGTGAAACTTAAATTTAAAGGTGCACACCTATAAGTAGATGTAGAATTGCAAGTGTTAGGGGGACTTTTAAAAAAAAACACTTGTTGATCTGTGATTTTGTACAGAAGTAATATGACATGACGAAAGTTGAGCTGAATCATTATGTTCGTTTCTATTTTCTTGTTTTTCTATTTTCTACGACTCAATTATGAATGCAATGTGTATCTGCGACATGGATCAGTAAATCATGCGATGTTTCCCTGCTTTCAATGATGCTATTATGTTGGATCTATTTTCACATCAATGAGTTTATTGTAGTTCTGATATAATAATGTGATCTATTGAATGATGATATGGCTATGTAAATGCATGAGTTGAATGATCAGATATGGTAATATTGAGATAAGTTGATAAGTATATGCACAGTGTCCTCTCTCATTCTATAGAAACTTGATTCCTTCAGCTCTCCCTCAAATATCTCGGGTGAGACTTCATCCCATCTGCGGGTGTTGCAGGATGGGGTAAAACATGTCTGGGATGGTGTAGCTAGGGTTTTACCCCTAGCTTGTGCGAATGAGCACCTACTAAGGAGAATGGATTCCTTAATAGCAGTTCAATAATATGTGAAATAAAAGATGCTAAACAGAAATAAAAACTAATCTAAACATGTTCATGAAGCAAAACAACAAAAATTAAAGAATTATTTTTTATTGATCTGACCTCCAATGTGGAGGTTGGTGAAGCCCGTTGCGCTGATCTGAGAGGTTACTCCGAGCTCCAGCTGCTCCTTCTCTTTCTCCAATGGTGGAAATGGGCCAAAAGGGGCTCTCACGGTGAAAGTAGCTCAAGGATGAGCTAGGGTTTCAAGAGCAATTTTGGCAGAGGCAGGATACTTGTGATTGTGGATTTGAAATAAGGGGTCTCCATCACTTATTTATAGTGGTGGAGTGCCGGTTCAGGGTTAGGGTTTCAGCTGTTTAGGGTTTTTTCCTCCTTTTCCTCATTATTTTATATTTTTTCTTCCTTTTTGGAGATTTTTGCTTTTTTGGAGGAATTTTGGATATTTTTGGAGAAAAAGAGGGTTTTATGGCCTTTTGGAGGCATTTTAAGCCTTTTGGAGGCTTTTTAGATGGTTTTATGGGTTTTTGATGGAAATATGGTAGGAAAATGGACAAATGAGCCATGTAATGGGGTAGATGAGGTAGTGAACCATTTTTGGGTGTTAACAGATTTCCCCCCAATGTGCGAGGGCAGGAGCTCATCGTATGGCCGATGGACATCATAAGTCATATTCATTTTTCCTGGGGTGTGGAGAAGAGAAGGAACAAACTGAAGCCCAGAATGACGATCTCGAACCAACTGCAAGGACTGAAAAGTACATAACCTCAATAATGGATGAGGAATCATCTGATCATCTGGACGAGGCGGGCATACCCATGCTCGTATCAAGATACCTAAAAATAACAGTGAGGGTCGAAAAGAGGGACCTGTAGGATACATAGAAATCCACTGTGTATATCATAAGGGTCTAGAAGGGACACAAATCTGGAACATACTGCTGGGATGACCATGTCTGAGCTGAATCAACTTGATGCACTGGAATGACAGTAGTGCTACTGAATGTGGTTCCAAAGGAACTAATGAGCTGCTGGATCAAAGTGACAACGGTCACACTTGCAATGGTACACTGATCTGGAACTGAACTGGGTACTCAAGGAAGCATGGAACTGGATGGCTTCCGAATACAATCGCCAATGCAGCCTGGACATCCACGGGGACATATAACTGAGTGTTCTGAAGTGACTCACCAATGTGCTAGAGTCGGGGGAAATCTAGGGTCTTCGACACATAATGGAAAGGATATACATCCTGCGCGAATCTCAACGATGCGATTAAGGTGCTGAAGTCGAGCATGTGAGAAACAACTATTCGGAGAGGCATTGATGACTCCTCCCAAAATGGTCCGTAGGCACTCACCACAGATGGTGATGGGTCCAAGGTGCAGGGGCCTCTAGGTCTATCCTCTGGAATAGAGGGGCTGTCGTCGACAGAGGGAGACCTGCAACTATCAAGGCAATGATGTTTCCTTGATAGGAGCGCGAGGTGAAAAACCGAACTGTGATAGTACTGATGGTGGGAGTGATAAACTGGGGGGAATAACTGGGCAAGTAGAGTGGGTGGACTCAAACTTCCTTTGTTCAGAGTATGATGGCGGGGATGATCGGGCAGCATATGAGACTGAGTGGTGGTAAAGGGATCATAGCGGTATAGGATCTGAGGGTGAATGGGCTGAGGGAGACTCAAGCTGTGGTAAAATGGGAGGAGATTGCAGAATAATCTGAACAAAGGCGACCTGATTGGGGGTGCTACCGAGAGGATCGATCATAGCGCCAAGAGGCGTGGGGGGACTTCTTCATGGGTTAGGGAACTAGAAGAAGTGTGGATATAAAATGGTACTGTCGTGTGGATTTTACGAGCCCAGGACAATTCATGCTCGTGGTTGCTTTCAATTTTAAGGAGTCTGAAAGAAAATAAGAAGACTCTGAAGTAATAGAATGGTACTGTCGTGTGTATTTTACGAGCCCAGGACAGTACATGCTCGTGGTTGCTTTCAATTTTAAGGAGTCTGAAAGAAAATAAGAAGACTCTGAATTAATGGCCAGGAAAGGAGGAAGTGTTCAATGAAGGAACATTTATGATGACCAGGACTGAGGGTGGGGGGGGACACTGGTGGGCCTCCTTGCGGGGTGAATGAATGGTGGCAAAATAACGAAACATTTGCAGTATGACAGGAGTGGATGGCTCATGTAAAAAGTGTGAAATAATCTGATGACGGCTGATGTGGCGCGCAATTTGATGCGGCAAGGTGTAGGGACGCAATGTTGAAATTGTACCAAGTGAGAGCGAGAAATGATCTCAAGCATCATCACGAGCTCGGAAAAATGAATCCGGCGATATAAAAAGTGTTAAAAACAGAGAGCGGCTGAAGTGGCGCGTAAATCGAGGCGACTATTGGTATCGAAAAAATGGTCAAAAATGATGTAGCAAAAAATAATGCAACAAGGTGACCATCGTGCTGGTCTCGTCATGCTGATTCCAATGGTGGAAACGGTTCGAAAAATGGACTCCGTATGGGTTCAGAAAAGCCAAAACAAGAAAAAGTCAACGGACTATAAATAGTAAGTGGGACCTACATGACAAGTGTCATTTGTACTAGTGAACTTTGACTCGTGATCGGAGTGGGCCAGAGCTGAGGTGTCATTTCTGGACGATCCGACTGGTCGACTTCAGATTCGGGAAAGACAAGTATGCCGTCAAACTCATACCTGCATTTTGTTTGGGTCTGGGGGGCAGGTAGTGGGTCCCAGGGTTTGTTTGGCAGCTTTGATATTCTGAAGAGTGGCACGACGATCTTCATCGGCTTGTTCGAGGGACAACAGACGTTTCTCTAGGGGGGAGGTATCGGGGAGAAGCTCAACGACGATGTGTAAGGCGGGTATCTGACACTCAATGGGGAGGACAGATTCTACACAGTGAACTAAATGAAACAGGGTAAAACCAGTGGTGGTCTTGGTGGAGGTACGGTAAGCCGATAAGGAAAGGAATAGCATATGGTGCCAATTAGACTTATGCCGGTCAACAGTACATTGGAGTATGGTTTTTAGGATTTTGTTAACAGCTTCTACTTGACCGTTCCCTTGAGGGTAGTAAGCCGAGGAAAACTGGTGTTGGAACTTGAGGAAGATGGATAATTCACGCCAAACGGAATCTTCAAAGTGTGATCCATGGTCTGAGACCAACTGTTTAGGAACCCTGAATCGAGTGATAACATGGTTGAAAAAGAAACGGGCAGCAGTGTCAGCGGTACAGTTGAAGGTGGGCATGGCTTCCACCCATTTGGTGAAATAATCGACGGCAACAATGATGTACTTATGGCTGTTCGCATATGGGGGTCTACACTCCATGAAGTCGATGGCCTACTTACAAAAGGGACCAACGATGACGACTGGGTGTAACGGGGCGGGTGGTGTCCGGGCCTTGGGGGAAAAAAGCTGGCAGTTATGGCAATGCTTGACCGCAGTGATGCAGTCAGTGAAAAGTGTGGGCCAGAAGTAGTCAGCGTGAACGACCTTTTGGGCAGTGGCCATCCCTGAAAAATGGCCGTCGCAGGCACCACTATGACAATCATTAAGGACCTGTTCAGCTTCCTTGTGTGTAAGGCAATGATGAATAATTGTGTCGACTCCTCGCCGGTAAAGGACATCCCCTAGGAGGAGGTAGCGAGAGGCCTGGTGACGGATACGACGACGTCCATTACGAGTGACGGTGGGTTGGAACTTCTGCGTGCGCAGGTATAACAAGATATCACCATACCACGGGTCATCGGACGAGATAGTGAACAAGTGATTATCGGGTAACTCCTCGGAGATAGGTGGGGTCGGGATGAAGGAAGGGAGATTGGTGATGAGCTGGGCAAGTGCAAGGGCTTTAGTGCTCTTAGGTGTTCGGAACGTGAGGTCATATTCCTGGAGGATAATGACCCATTTAGCCACACGACCTTGCAGGAGACATCGGTTTAAGAGATATACCATGGGGTTAGAGTCGACGACGAATGTGGTATGACTAAGTAAAATGTAGTGTCGCAATTTTTGGGCAGAAAATACCACTGCTAGGGCTAGTCACTCCTCATATGGGTAACGTAGGGGTGGGCCGCACAAGGTCTGGCTGATGTAGTAGATGACATGCTCTTGGCGTGAGGTGTTTTCTTGAACCAAGACTCCGGACACAGCATGCTCAGATGCCGAGACATAGAGGATGAAGTCCTGAGAGAAATTTGGAGGGGAGATCAAGGGGGCTTGTGTGAGAGCTTTCTTGAGGGCTTCGAATGCAGCTTCTGCTTGTTCCTCCCAGACAAAGGGTATGTGGGTACGGAGCAGGCGCAAGAAACTGTGAATGGTTGTGGCGTAATCAGGAACGAAGCGTTAAAGAAAATTGGATCGCCCTTGCAGACTTTGGAGTTGCTGGAGCATTCGAGGAGAGGGAAGGTCTAAGATGGCTTGGACTTTCAAGGGATCAATAGTAATTCCTTTCTGGGAAATAATGAAACCTAACAATTGGCCTGCCGGAACGCAAAAGATGAACTTGTGTGGGTTCAAGCGGATCTGATATTTGCGACAACGCAGAAAAACTTGCCAAAGGTCATTAAGGTGGTCTGATCGTTTTCGGGAACGAGCTGTAAGGTCATCAAGGAAGATGAGCAGGATATGGACCAAATCATGAAAGCAATAGGTCATGGCCCGCTGGAATGTGGCACTAGCATTTTTTAGGCCGAAAGGCATGACGCGATAGGCAAAGGTGCCCATGGGGTAGTAAAAGCGGTTTTGTACTGGTCTTCCTTTCGGATTTGGATCTGATTGTATCCAGAAAAATCGTCCATGAACGAGAGGACTTCATGCCCCGCACACGCATCAATGAGCTGGTCAATAAATGGCGTAGGGAAATTGTCTTTGGGACAGGCGCGGTTTAGGTCTTAGAATTCAGTGCATACTCTAACGGTGTCTTGTTTCTTGTTGACAGGAACAGGGTTTGAAACCCAGGTGGTATAGGCAATCGGATAAATGAATCCTGCCGTGCGAAGTTTCTTGATCTCTGTTTTGACAGCTGGGAGTTTTGAGGGATGAATGGGACGCTGTTTCTGACGAACGGGGGGTACATCAGGCCATGTGTCAATGTGGTGCTCTATAATGGCAGGGTCAAGACCAGGCATTTCGGTATAGGACCAGGCAAAGACATCACGAAATTCTTTGAAGAGGGTTTTGTATCCCTCAATCTCCTGCTCAGTGCAAGATGCTCCTAAAGCGATGAGTTCGGGGGTGCCTCCAGGGGCAGCGATATCAATTTGGATGACAGGTGAGATGTTGGACATGTTACCCTCTTCGAAGGCGTCAGGAGCAGGAATAGGGTCCTTGAACTAGTCGACCTTGGGGGGAAGGAAGTCTTTGGATTCAACTGCAAATTGGGTAGCAGTGTTAGAGGAAGATTCATCTGGGAGGAAGTAGGAACGATGGTGCATGTCATCCCAAGGATAATCTGGGGTAGTGAGAGCCTCGAGAATCTCCTCATCCGTACAAAATGTTTGTGTCGTCAAATCGGTTGACGAAGGGGTAGTGGTGGAAGAGATCATATAAATGGTATTAACCTCTTCGGAAGAGGAAGAGTCCGGGGGGTGGATCTCCACAAAGGTGGGTGGTGCTGTCTCAAGATCCAAATTGTTCATTTCAAAGAGAGCTTCTCTGTACTCGGGGAGATCGGGACAGTGGTGGGAGTAATGCCCGTAAAAATCGCATAGGACACAAGAGTGGTTAGTGCGCAGGGATTTGTCTCGAGGCTTAGGGGTTGAATCTAGATGGACAACTGGGATAGTGGGGTCGTCGTCAAGCAGTTGCATGTATTCCTGTAACGTCGGTAAATAAGGACATAGGTGAGTCGCATGGCCCAACTCATCGCACAGCATGCATTTGGGAGGAGCACGAAACACAGGTGGATTTTTAACTGTCTTAGGAGGTGGGACAACAGTGTAAGGTTGGGGGCCTATGCCCCCAGTGGGTTTGGTAAGAGGAGGGGGGGGTTTCACGGAGGATGACGGGGTAGCGACACCGGGAGGTGGTTGTATAGTAGTGACAATGGGTTGCACCGGTTGCAGGACGATATCTGGTGTCGGCGGACGAACGGGAGGCGAAAGATACCAAATGGGTAATCCTAAGGTTAACCCATGAAGGCTGAGGGTGACCATGACCGGGGTGCTAACTACTCCTAAGGGAGGGAAGAGGAAAGGAATGGTATGGATGGGTGTAGCACCAATGTGACTAGGTACCAAATGGGGTTGAGGCAACAAGGGCAGTTGATTAATAGGAGTTCGCGTGTTATGGGACAGGGTACATAGGTCGGACACTTCAGTGGCAGGTGACGAGGGTGGAATAGATTCGAAGGTCGAGGAAATTGGTGCGTCTGAGTAAACTCCGGGCCCCATCAAGGAAACAAATGAGGTGGTGACACCCGAAACAGATTGTTCAACCATGGGTAGAACATTTTCAGGTGCCGTGGGGGAATTGGGATCATGGTAGGTGAGTTGGTCAACCTTGACTACGCGTCCTTCATGGGGGAACATCATGGTACGAAAAATGGTAGAAGCAACCGACTGCATGGCATACATGTAGCTGCAGCCATGTAAAAGGTTATAATCAAGTTGTGCATTGATGACCTCGATGTTCATGAGGACGGTTTTGCCAGCCAGCTGGACGGGGACGTTAGTTAAAAGGCCGTGTGGTTGAGCCGAACGGCCGTCGTAGGCTCGCAACGCAGTAGAGGACTGTTGGAGAGCGGGGGATCCCATTTGCTGCCAGATGGAGATGGGCATGACACATGTAGAGGCACCTTCATCAATAATGCATCGATGGACGACAAAATTTTGAATGGAAACAGAAACTTGGAATGCCAAAGTGGAAGGCAGGTGGGGTTCGGATTGGTCCAAATCAAATGCCATTAACTGCGAATCATTTGGATCGATAGCCCCAATGGATGAGAGTAAAGTCTTGCGCTGCGAAGGGCAGTTTTTTAAGACTTCTATTGCAGACATGGCTACGGGGGATTGGGCTAAGTCATCGACAATGTTGTAGTTTGATGCAGCCCACGCATTGGGGTTATTGTTGATACAGTGAAGTGGGAAACGGGGCACTTTGGGAGCGTTATCTAGTGGAGGTGGAGGTATACGTAACGCCTGATCAGTGGGATGAGCGTTAGTAGGTTTATCGGCGGGAGTGGCTTCAGGGGTGGAGCCATATTGGTTCCACTGGGTCTGGAGGTTGACCTCATCGGAGGACATCATCAACAAGTGGTGGGTACCTGAGTCAAGCGCGGGTTGATCAAGAGCAGCGTAAGTGATTTGTTTTTGGGTTGGCGTGTTGGCTTGAGGGGAAGCCAATGGTTGGGTGTTCACTACGCCTTGGGTTGGTAGGGGGTTTTGCAATACCAAAGGTGGTTGCTGAGGTTGTGGCGGGTTGGGTGGTGCTTGAGGAGCCGCCTGCCCTTGGCGGTGTACATCAGCAACCAAAAGTTGCCGAACTCACTCCATATGTGGACAAAAATGTGTGTAGTGGCCATAGACTCCACAAACAGAACAAGGATAATTTGTGCACAAATTGGGGTTTTTAGCCTGCTTGGGCGGGTGATCAGGGTTTTGGTTAGTAGGGGCCGCATTATTACTAGCGGGGGGATTAGGGTGTTGACCAGCTTGCTCGGTCGGTTGGTTGTTCCCATGATTTCGGCCTCTGCCACGGTTTTGTTGGCCCTGGTTGCGTTGGTTGTTCTGGTTTTGCTGCGGGTTTTGTTGAGCGTAAACTTGCCCTTGGACAGCAGGTGGATTCTGAGGTTGCGCATGGGCTGGAGCAGGCTGCGGTGGATGATATGTAGGTGGAGGCTACGCAGGTGTAGCAACCTGAGGGGGTTACTGATAGTGCTGTGGAGTGGGTTGTGGGTGTGCCGCAGGGGTTGGCTGTGGCGGGTAATAAACAGGTTGGGCTTGTGAATGCACAGAAGCTGGTGCAGCCTGCTGGTGGTAGTAGGGCTGAGGTGCGACAAGGGGGGCGTAAGCAGGGGTCGCATGACCGAAACACTGAGGTGGACATGAGGGTCCATGGGTATGGTGGCGATGTGTCATGGGAGCATACGGGTTGGTTGCTCTAGACTGTGAGGTAGCCCGCGAAGGGTCAGGGCCAGGGGTAGGATGGGCTATGGAAAATGGTTGAGGCTGCAAAGAGACATGGCCAATGATGCCGTCGGCAGCGTGGGATGCCCCCGACACATCGTGCTGGGAGGAATTGTCACGAGGGGCGTCAGGTATAATGGTATAGAGATAACCTGACTGGTCGTAAATGAGATCGAATTGTTGGGCCTTAAGGATGGCCTCTTCTTCAGACTGGGGTCGTTCGGATGCTACATCCTTAGTAATGATAGGAAGGATGGATTTGAGGAACCAGTCTAGGAAGATCTGGTCATCTAACTTGATCTTGCATAAACTACGGCGTCAACGCCATTCATGAATGTGGTCCGTGATGTGGGTAGCCGTGTTTTGTCTGCATGATAGTAGGGTCTCAACGCCTGCATCATAGCGGACAGGTAACTGGAAGAACTGCAGGAAGGTTGAGGCAAGGGAAGTAAAGGTGGCATGGGTTCCATGGGGTTGTTCGATATACCACTTGGCAGCAGAGCCAGTGAAAGTGCGCTGTAATAAACGGAGGCGAATAGAGTCGTCTACTATGGAGTTAGAGGAACACCATAGATGGAAGGACATGATATGGTTTTGTGGGTCCTCACCTGCCTTGCCCTCAAACTTAGGGATGTCCGAGGGGAGCTTGGTGGGCATGTGAGGCCACGCAGGGTCGTGTCGGATGGGGTCGTTGGTTAATCTGGCTAGGTCAGGCAGGTTGAGGCTAGCCATGAATGACAAACTAGTCGAAGGATGTGACACGATAGTGGGTTGGACCAAGTTTGGGCCGATGCCCCCAAGTGGAGGGGTCATGTGAGGGATGTTTCCCCCAAATGGGGGAACTAAGGTGGTACAGGACGGTCCCGCACCACCATGTGTAGTATGAGCCACTGATGGAGTGGGAATAGGTATTCCCGCTGTGGGAATAGGTGCCGTGAGGGGAACGGTGAATGGGGGCCCCGTGGAGGGCATACCCATAGCAGGTGTGGTAACTGGTGTAGTGGTGGATGTGCCACCAACGGTCCCTACCAAGATGGGAGTGGGAGTCACGCCAGTCATGGGGCTAGTAGGGGCAGTGTAAAGGGGGTTCTCAGACTCTGGCTCAGAACCAGAGGTAAAATAAGGGGCGTCAGTATCTGGTGATGGAGTCCTATGCCGCTGGCGAGTGGAGTCAAGTGACAAGGCTCGAGATCGATGATAAGTGGTATCAAGTGATGATGATCTGTGTCGATGACGGGTGGTGTCAAGTGAACCGTGCTATGGGGGCTCACCTCTGAGGTGCCGAGAATGTCTCGAGGACTCAATGGTGACAAATGGTGTCAAATCTCTGTGGGTTGAGGTAACTACAAAACAGCTCAAAAACCCTAATGCAACCGAGTGTGCAGAAGGAGAGCTCAAAAAATAGGGCACTCAAGCCAACAATCAACTCAAAACACCCACTGTAACAGCTGTGCTACAATAGGCGGAGTGTCAACAGAAATGGACAGAATACCAACAAGCAGCAGGTTTTCTTAAAAATAAAAAACGGTGGACTCACTAGACCAAAAGGAGGTAAGGAAGCATGCAAACACCTAACTAGAAGTATTATGACTCAACTAGATATATCCTCTACAAGGTGATAAAATCCAAGTCAGACAATATGAATAGCAAATTCAAGTGGCTAAGGTATCCCCCTACCGGGAGGGACACTGGGTAGTCAAATCCTAGAAGAATGGCAACTAAGATACCCCGTTCATGACACGTCCAGAAAGGTAAATCTGCCGCTTGGTCCTTTAACCGAAATACCCCTATACAAGGATATCCCGAGAACTGCGAAAGGTAGCCCTTCAGTTACTGAATGGAGTTCAGTATTCCACTCAGACCTCTGGAACCAATCTCATGACTTCAACCCTCCTAAGGGAGAGGCCCTCTAATAAACCGGTTGTGACCGTGTCAAAAAATACTAGGGGATTTTGGTTCCCTAATGGACAACAACTATGTCTCAAGTGTAAGTAACCGAGGGGTGTTATTGGAAGCCTATCCCCCCGATCCTACCTAACTACAAAAATTCTTTTGTGTTCCCCAAGTGGGGTTAGAATGTTGGTTGAGTTAAGTAGTTTTTAAGTCTCACTTGAATTAGGTGACATATTGTGTGCTTGTGCGGTTATGAACCCATAAGAGAAGTGCCACACACCACGGGGTCAACTTCCTAAATAACAATAATACTGAATGAAATTTTTTTTACCATGCAAAATAATGTGAATAAACAATGCTGAAATTTTTTTTAAAAATTCTGTAAAGGGGGACAAAGATGTTGTTGCAGAAAAGGCTGTAGGGCTACAGGTAGAACAGGTGGCTGTGCAGGTGCAGAAAATATGGCAGCAAAGGGGCTGGGTTCAAAAGCAGGAACAAGTGCAAAAGTTAGATCGTGGGTCTGTGGCTGGATCGGGCGGTCAAACCGCGGGTTTGAAGGAAACAGGCGCGAACAGGTCGTGGGTTTCTGGAGAACATAGGCGGGCGGACTGCGGGTTTGAAGGAAACAGGTGCGGACAGGTCGCATATTTCTGGACGGCAGACGTGGTCAAGTCGCAGCTAAGAGCTGGAAAGGCGCGGTCGGGATGCGGGTAAAACGGCCAACAGGCGCGTTCGGATCGCAGCAAACAGGCTGCTTCGCCGCGGTCGGATCGCAGGTATCAGACTTGAAACCGCCGGCAGGGCACCAAAAAAAGTCTGAGAGCCACAGTCGGGTCACAGGAAAGGGCCTGAAAGACGCGGTCCGGACGCGACTGTGGAGGGAAAAACTGCGGTTTACGGTGGCCGAAAAACGACAGCCGAAAGGACAAAACGGGAAATAAAATAAAATAAAAAACCAGCGTAGTCGCCAAAACTGTAGCTAGGGTTTTACCCCTAGCTTGTGCGAATGAGCACCTACTAAGGAGAATGGATTCCTTAATAGCAGTTCAATAATATGTGAAATAAAAGATGCTAAATAGAAATAAAAACTAATCTAAACATGTTCATGAAGCAAAACAACAAAAATTAAAGAATGATTTTTTATTGATCTGACCTCCAATGTGGAGGTTGGTGAAGCCCGTTGCGCTGATCCAAGAGGTTACTCCGAGCTCCAGCTGCTCCTTCTCTTTCTCCAATGGTGGAAATGGGCCAAAAGGGGCTCTCACAGTGAAAGTAGCTCAAGGGTGAGCTAGGGTTTCAAGAGCAATTTTGGCAGAGGCAGGATACTTGTGATTGTGGATTTGAAATAAGGGGTCTCCATCACTTATTTATAGTGGTGGAGTGCCGGTTTAGGGTTAGGGTTTCAGCTGTTTAGGGTTTTTTCCTCCTTTTCCTCATTATTTTATATTTTTTCTTCCTTTTTGGAGATTTTTGCTTTTTTGGAGGAATTTTGGATATTTTTGGAGAAAAAGAGGGTTTAATGGCCTTTTGGAGGCATTTTAAGCCTTTTGGAGGCTTTTTAGATGGTTTTATGGGTTTTTGATGGAAATATGGTAGGAAAATGGACAAATGAGCCATGTAATGGGGTAGATGAGGTAGTGAACCCTTTTTGGGTGTTAACAGATGGTGCTCAGGGAGATTCCGGTTTTTTGGGTGTCGATAGAGTGGGATCCCCTATCGAATGGTTTCATTGACTGAGTTTGTTGCAGCAAACGATGCCATTGTTGGGAACTTAGTGCAACTGAAGGGAGGACATGTTGTGGAATCCAACAAGACTAGAAATTCAATACTTGTCCAACCAGAAGCTGCAAGAGTTTGCTGAGAAAGAAGATCAGAACCCTCAACTGATGATGGATAAGTAGCTAGAAAGGTACATACACGACGGTCCACATGATTATTTTTTATTCGAATTCCTGGTCATTTTGTATGATTGGTTGGCATAGTTGAATTCTCACAAGACAAATTTTCAAGGATGTGATCCAATTTCCTGTACCCCAGAATTGATCCAGGAATGGCAAGAGGTCAACAACAGAGAATTGTAGGATGTTGAAGTTTGGATCAAGACTATCTTGAATGGATATATCATCGACTTTGCAATTTATTCAAATAAACCCTATAGCGAAGTAGAAAGGGAGTTCTTCAAAGGGCCATGAGGTAGGTTTTTTTTGTCTTTGCAATTGTCCAATAAGATGCTCATCTTTGAAAAGGGAATACTGAAGATGCACCTTAAGTAGTAGGACTCTAGTGTGCGGGTGTTGTGGATACTGTGAAGACAAGGGGGAGATGAATGGATTGATACATGGTAGATGGTTGAAATTTATGATGAGACTATGAGGGATGTCAAGGAAGTGAGTGGTCTTATGAGAGGAGGAGCAAGGTTTTGACAAGAGAAGAGGCAGAGGATAGAGGAAGGTCCTGTTGCGATCGAAACACAAGACCATGAAGGAAGACCACATGAGACAAAGAGACCCTACAGTAATGATGAGGAAGACCAAACTATGCCCAGGGTAGAGGCAATATCAACCCCCAATAAAAACATACCCACACCTCCACACACTACATTTCAATAAGGAAGAAATGCAAATTCAACACCGACTTGTCTAATGTGCCAGAAACACTCTAATAGTAGTAGTAGATCAGCATCTATAGGAAGAAGGCCAAGAATGGCGGGTGACAAGGTGAAGTTACCTTTGTTCCATGGGAACAATACTAAGGATCTAGAACCATACTAGTTCCTGTGTGAGGCAATATGGACTATCGGACAAATTACGGATGATGAAGTCAATAAGGGCCAGTTGGCGACAATCCTTTGGGTTGCGCGTTGGATTGTATCATGAAATTTGTATAAGTTCCTACAAGGACTCTGGGTATGACATTAGAAGAAGTCAAGAAAGGACTTATTGAAGATTTCAAAAAACCAAAATCTAAAGCACAGTACATTACAAAACTGAAGGAAATTAAGCAATATCCAAATGATATTGTTTGGGATTTTGATGAAAGATTCAAGACACTAATGGCAAGAGTCAATTTTGAGATGTGAGACACTCAGAATAAGGAATGGTTCATTGCAGCGTTACTAACTTATATCATACTACCGCTGATGCAGCAGAATATTGCGACACCTAGAGAGTATCTGGAGATTGAAATGAAGTTGGAAGCTTCACTCATTGGAGAAAATGCAGCCGGTATGAACCAAATTCAGATGCAGCTGGCGAACGTGACACTCCAATTGAAAGATATTTAGAAAGGAAAATAATACCACAAAGAGGTGTGGTGTACTCGATGCCGCACAGATGTACATACCAAAGATAATTGCCCGAATTTCTGAAACTACCTGTTTCCAGGAGCGTTGAACCCATTGACATGTTGCAGTGTGCCATGGTGTCGCATTTTTCAAGTATATGGGCATCAACATGAAAAGTGAAGATACATGCATAAGATGGTGATGAAGCCAATGAACTTATACTGCACATTTTTTCAATCTGTTGTACATGAAGATAAATTTTGTCGTGCATATGACCTACTTCAGGAAAGAAAATATGACTCGTACTATGTGAAGGGAGAAGTACAACAACCACAAATGTAGCCACAGGTAGTACAACCACCACCTCAACCTCATTTTGTACCACAGCAACAAACGCAGATGCAGTTTGTATTGAAGAAACCACAACAAAAATTTGTGCCTCAGTCACAGTATAATCAGATGCAGATGGATCTGGAGAAACCACAGTATGTTCAGTCAATGCAGTATATTCAGTAGCAACCAGATCCTCCACATCAACAACTTAATCAATCGTAGTATCAACAACAAGGAGGATACCAAGGAGGATTTGGAGGAGGAAGAGGTGGAGTATTTTGTGAAGGAGGATGATGGAGTCATGGACCAGTACAATGTTATAATTGTGGTGTACTATGGCATCATCAATGAGATTTTCCACAATTGTAGTGTACATGTACTTATTTTACTGTGATTGATCACATTGTTGAGAACTATCCATAACAGATCGCGAGGTGGAAGGATGGAAATGTTCCTCAGTTGCAAAAGTAGAACCAATTACAAAATCAGAATCAGTTGCAGAACCAAAACCATGTGCAGAACTAGAACCAATTGCAAAATCAGAAGAAAGTATAATTTGATGTCAATGCAAAGAAAAACACATTCTTTGAAGCACGGGATGAGATGTGTAGAAACTTGGGTAAGTTACATGTTTATGAAATCCCAATTCCTTTTGATTCCACTTTAGAGGCAGGACCATTGCGGCATCATGGCACCTTACATAACTTCTTCGAGAGTTGCTTGTCATTGGCAAGAGATCCCGATGCTCTTGATGAGATTGAGAATATTTTGCATCAACCAACTAAGGGGTAGAAAGATTCCATGGTGAACTCCTTGCATAAGAAAAAGACGGGGAAAGAGATGCGCATGAACATTCAAATTAGGGACTATGAGGTAGATTCAGTCATCCTGGATCTAGGCTAAGATGTTAATATTCTGACAAGACAAACATGGAAAAATATGGGAATCCCAATGTTGAGCTGGTCTCTTGTGCAGCAGCGACTCGCTAACCAGGCCAGAGTAATGCCAATCAGGTGAGTTCCACACCTTACTATGGAGGTTGAAGGGATGAATACCTATGTTGATTTCGATGTTATTGAGTTTTCAATGGTGGAGGATCCTATCCTGTGTTTCTAGGGATTGGATGGGCCAATGATAGTATGAAAGTGATCAATTTTAAGAAGTACATCATGGAATTTGAGAATCAAGACATCAGAGTCATCACTCTGATGGATCCAAATGAAGGGAGAAGGTATATTGAGCCAATGAAATACGAAGTTGTCAGGGAATGGGATCATTCCTATAACATTTCAGAATATTACATCCATCCAACTACCGATGGGGAACTTGGTTGGAGCAACGCTAGCTCTGTGTCTTATGATTATGATGATTCGTTAGAGAACTGGAAAAACCACTTGCATGAGGTCCTGTTAATAAATTGCGGCTTGATTACGTAGTCACTATGTTGCATCATGACTAATACCTCTGAGTTACCAACTTATGAAGATCTCTCTAAGTTATCTGAGTTTCTTGTTGGATTCTAAGATAAGGTGTCATAACCACAACAGTTGTTGGCATTGGAGGAAGCAATGAAGGATACCCCAGCATGCTCGTGGGTGGCCCATAATAAGCTGATCACTAGATGGTACCAATGTCGAATATTGATGACAGTTCACTTTGGATATGCATAAGTGTACCATGATGGAAGGTACGATGGACAGAATATCCCTGGTGATCATCTGATTAAGTGTCACACTTTGTGGGCATCACGACCGAAGGATGAAAGGGCCCATGCATTTGTCCACACATTGGATGAAATGCCGCGATCTTGGTATGTATCGGATGAGTTGCGCAGAGATATCACTACCTAGGAGGATTTGACGGTTCACTTTACTCACACCTTTAGTTTTGTGGATACCAATCTAAATGTTCATAATGCACTGCAGCTCATCCGTGATGTTGTTATGAAGGTAGTATCAATCGCATATCCAGTGGATCCACATGCGCATTATCAGATGTAGTCGATGATAGAATGTTATTGTTAGGAGGGCCAGATGATGATGATGATCTATGGAATATCAATATTCTAGAAATAGAAGGGAATCAGTATGTCGCATCACCTGATGTACCGATGGATCCAATGAATCAGCCATTGAATATCAGGAAGGTCAATAATGGACGAAAGAGAACCCAAAGTTTGCAAATTTCGGGGACTACTAGGACAAATAAACGATGAAAAAGATCACAGACTTGTTGCATGAATTCCAATATTTGTTCCCTACAAATTTTTCTGAGATGAAGAGGATACTGGGAGATTTAGAGGAGATGAAGATTCCATTGAATCTATATGCAAAACCAGTAAGGCAGAGGCTGTATCGCTTGAAAATGTGATACAAAGAGAGGGTCAAATCTGAGCTTGATAGGATGTTGGATGCTGGAATAATCGAGCTAGTCGAGGAATCATAATGGATCAGTCCGATAGTGGTCCAAGATAAGAATATGGGTGAGGTTTGGATTTGCGTTGACCTCAAAAATTTGAATGATGCGTGTATGCATGATCCATTTCCAACACCATTCATTGATGAAGTTCTAGAAGGAGTAGGCAGATTTATATTTTCCCAAGTGATACCTTTTGGGCTGAAGAATGCGCCTATGATATTTTCCCAAGTTGTTGTCACCACATTCAAAGATTTCATTCAGAATTTTTTGCAAGTTTATATGGATGACTAGACAGTTTATGGATTGATCAGGGACTATTTGGAAAACCTATGACTCATGGTAGAGAGATGTCGACAACATCAAATCACGCTAAGCTCAAAGAAGTGTATTTTTTGTGCACCATTTTGGATGTTGTTGGGTCACATCATTTACAAGAAAGGACTGTTGGTTGACCCTCTGAAGATTGCACTGATTTTGAGCTTGTCACCACCTACGAATGTGAAGATGCTTAGAGTGATGTTGGGGCACATAGGGTATTATCGCAAGTTCATATGAGGTTTTGCTGTGATCATAAATCCTATGGAAAAATTACTGAAGAAGGATGCTATATTTTTATGGAGTCAAGAGTGTCAAGACAATTTTGATATGCTGAAAGCCAAGATGGATTCCGCACCAATACTAGTATTTCCTGATTGGAACAAGGAGTTCCATTTTCATGTGGATGCATCATCCATTATGCTGGGAGTGGTGCTCATGAAACTGGGAGAACAAGATCTAGCTAACCCGATTGCTTTCGCTAGTCGGAAGCTGTCATCTGCAGAGAAAAACTATACGACCACAGAGATGGAATATTTGGAAATGGTATATGTGCTACACAAGTTTAGGAATTACCTATTGGGCATTAATTTCAATATTTTTATAGATCATTATGCACTTAGATGTATGTGGACCCATGTCTTCCCCATCCCTTAGTGGGCATATGTGTTATGTTATGTTCATTGATGATTCTCTTGTAAGGCCTAGATTTACTTCATGAAAGACAAAAGTGAAACCTTCAGTAAATTCCAAGAGTGTAAATCCTTAGATTGGAATCTGACAAGTAGGAATATTCATACCCTAAGGTATGATAATGGTGGAGAATTTGAATAAAATGCTTTTAATGAGTTTTCTAGTGATGCAGGAATATGTAGACAATTAACAATTCCTTAGAACCCTCAACAAAATGGGGTTGTAGAGAGAAATAATAGAATTGTTTATGAGGGTTCAAAAGGCATGTTACATGATCAAGATCTATCTCCTTATTTGTGGGAAGAATCTACTAGTACAACAGTGTAAAGTTCTTGATGAGAAAAGACTGAAGAGGTGTTCATTGGTGAGAAACCAAACATATCACATCTTCATATTTTTGGATGTCTTGTGTATATTCACATACCAAAATAAAAGACAACCAATATGGAACCCTATGAAAATAAGGGAACTTTTGTTGGCTACAGTGAGACATCTAAGGCATTCAAAATTTATGTACCTGGTGAGAGACATGTTGAGGTTAGTTGAAATGTCACTTTCCATGAGAAGGAAGCATTCAAGAGGTCAAACGAGCTTGAATGTGCTCTAGAGACATACGAGGTTGAGGCTCCTATATCATAGGATCATGATGATGATTCTTCCCCTTCTGATGTTCGGAGGGAGAATCCAAAAAAACATGCATATATACCTGTGATTGATGAACCAATTGAACCAAATGATTAAGCTCCTTTAAAGAGGAGTTCATCATGGTGCTAAGATATATGAAAAGATATTGTGAAGCATAGAGCAGAATTAGGAACTTTTAGACAGTGCAAGTAGCCTGATAGGTATTCAAGATATGTTGCATTGATGAGAAACATCAGTGACCCAGAGCCTTCACAAAGGAATATCACTCTATTTAGAAGAATGACATTTGGGATATTGTTCCCAAAACTAAGAGGAATTCAATTGTAACTTCTGTATGGATTTACAAGATAAAGAATGTTGTGTATGGAAATGTGGACAAGTAAAATACTAGGTTTGTTTCTCATGTATTTTCTCATAAAGAGGTCATTGATTATGAGGATACTTTTGCTCTAGTGACTAGGTATACTACCATTAGATCAATTATTTCACTTGCATCAATATTGGGCTAAAAGCTTCACTAGATGGATGTGAAGACTACCTTCCTCAATGGTAATGTTGAGGAAGAGGTTTACATTGATCATCCTAATGGTTTTTTGATACATGAGAAGGAGTCCCATATGTGCAAGTTGAAGAAATCCCTATATGGGTTAAACACGGTCCTCCACCTTGGTATGTCAAAATAGATAGTTATATTCAAAAATTGGGTTTCTTGAAGAGTGATGCAAATTCAAACTTGTACTTCAAAGTAGTGGAGACCCAACCTCTAGCAATAGTCCTATATGTGGATGATATTTTCCTTACTAGAGAGGAAAGAAATATTACATAGTGTTAGATGGAGATTACCTCAAAGATTGATACGAAAGACTTAGGTCTTATCCAATACTTCCTAGGCCTTGATATTTGGAAGAGGAATGAAGAGATATTTCTATCTCAAGGTAAGTACATTGTAGAGAAATTGCGTATGTTTGGCATGGTGGATTGTAAATCCATAAATACTCCAATGGATTCCAATTTGAGGAAACTCCATGAGACTGAAAATGGAACAGTTCCAGTGAACGCCACATTATATAGATAGTTGATTGGCTCATTGATGTACCTAATACATTCAAGGCCATACATCTGCTATGTAGTTAGCATAATGAGTTAGTTAATGACTGATCCTAGACATAGAAACTGGGTGGCAGGTAATCATATTTTTAGATACCTCTTTGGTACATTTGCTTATGGACTTAGGTATGACTGAAACAGAGGAGTGTTATTGCTTGGATATAATGATTCAGATTTGGCTGGCAGCATTGTTGATAGAAAGATCATTTTCAAGCATTGTTTCATCTTGGGTCCTGCTATGATTTCATGGTACAACAGAATGCAAGAGTCCAGTTTCTTAGAGCATCGTACTACTTGCAAAGAAGCAGTGTGGCTAAGAAAGATACTTGGAACATTGTTTGGTGTAAATATAGAGCCTATAGTTATAAGGTGTGACAACTAGATTTGTATAAAACCTTACAAAAATAATGTGTTTCATGACAAGTCAAAACACATAGAAATGAAGTATCACTTCATTTAAGACATGGTCCAGAAAGGTATTGTAAAACTTCAGTACATAGTTACTGATGAGTATATTGCAGATGTAATGACAAAGCCTCAATCTATGACAAAGTTCAGAAACTTCCGAGATATGCTTGGTATGACAGAGAATGTCTCCCTCACTGAGAGGGAGTGTAAATGTATAGCATCAGAATCCATTCTCCATGAGAGTTGCGTTGTATTAAGTCTAGAACTTTAGTTGTATTAGTTTTAGAAACCTCTTCATGAGACTTGTGTCGTATCAAGTAAGGAACTTATGTTGTATTAAGTTCTTGAAATTAAGTCGTATTAAGTTAAGAGCTTGTGTTGTATCAAGATAGGTTGTTGAGGGTATGAGAGATGCATGTACTATGATCTTATGTTTTATTAAGATCAGGATCTTATGTTGCATTAATATTAGAACATTGTGTTGTATCAAGGTCAGATACTTGTGTTTTATCAAGTCTAGAATTGATGTTGTATTAAGTTGAGAAGTCTTGTGTTATATCAAGACTGGTCTGGTATCAATACCATATGACATGTGTTGTATCAATTCATGAGAATATACTATGTGATGTATGGCTAGTCATGGTCACCAGGTGTTTTAAGTCTCCTTTAGGGATTAAATACCCCTAGAGTTATTTACTTTAGCATATGACCATATGACCAGGGGTAATACATATGATCATAGGTTGGAAACAATTCTTCGAAGTATGGTATGAAAAATATGATTAATTAATTAAACACTCATATACCATGCAAAATTAATTAATGATAAATGAGATGAGCACATAGATAGAGTAAAGATTATAATTTCCTATGTCATACATCCAATGAACTTGAATTGTGTTGGAAGACGGTTTTCGGATAAGGTAGTTGAGCAACATCACGAATGTTGCGCAAGCTCAAAGATAATTCGCAAGTCGAAGATTATAATATTTTATGTCATCTTTTGTATTTTGGACTACACTTTGTAGATATTGGTCATTATTTTGTAGAGTCTGTTAAGAATTAGTTACAAAGTTGCCTAAGTGGACCTTGAATGTAAAGGCGCACTCCTATAAGTAGATGTAGAATTGCAAGTGTTAGGGGGGATTTTCGAAAAAAGAACTTGTTGATCTGTGAACTATTTTGGAGAATCTGTGATTTTGTATCGAAGTAATATGACATGATGAAAGTTGAGATGAATCATTGTGTTCTTTTTTGTTTTCCTGTTTTGCTATTTTCTGTGACTCAATTATGAATGTAATGTGTATCTGCGACATGGATAGGTAAATGATACGATGTTTCCCTGCTTTGAATGATGTTATTATGTTGGATCTATTTTCACATGAATGGGTTTATTGTAGTTCTGATATAATAATGTGATCTGTTAAATGATGATATGGTTTTGTTAATGCATGAGTTGAATGGTCAGATATGTTAATATTGTGCTAAGTTTCTAAGTAGATGTAGAGTGTCTTCTCTCATTATGCAGAAACATGGTTATGTCAGCTCTCCCTCAAATATCTCGAGTGATACTTCATCTGCTCTATGGGTGTTGTGAGATTGGGTAAAACCTGTCTAGGCCGGTGCTCAAGGAGATCGCAGTGGTTTAGGTGTCGACATAGTGGGAACCCCTGTTGACTGGTTTCAGTGACTGAGTTTGTGTCAAAAAATATTTCCGTTGTTGGGACCTTAGTGTGACTGACGGGAGGACATGTTGTGGCATCCAACGACACTGGATTTTAAAGACTTGTCCGATTAGAAGCTATGAGAGTTTGTTGAGAAAGAAAATTAGAAACCTCGACTGACGAAAGATAATTGGCTAGAAAGGTACATACATGAAGGTCCACATGACTATTTTTTTTTTGAATTCCTGATTATTTTGAACGAGTGGTTGGTGCAGTTGAATTATCACAAGAAAAATTTCTAAGGAGGTGAGCCAACTTCTTGGACCCTAGAATTGATTGAGGAATTGGAGGAGGTCGACGACAGATCATCACAGGCTGTTGAAGTTCTGATCGACAGTATCTTGGAGGGATATATCACGAAGTTTATGGTTTATTCAACTAAATCCTATAGTGAAGAAAAAAGGGATTTCTTTAACGGGCCATGAGGTAGGTTCCTTTTGTCTTTGTAATTGTCCATTAAGATGCTCATCTGTGAAAAGGGCATATTGAAGATGCACCTTTAGTAGTAGGAATCTGGTGTGCGGGGGTTGTGGATAGTGTGAAGACAAGGGGGAGATGAATGGAATGATACGAGGTAGATGGTTGCAAGTTAGGATGATATTGTGAGGGAAGTAGAGGAGTGAGTGGTCTTATGAGAGGAGGAGCAAGGATTTGACAAGAGAAGAGGCAGAGGACAAGGGAAGCTCCTGCTGTGATCGAAGCATAAGCCTGCGAAGGAAGGCCACAGGAGATGAAGCGACCCTATAATGACGACGAGGATAACTAGACTATGCCCATGGTAGAGGCAAGATCCACCCCCAGCACCAACATACCCACACCTCTATGCACTACATCTCAATCAGGAAGAAATGAAAGTTCAACATCGACTTGTCTAATGTGCTAGTAACACTCTAATAGTAGTAGTAGATCAGAATCTATAGGAAGAAGGCCAAGAATGGAGGGAGACATGGAAAAGTTACCTTTGTTCCATGAGAACAAAACTGAGGATCCAGAACAGTATTGATTTATGTGTGAGGTAGTATGGATTTTCAGAGAAACTACAGATGATGAAGTCAAGAAGGGACAATTGGAGACAACCCTTCAGGGTTGCGCATTGGATTGGTTCATGAAATTTGTACAATTTCCTACGAGGACTCCGATGAATACATTAGTAGAAGTCAGGAAATGACTTATTAAAGAGTTCAGAAAACCAATATCTAAAGCACAGTACATTACAAAACTGAAGGAAATTAAGCAGCATCCAAATGAGACTATTTGGGATTTTGATCAAAGATTCAAGACACTAATGGCAAGAGTCACTTTTGAGATGAGTGACACTCAACATAAGGAATGGTTCATTGCAGCGTTACTGACTCATATCAGACTATTACTGATGCAACAAAAGATTGCGACATAGAATGAGTCTTTGGAGATTGCAATGAAGTTGGAAGCTTCACCCGTTGGAGAATATGCAACTGGTATGAACCAAATTTAGATGCATCTAGCGAACATGATGCTCCAGTTGCAATATATTTAGAAATAAAAAGAATACCACAAAGAGGTGTGGTGTACTCAATGTCATGTAGATGGACATACCAAGGATAATTTCCCGGATTTCTAAAACTACTTGTTGTCAGGAGCGCCAAACCTATTAACATGTAGGAGTGTGCGATGGTGCCACATTTGTTAAGTATATGGGCATCGACATGAAGAGTATAGATACATGCAGAAGATGGTGATGAATCCAATGAAATTATACTACACATTTTTTCAATCTGTTGAGCATGAAGATAAACATTGTTGCACATATGACCTACTTCAAGAAAGAACATATGAATCATACTATGTTAAGGGAGAAGTACAACAACCGTATCCACAACTGTAGGTGGTAAAACCACTACCTCAACCTTAGTTCGTACTATATCCACAACCACAGATGTATTTTGTAACATAGAATCCACAACGACAGTTTGTTCCTCAGTCACAGTATAATTAGATGCAAATGGCTCTGCAGAAGCCACAATATTTTTAGTTAGCACAGTATATTCAGTAGCAATCGAATCCCCCACAGTAGAAACTTAATTAACTATAGTATCAACAACAAAGAGGATACCAAGGAGGATTTTGAGGAAGACGAGGTGGAGGATTTGGTCGAGGAGGAGCACAGGGTCACGGACCAGTACAATGTTATAATTGTGGTGTACTGGGGAATTATCAATGAGATTTTCCACAATTGCAGTATACATGTACGTATTCTACCATGCTTAATCAAATTGTTGAGAACTGTCCACAAGTTATAGTGAGGTGGCAGGTCATAAATGTTCCTCAGTTGCAAAACCAGAATCAGTTGTAGAACCAGAATAATGTTGATGTCGTTGGATCCAAATAATGTTGACATCGGATGGATCCAAATGAAGGGAAAAGGTATATTGAGCCAGTGAAAGTTGAATTTGTCAGGGGATGGTGTCATTTGGATCCATCCGAGCGATGACTCTGATGTCTTGATTCTCAAATGTCATGACGCACTTCTTAAAATTGATCACTACCATACTATTGTTGTCCCATCTAATCCCCATAAACGCGGGATAGGATCCTCCACCATTGAAAACTTCAATCACATAAAAATCAGCATAGGTTCTCATCCCTTCAACCTCCACAGCAAGGTGTGAAACTTGCCCGATCGACGTTACTCTGGCCTGGTTATCGAGTTGCTACTGCACAGGAGACTAGCTCAGCATTGGGACTCCCATATTTTTCCATGTCTATCTTGTCAGAATATTAAAATATTAGCCTAGATCCAAGATGAATGAATCTACCACATAGTCCCCAATCTGAATGTTCATCTGCATCTCTTTCCTCGTCTTTTTCTTATGCAAGGAGTTCACCGCAAAATCCTTCCACCCCTTAGTCGGTCGATGCAAAAGATTCTTAATCTTGTCAAGAGCATCTGGATCTATTCCCAATGACAAGAAACTCTTGAAGAAGTTCTGCAAGGTACCATGCTATCAGGATGGTCCTTCCTCTAAAGTGGAATCAAAAGTAGTTGGGATTTCATAAGCAGGTAACTTACCTGAGTTTTTGCGCATCTCATCCTGCACTTCAAAGAACTTGTTTTCATCTACATTGACATCAAATTTTACTTTCTTCTTCCCAATGAAACAAACTTGTAGAATCAAACTATCTTCTCCAGTTGTCGCACCTCCATGAGTGGTGACAACAACATCAAAATGTTGTGTTCTGGTTCCAAATGAAGGGAAAAGGTATATTGAGCCAGTGAAAGTTGAAGTTGTCAAGGGATGGCATCATGCCTATAAAACTTAAAAATATTACATCCATTCGAATGTTGATGGGGAACTTGGTTGGTGTAGCGCTAGCTCTGTGTCTTATGATTATGATGATGCCTTAGAGAACTGGAATAACCGCTTGCATGAGGTATCGTTAAGAAAGTGCAGCTTGATTATGTAGACACTATGTCGCGTCATGAATGAGACCATTGAGCTACCAAGTTATGAAGGACTGTTTGAGTTATCTGATTTTCTTATTGAATTCAAAGATAAGGTGTCATAACCACAGTGGTTGCTGGTGTTGGAGGAAGCACTGGAGGATACCCTAACACATTGGTGGTAAAACCATAAGAATTATATCACTAGATGGTCGCAATGTCAAAGATTGATGATAGTTCACTTTGGAGATGCATAAGTGTACCATAAGTGCACCATGGGAAAAATAGCCCTAGCGATCATCTGATTGAGTGTCATACTTTGTGGGAATACCGACCAAAGGATGAATGGGCCCATTCCTTTGTCCACACGTTGGATGAAATTCCGCAATCTTGGTATGTATCAGATGAGTTGCATAGAGAGATCACTAAATTGGAGGAATTCACGGTTCTCTTTACTCACACCTTCAGTTTCACGGATACCAATCCAAATGTTCATAATGCGCTGCAACTCATTTGCAATGTTGTTCCGAAGGTAGTGTCGGTCGCATATCCAGTGGATCCACATACGAATTGTAAGATGCAGTCGATGATAGAATGTTATAATGTGTCAGGAGGGCCAGATGATGATGATGATCTATGGAATATCAATATTCCAGAAACAGAATGGAGTTGATATGTCGCAAAACTTGATGTGCTGACAGATCCAACGAATCAACCATTGAATATTAGAAAGGTCAACAATGGGATGGAAGAGAACCCAATGTTTGCAAATGTCAGGGACTACTAGGAAGAATGAATGATGACAAAGATCACAAACTTGTTGCATGAATTCCAATACTTGTTCCCTACAAAGTTTTCTGAGATGAAGGGGATACTAGGAGATTTAGGGGAGATGAATATTCCATTGAATCCAGATGCGAAATGAGTAAGGAAGAGTCTGTATCGCCTAAAACGTTGATACAAAGAGAGGGTCAAAGATGAGCTTGATAGGATGATGGATGTTGGAATAATTGATCTAGTCGAGGAATTGAAATGGATCATTCCTATGGTGTTCCAAGATAAGAAGACGGGTGAGGTTTGTATTTGTGCCGACCTCAGAAAGTTGAATGATGTATGTATGCATGATCCATTTTCGACACCATTCACTGATGAAGTTCTAGAAGGAGTAGGCGGTCAAGAGATGTATTATTTCACAGATGGATTTTCTAGATATCACCACAAGACAACATTCATTACTGAATAGGGTTGTTTCTAGTACAAAGTGATGCCTTTTGGATTGATGAATGCGCCTACAATATTTTCTTGGGTTGTTGTCACTGCATTCAAATATTTGTTTCAGAAATTTTTGCAAGTTTATATGGATGATTGGATAGTTTATGGATTGATCAGGGACCATCTTGAAAACTTTCAACTGATGCTAGAGAGAATTCGATGACATCAGATTGCACTAAACTCAAAGAAGTGTATTTTTTGTGCACCATTTGGGATGCTATTGGGTCACATTGTTTGCAAGCAAGGACTGTTGGTTGAACCTATGAAGATTGCATTGATTTTGAGCTTTTCGCTACCTACGAATGTGAATATGATTAGAGCAAAATTGGAGGACATAGGGTATTATCACAAGTTCATATGAGGTTATGCTGTGATCACAACTCCTACGGAAAAATTACTGAAGAAGGATGGTATATTTTTATGGAGTCAAGAGTTTGTTGTTAAGGCCTTGGATTGCTAGTTGATCACTAGTCAACTATATAAACTAGGACCAGATGCTATTTTTCGGTGATGTGTCCTATCACATGAAAAAGGGAAAATTTTGATAGAGGAAAATACGAGAGTTGATGGTGGACATTATGAGGGGCAGGCTAGTCCAAGGAGGGTGCTTTGTGAAGGGCTTTGGTGGCACACTCTTCATACTGATACGACTGATTATGCACATACCTGTGATGTTTCTCAATGAACTGGAAAACCATTAAGGAGGAATGAGATACCGCTGGTACCTCAAGTGACATTGAATCCACTTGATAAATGGGCGGTGGGCTTTGTGGGACCAATAAACCCACCGGGGAAGAGAACCGGTGCATGCTATATCATTATAGTGACAGACTATTTGACAAGATGGGAAGAGGCCACACCGGTCATGGATTGCACCATTGCGACAGCAACGAGGTTCCTGTTTGAAAACATTGTGACTCGGTTTGGGTGCCCAAGTATATTTATGAGTGATTAGGGGAGCCACTTCATCAATCACATAATCAGTGCATTGACATAGGAGCTTCAGATACAACATAAGAAGAGTACCATGTATCATCTTCATGCGAATGGGACAGTGTAGGCATTCAACAAATTGTTGGAGCATCATCTTACAAAGGTATGTAACGCAAACCACAATGAATGGGATTTAATGATTCAGGCAGTATTATGGGAATATCGCACCACTTGCAAGTGATTGACAGGGAAGACACCATTCAAACTGGTGTATGGGAAAGAGGCAGTCATGCCTATGGAGTACATTGTTCCAAGTCTGTGCATTGTAGTAGCAATGGGCATGGATGATGAAGCAACACTGGAAAAATGATTGAACCACTTAGTATAGCTCGAGGAAGACCGCTTTGTTGTAGGTTTTCACCAGCATGTCGAGAAGGATCGATAGAAGGATTGGCATGATATCCATATAAAGAATAAATAGTTTTAGAAAGGAGACTTGGTGTTGTTATATGACAACAAGTTCATGAAGCATCCAGCTAAGTTACAGATGCATTGGCTCGGTCCATATCTTGTTAATTCCATTACTTTAGGAGGTGCATTTCAACTGCAGTAGTTAGATGGAGCGATGTTTCCTAAGCTAGTGAATGGTAGCAGGATGAATCCCTATTGAACGATCCCAAAACTGTGCGATGCTTGAGGCACTGTACAATGAAAAAAAAGTAGTAAAAAGTAGGAAAATAGATAGTAGGATGATGCACCATAAGGGAATGGATGCGCAAGTAGGGGAGTTAGTAGCGCAGTTAGTGTTAACGTAAACATTTTCCTAACCTACTCTACAAGGCCTACACCACCTACATACATCTATTTTCTAACCCATTGTATCCGCACCCCAACATTTAACCTATGTTTCTCTTGCAAAAGGATAAAATAATAAAAAGGGGCTTAAAAAACCCCCAAAATAGACAAAATAACTCACAAAGGAGCTAAAACGCTCACAAAGGGGATAAAGCCTCCAAAAAGGAGCTAAAAGCCCTAAAAGGGCCTAAAAACCTTGAAAGGAGCTAAAAATAAGAGAAAGGGGGCTTAAAACCCTAGGTAGGGCCCAAAACCCTAATTAGGGGCTTAAAACCCTAAAATCGTGAGAAAAACTATAAAAAGAGGGGTGGGGGTCCCCATCACTGAGGGCGATTTTTTTTCCTATCGTTACTATAGTCGTATGAGTGCCTTGAGAGACCTTTCCTCTAAATCCATTCATCCCATTCACCTCATTTCCCCATTTTCCCATACCTTGGTGTATTGAGTCAGACTCCTCACCAACCTTGCCTGTGGAGAGGCATCTTCTTAGTTTGGGCATGGTAGCCCCCTTCCAAAATAGATATGAGGTATAATGGTTTCCATTTTTTTGTTATTTAGTCCATATTTTAAATGTTTATACTTATTTTATTACTAACAGTTGTTGTAGGTTATTTTTTACCCATTGACTCTACCCTTCTGTCATATAGACAAAAGGTAGGTGATTCTGCACGTGGCTAGGGATTTTGTCCAGCCATAGTTAGGAAGGTCCGCTGTAATGGCCACCAGGTTGCAACGTAGTAAAATCAACAATAAATGTAGACAATTAAAGCAGTTAACCAGTAGATCTTGTTGAAGAGACACATATTAATGGCAGATCCGACAGTTGGATTGACAAGATCGACAGCAAAATCAGGTATTTAATGCATGATTTGGTCATGATGAGGTAAACTAGATCATGTTGATTTGGTCATGATGAGTATGGATTGACTTGATACTATAACAAGGGGCCAGATGTGGTCAGAAGACACCATTATGCAATATTGAGAAGAGTTACAGATCATAGTCAGAGTGAGTTGAGTGAGTTTCCAAGTGAAGTAAGGTTGAGTGATTGTTGAGCATTGCGCGGAACTCGTGCGGCATGCAGAGTGAACCTATCATGGTGGAGATTTTGAGTGAAAGGGAATCACTATTCTGCCCAGTATCCATTGAGGAATAAATTTCAAGTATTTCGATAGGATCATTATCGGTGCCGAAGAAGAAGAGGAAGGGACATAATTCTATCTCCCTGGTGCCAAAGAAGAGGAAGACTAGAATGCCTACGAGGGAAGCAGAGGAAGCTATGTAGATGGTTCCATCGAGATCAGGAGTCGTGGAGTCAGTAGCTTGCATAGGGGTGTATGTTGAGGATATCCCTGGGTATATACTTCCCTATCAGTCCAGTGCGTAGCCCAAGAATCTCACCAAGAATTAGAAGTACCAAGTGAAGATGTCAACGATACCACAGGGGATGGTATGAAAAACAAACATTGTTCCTACGTTGATGTAGGTGAAGTATGATGACCATAACTTGCTCACACTAGAGGATGTTACAAAGGATCCATATGTGTCGATAGTAGTAGGAGGAGGCGTACCAATAGAATGCATTCCACAGGATTGGGTGAGTGGGGTAAATAAAGAAGGGTTGTTGGGGTTGATTAACATACCGTATTCTGGGTGGTTAAATGAGGAAAATGGATGTGTAAAGTAGCTTTTGGCCTATTTTCATGGAGAGAGGTTGTGGTTGGACACACCAGTCGAAATCATAGTGGAATTGATCTCAGAAATCACAGGGCTACCTAAGGATGGGCTAGACCCGTTGTAGTATTTTAGAGGCAAGGATAATGACAAGAGGCTTGCAGCGAGGTTGAATAAGCTCTATGGTTTGTATCACAATGAGTAGGCTTACTGCATTAACAATATCAATGACTAGGAAGTGCATATCAGTGCAAGGATTTTGGCTAGAAAAGTGGTCAGGAAGAACCACCCCATTCAATGTAAATCGGGGGTTATTGTGTGTGTAGATAAATGCACTAAAGGTGTACAAATGAACTGGTCTCTCTTTTTAATGAACCAATTGGTGGAGGATGCAATGGTAGTGCAGGTGGGAGAGAGGCCATTTACATATATTTGGTTGTTGATCTTGATCACACTTGTGGCTTGGATCGAGCCAGATGACTATCAAGGCATGGAGGTAGAAGTGGTAAAACTATGTAAGGGTGTACGTTACCAAAATCTATGGTGGGTAAGGGAACTTGAAAGTTTGAAAAACTATGCAATCCAATTTTGGGTCTATTGGGAAGCACTATAGGAGAAATATGTGAAAGTTCCTTGATTATATGAGGAAGCTACGGTGAAGTATCAAAGGATTTCTAGGTTTGAAATCAGCCAACATGCCATTCATGTACAAGAATGGGGTGACCCAGACAAGAAATGGCTGCTGAAGCCTTACAAGTTATCTTATGGGGAATTAGAGGTGACTATTAATGATTGGCCTATGGCATGGAGAGAACTGGTCGGTTTGGAAGAAGTATCGAGATGACCTCCTCAGATGCACTTGTTGATCCTGTGCATAAGGATGACCAGTAGAGTCACCATGAATCTAATAAATATTCGACATAGACACCCACTGAATCGGACCTAGAGCATGCATTTAATGAGTAAAGGATGAATAAATGACATGAACAAGGTGCGACTAGTAGCGCAACACCGAGGATGGAAGCGCAGTTGAATCAACTTGTCAAGGCAGTTACAGATGCAATAGACGCGACAACAAAGGAAATGAAGAAATCCGCGTAAGAGGGATTTGTTGAGGTAAGAACAAAGATTGATTCTTTGTATGATGTTGTTTTGAAGAGAGAACTAGAAGGAGCGACTGTGCAGGAATTTGGCTCAATTAACATTGGGACGTGGGTTTAGAATGTTAAAAATACCTCGACTGCGATTGAGACTAGCAATAAGGATTTTAACGCCTCCCTATAGTAGTAGTAGGAACTGTCTATCGACATCAACATTTTTTCCATGTAGATGTTGGTACATATGCAAAGAGTAGCCAATCGGAAGTTGGAATACATAGAACATAACATCAATGGTCAGTTGTTTGGATCGCAGGAGAAACAAGCGGAAGTGAAAAAAGAGATTGAAGCATTGAAGAAGGAGAAAGACGAGATAAGAGTGAAGAGAATTGTGGAGATTATGGAGCTGAAAAAGGAGCAAGATCGACTAGTAGTTGAGAAGGCACAACTTTGGGATACTAGAGTGCGGTTGGAAGAGGCAATTTTAGATGCCTGGAAGAATGTCTATGAGAGCACCATGGAACTAGATGCACTCGAGAAAGAAAAAAATATTGGAGTATTCATCACATAGTTGCAGCAAGATAATGCAGATTTGAATGCTTTGATACATCTGGACACACCACCTGAACAAGTTGCAAAAAGGAAAAGCAGGAAACAAAGAAGGTCACTGACGCGACTACGCAATCTTTGAGCAGTGTAGTCCAAGATGAGCAACTGGAGAAACTAACCAAGCAGTTGCAGGAGGCAAAGGGGAAGCTAGCAACACTAAATACAACATTGAGATAAATCCACCAGTGGTTCATATTAAAAGGTCTACAGAGTTGAAGGAGTTGCAACACCGCATCGGGAAAGTAAGGGAAATATAGTATAGGTAGAGTGAGGAGTTAGATAAGTTCCAATATATTGGAGTGCATCTTTATGTTAAGGAAGTTGTTGCACTGCAAGCCATACAACAAGAAAAGAAGGAGGTTGTTAAGAAGATGATTGAGCATCTGCACAAGAATGACTTAACACATATCCAAGAGATTGCTAATATAGTGAAAGAGAAATTCAAGGAGATCAGTTAGCAATATGATGAATTCAAGCTGAAGATCAATGGGTACACCATTTCCATCTGACGTGGCTCAAGTGTTGATGTAATTGTAACTTTGGAATGTAATCACTTGTATATATTATGTATTGTACCCCGATGTTTATTCCATGAAGTGTCTGTAATGAATTTGAGTCATGTCATTCCCTGATGTTCCTATCAAGAGATTCAATAATGTAAAAAATTCATGTAAAGTCATTGTGCATAACCCTCCTATTTTATTAAGGGTTAAAGTCGCCACAGTTGTGGGGCCCTAGGGTTATTAGAATATCCTAGAGAAGTAGGTCCTAGGTGATTTATTGTAAGTCAGCGAAATAGTCCCCACCATTGTGTTAAGGTTAACCCTCCTTGTTGATCCGAGGGGCAAAGTCCCCACAGTTGTGGGGCACTAGGGTTATTAGAATCTCTTAGAGATGTTGGCCCTAGTAAGTAATTGTTAAGTGGGGCTGACATGTTGGAGTGGAAATTAACTGAACGAAAGAATATAAATAGAGAGTGAGACTCTCTATTTAACACACACACACTCACTCATTGGGGCACATGAGTAAGAGAGGAGAAAATCTCTCAAGTGAGAGAGAGAGAACAAGCTATGGGAGATCATCTTTATGTTTTTAGGTTTTACTACTGCCATTGGTGCTAATTCTATATCTAAGGAATTTGCGGGGTTTTCTCCTTTATGTTTTCCCTGAGGAAAATTCTTTGTGTATCTTGTCTCTTGTGTTTATTGTCATTCATGTTATTCTCTCAGATAAGATACTAAGATCACATTGCTTAAATGATAACAATATAACATGGTATCAGAGCTAACTTGAGAAGAAGACATTGTGCAGCTACAGAAGCTAGGGATTCTTACTTTTTGGGTGTATCTCCACAATCCATCAACAAAAGTATGCTAGGATTTATCTCCATTGAAGGGTGCATCTTTCTATCAAAGCGAAATTCGATTCTAGGCATTTTAAGTTTTTGGTGCGGGAAATTACGGCTTTCTACAAAAGAGGAATTTTTGAGAGAGGCCAGCATAGGATTTCTCTCCTCATCAAAATCAAATTTTAGAGACCTGGGTCAATATTTTGGGTTGGGTGAAACTACGGGAAAGTCAAACCCTAGTTTGACCCCGAGCTGGAAAAACCCTAAAATACTAAAACTGATAAGTTTTGGTACATTCACTATATCTAGGGATTGGAACAGGATCAGGAGTGAAAAATTTTACAGGCCTAATCTAAACTCTTTATGTACACTTTGTCCAATTTTCAGCCTCATGTTTTCTATATTCTAGGAGTTATGATTCCTCCAAGTTAAGGTTCCAGCCTCTTCTAGGATTCATCCCTAAACAGGACACCTGGGATGAATTCTTATATCTAGGGATACCAAGGTCCAAATTCAATTTATTAAGATGTTACAGAAAGAGAACATATTTTTCATTCTTTGGTAGAAGTTTCAGACCCAGAAGATGAAACAGTGACACGTGGCAGTCTGTACAACTTCACTATGTTGAACAGTCCCGAAACAGGTCACCTTGGGAAAACAATCATAAGTCCCAATTGGTGAAACCAATTCTGATGAAACCTATGGTGATGAAATAGGGATAGGAGAGGCTAATGCAGTGTGAATTTTCATACATAGAGTAGTATTAATTTTGGATATAACATAGAATTAGTATCAGGCATTTTTGCAGAAGAAATTGGAAAACTAGGGCTTCCTGTTCCGGGAGCTTCCCTCCACTGTTTTCAGAAAAGGAATACATTGGATAGATCACCTTAAATATTTATATCTTTCTATCCAATAAGATATGAAATATTCCAAGTTTTTATAATTAGTGTTTCTCTGAAAAACCCTAGATCATCCAGCTCCAGAACCAGGACGAACACCTCAAATCGGTAAGATCTAATCTTTTGCTATTTTCACTTGAGGTTCTGGTTCCAAAGTGATCTATCACATCATCTTGATAATAAGCTTGGTAAATTTGAAAAATTCCAAGCATGGAAGTATATGATCTCTCTAAAGAAAATTAATTGGACACCTACATAAGTAGAGAGGTTCCAGTTCCAGAGGAAGATGAGACTAAAGACACCAAAAAGAGATGTTTGATTCTTTGACCAAGCTATTTAAAGGGTATCTCAAATCAAAAAACAACCTGAAGCAGTAGAAGAAGAAGTGGAGAATGCAGAAGTTGTGATAACTACCTTGAATGGCCTCCCATGATCATGGGATTCATTCATTCAAGGAATGTGTGCCAGAAGGAAGTGATTACTTTCATAAATAATCTAGGAAGAGCACACATAATAATATTCTCAACTCATAATAAGATAAAATAAGATGGGATCAACTGAAGATAAATATTTCATGATTCAAAGAAGATACCTCAAGTGATGAGGAATATGAAGAACTGAACTCTTAAAGAACCTCTTATCCATCTTAGCATTTGGATAAGAAACAATGCTATTATGAATAAAGAAGATGATGAAGCTGAAGGATCAAGAAGGAGTCTACCCACAAAACAAATAAAGATAAGTATTCAATTATCATTTCATGATATTGTTTTGTTATGCATTTGTTTATATTCAGTTGATGTATTATGCATGATAGAATGTTTGCATTAATGACAGTATACTACTAAAACGCATGTGATGGGTAAGTAGCTCATGGTGCTAAAAAAATCTCCATTGCTACTTATCTAGAATGAAACCTCTTTGCTGACATATTGGATTAGTGCACAATCTCAATGTTTTCATGGTAGAGATGGAAGGCATCTAGAAAATTTTCCATGAGATATGGATGAATGTTGTATGGGCTAAAATAGTTGCATGATCATATATTTATGCATAAGAATTTTCCATTATGAATATTCCTTATGAAATGTTTCTAACCATACAACTAATTCATTTGACTTATAGGAAATATCATGTACAATCACCTACAATCAAATAAGGATAAAGACTTGTTCCAAAGAACAAGGGACGACAGTTCAATAAAGAATCCAAGATGAAGAATAATATGGAGAATGCAGTGACACCATTGATGCAGAACCTTCTAGCTATGAAGAAGTAGCCAAGAAGAAAGGGAAGACCAGTTCAAGAATAATGATTCCTAGGATGCAGTATCAAGACCTGAAGGGAATTTCATAGTTCCATCATGTAGTATATGGAAACATCATGGGATACAAGGCATGATTCGTAGCACGATGATTCTCACGAAAAGAAGGCATAGACTACGAAGAGACATTTGCAGCCAGTGGGAGTTGAGACACGTGACAGGCAAAATCATGTGTGCAAATAAAAGAAGGCCTTGTACGAGCTCATAAGACACCCATGGGATAACACATACATGAGGAGCTTAATGAAGATCTGAACCTTTGCTACAAGGTTGAAAATAAAAGTCTATAGAGGATGACAAGCTCACATATGGGTGTGAGAAGAAATTTTGAAAAAGTTCAAGATAGAGGATCTTGGTATCCAGTATAGATACATAGAATAATAGTAGTAGAGGAAGCTACTTGTCACTCCATTATAGAATGTTTCAATGCATAAAGTACAAAAAGAAAAGGGAGAATGATGTTGTTCAAGATGAAAGTCTAAAGAGGATGACAAGCTCACATATGGGTGTGAGAAGAAATTTTGAAAAAGTTCAAGAGAGAGGATATTGGTATCCAGTATAGATACATAGAATAATAGTAGTAGAGGAAGCTACTTGTCACTCCATTACAGAATGTTTCAATGCATAAAGTACGAAAGGCAGAGGGAGAATGATGCTCGAATTCAAAGGGAGTGAATGCAGAAGATCTTGAGGTTTGACATGGTACGACAGGATGCTCAACATTTTTCTCACCATCAATCATACACAATTTGAGCTCTCTCTAATGGCTGGAAGTTCCTGTGTGTGGTGGTCACGTTGTTGGGTTTTCTGTGCGTGTTGTCCCTCACATCGGTAGTCGTTTCTTCCTTTTCCTCGGGCTGGGGAATTTGTTTTTGTAATTATTTGTGGTTGGGTCTCTCCCCCCACTTTTGTTTTTGCTGCATTTCCCCATCATCTTCCAAGATGGGATTCATTTTGGTAATTCCCAGTTAATTGAGGAAGAGACCACGTTCTCTTGGGTGTTTTTGAGTTTCATTTTTTGCTGCGTTAGGGCCAAAATGTCTCTGGGATACAAATTGTTGTTAGTGGGTTGTTTCACCTACCTTGGAAATTCATTATGTTGTCGAACTATTTTTCCTCAACCCATAATTTTGTATTTTGCTATGTATGCATTTGTGCTTTGGTCTGAAGCTGCATTGTGCTGTGTGGAGCATTCCTGTGTTGTCTTGGCTGAGTAAGTCCAAGAATTCACTTGTTAGTGGGATGAATGTGTTTAGATGTGGTTATTGGCTTGACAATAGGTGTTTGGCCTTGCTGTGTGTAAGTCTGTGTCCTCTAGTTCCTTGTGGAAATAATGCCCAGCTCGGGGGTGGCAGTGATGCTGAGAGAGTAAGGAGCACACTAGCCTATGGTTGGGTGGAATGTAATAGCGACAAAGCTAGTTGCAGGGAAGCTCCTTCTTAAGATAAGTATCCTTGTATTTAACTCTGCAATTGTATTTTCTTTGTAAATTGTCATGAACATGTTAATTCTTGAATGTACATGCTTCTGCTGTAGATTTCATATCTTATACATCTATGTATGTTTTTAAGTTTCATGTGTTTTCAATTGTTGTTAATGGGGCTACTTTGCCTGGGTAAAAATGATTATGGTAGCATCCTCTTTGTCGTTCAGAGGGTCGAGGATGTTACAAAATCCCTTACACACCACAACAAAATGGTGTTGCTGAGAGAAAGAATAGATCACTGAACGAGATGGCAACCTGCATGATGGAGGCTAAGACTTTGCCACCAAATTTTTGGGCCGAGGCTATAATTTGTGCATCCTACATCTAGAATAGGGTGCCTCATAAGTATCTTGATGGTATGACTCCTTTATAATCTTGGAGTGGGCACAAGCCAGATGTGACCCATTTCAGGATTTTTGGCTCAAAGGCTTGGGCTAGAATTCCAACTAAAAAGAGGAAGGCTTTGCAGCCCCAAATCCAAGAGTGCCTATTTGTTGGGTATTATAAAGATTTAAAAGGGTACAAGCTGATCAACTTGATCACTAACAAAGCTTTCATTGAAATAAGTGTTCAGTTCGAAGAAGAGCCTTTAGTAGCAGTTGAAGTTGGAGAGTCTTCTTCACCACCAGATCCATTGATTGTAAGTAGAAAAACTAATGAATTTGATGATTCTAATATGTCTGATAATTATGATTTGATTTCAGATACTAACATCCCTACAAGACCAAAATTTGAATCAAATACCATTCATGCAGCTGGGGAACTAGCTAGAAATCCTAGTGACACTAAGAGGACTAGATCTCAATTTGAGAGTGCCCTTTGTGTGAAAGATCATTTATTTGCTGAGAAGTGCTATCTGATGTTTGAATTAGATCCACAGATATATGAAGATGCATCAGATTATCCAATATGGAAAACAGCCATGAAATAAGAATTCAGCTCGCTCCAGAAGAACAACACTTGGGAACTGGTTGATCTTCCCCCAGGGAGGAAGCTAGTTCAATGTAAGTGGGTTTTCAACACTAAGTTTATTGCTGATGGTTCACCTTTGGAATATAAGGCAATATTGGTAGCCAAGGGATACTCACAAGTACATGGTATTGACTACAATGACACCTTTGCACCAGTGTAAAAGATGGACTCCATAAGGCTAGCTTTAGCCATTGCAGCTTTGAAGCAGTGGGAGGTACATCACATGGATGTGAAGTGTGCTTTCCTAAATGGATATCCCACTAAAGAGATTTACATCCATAAACTTGAAGGGTTTGTCTCTAATCCATATTTAGTGTGTAGGTTAAAGAAATCATTGTATGGGCTCAAGCAAGCCCCCAGGGCTTGGTATACCAAGATTGATGGTTTTTCGCTATCATTGAGTTTTGTTCGATACAAGTTTGATCCTAATGTCTATTTGAAGCTGATTCATGGTTCTTTGATGATTATTTTCTTGTATGTGGATGACCTTTTGATTACAGGAAGTTCAAAGAAACAAATTTCCTCCTTGAAGGATGCAATGAACCATGCATTTTCTATGACAAATTTGGGATTGTTGAGCCAATTCTTGGGTCTTGAAATTGCTCAATCCCAATATGGAATCAAAGTACATCAGTCCAAGTATGCTCTAGATTTGTTGAACAAGTTCAACATGAAATATTGCAAGCCAAGCAAGACTCCCTTCCTTTCAGGAGTTAAGCTTGAAGAAGCAGGTTCTTCTCCTATGGTAAATAATACACTGTATAGGAACTTGATTGGGTGTTTGTTTTATATTACACACATTCAAACTGATATATCCTATGCAGTTAGTGTGGCTTAGAGATACATGGATCAGCCTCATGAGATACTGTAGCTAGGATTTTACCCCTAGCTTGTACGAATGAGTACCTACTAAGGACAATGGATTCCTTAGTAGCAGTTCAATAATATGTGAAATAAGAGGTGCTAAACTGAAATAAAAACTAATCTAAACATGTTCATGAAGCAAAATAGTAAAAAGTAAAGAATGATTTTTTATTAATCTGACCTCCAATGTGAAGGTTGGTGAAGCCTGTTGTGCTGATCTGAGAGGTTGCTTCGAGCTCCAGCTGCTCCTTCTCTTTCTCCAATGGTGGAAATGGGCCAAAAGGGGGCTCTTACGGTGAAAGCAGCTCAATGGTGAGCTAGGATTTCAAGAGCAATTTTGGCAGAGGCGGGATACTTATGATTGTGGATGGGAAATAAGGGGTCTCCACCCCTTATTTATAATTGGAAACCATGCGGTTTTAGGGTTAGGGTTTCAGCTGTTTAGGTTTTTTTCCTCATTTTCCTCATTATTTCATATTTTTTCTTCCTTTTTGGATATTTTTTGGAGGAAAAGAGGGTTTTATGGCCTTTTGGAGGGATTTTAAGCCTTTTGGAGGCTTTTTAGATGGTTTTATGGGTTTTTGATGGAAATATGGTATGAAAATGGACAAATGAGCCATGTGATGGGGTAGATGAGGTATTGAACCTTTTTTGGGTGTTAACAGATTGCCCCCTGATGTGCGAGGGCAGGAGCTCATCGTATGGCCGATGGACATCATGAGTCATATTCATTTTTTGCTGGGGTGTGGAGAAGAGAAGGAACCAACTGAATCTTGGAACAACGATCTCGAACCAACTGCAAGGACAGAAAAGTACATAACCTCAATAATGGATGAGGAATCATCTGATCATATGGACGAGGTGGGAATTCCCATGCTCGTATCAAGATACATAAAAATAACTGTGAGGCCCAAAAAGAGGATCCTGTAGGATACCTAGGAAACCACTGTGTATATCATAAGTGTCCAGAGGGGACACAAATTTGGAACATACTGCTGGGCTGACCATGTCTGAGCTGAACAACTGATGCACTGGAATGACAGCAGTGCTACTGAATGTGGTTCCAAAGGAACTGATGAGTTGCTGGATCAAAGTGACAACGGTCATACTTGCAATGGTACACTAATCTAGAACTGAACTGGGTACTCAAGGAAGCATGGAATTGGACGGGTTCCGAATACAATCTCCAACGCAGCCCAGACATCCACGGGAACATATCACTGGGCATTCCAAAGTGACTCACCAATGTGCTAGAGTCGGGGGAAATATGGGGTCTTCGACACGTAATGGAAAGGATACACATCCTGCGCGATTCTCAACGATGCGATAAAGGTGCTGAAGTCGAGCATGTGAGAAACAACTATTAGGAGAGGCAATGATGACTCCTCCCAAAATGGTCCGTAGGCACTCATCACAGATGGTGATGGGTCCAAGGCGCAGGGGCCTCTGTGTCTATCCTTTGGAATAGAGGGGCTGTTGTCGACAGAGGGAGACCTGCAACTATCAAGGCAATGATGTTTCCTTAACAGGAGCGTGAGGTGAAAAACCGAACTGTGATAGTACTGATGGCAGGAGTGATAAACTGGGGGGAATAACTGGGCAAGTAGAGTGGGTGGACTCAAACTTCCTTTGTTCAGAGTATGATGGCGGGGATGATCGGGCAGCATATGAGACTGACTGGTGGTAAAGGGATCATAGCGGTATAGGATCTGAGGGTGAATGGGCTGAGGGAGACTCAAGCTGTGGTAAAATGGTAGGAGATTGCAGAATACTCTGAACAAATGCGACCTGATTGGGGGTGCAGCCGAGAGGATCGATCATAGCGCCAAGAGGCGCGGGGGGACTTCTTCATGGGTTAGGGAACTAGAAGAAGTGTGGATATAAAATGGTACTGTCATGTGGATTTTATGAGCCCAGGACAGTTCATGCTCGTGGTTGCTTTCAATTTTAAGGAGTCTGAAAGCAAATAAGAAGACTCTGAAGTAATAGAATGGTACTGTTGTGTGGATTTTACGATCCCAGGACAGTACATGCTCGTGGTTGCTTTCAATTTTAAGGAGTCTGAAAGCAAATAAGAAGACTCTGAAATGATGGAATGGTACTGTCATGTGGATTTTACGAGCCCATGACAGTTCATGCTCGTGGTTGCTTTCAATTTTAAGGAGTCTGAAAGCAAATAAGAAGACTCTAAATTAATGGCCAGGCAAGGAGGAAGTGTTCAATCAGGGAACATTTATGATGACCAGGACTGAGGGTGGGGACAAACACTGGTGGGCCTCCTTGTGGGGTGAATGAATGGTGGCAAAATAACGAAACATTTGCAGTATGACAAGAGTGGATGGCTCATGTAAAAAGTGTGAAACAATTCGATAACGGACGATGTGGCGCGCAAATCGATGCGGCAAGGTGTAGGGACGCAATGTTTGAAATTGCACCAAGTGAGAGTGAGAACTGATCTCAAGCATCATCATGAGCTTGGAAAAAAGGAATCCGGCGATATTAACAGTGTGAAAAATAGAGAATGGCCGAAGTGGCACGTAAATCGAGACGACTAGCGGTGTCTGAAAAATGGGTAAAAAATGACATAGAGAAAATAATGCAACAAGGTGACCATCGGGATGGTCTCGTCGTGCTGATTCCAATGGTGGAAACGGTTCGGAAAACGGACTCTGTATGGGTTCAGAATGGCCAAACAAGAGAAAAGTCAATGGACTATAAATAGTAAGTGGGCCCAACATGACATGTGTCATTTGGCTAGTGGACTTTTACTCGTGATCACAGTGGACCAGAGCTGAGGTGTCGTTTCTGGACGATCTGACCAGTTGATTGCAGAGTCAGGAGATACAGGTATTCTGTTAAACTCATACCTGCATGTTTTTGGGTTTGGGGGGTGGGTAGTGGGTCCCAGGGGATGATTTGTACGGTCCATGTTGGTGGACCACAGGTTAGGGGGGAGAAACCTCGGTCTCAGACCGCGGGTTTAGACCGGGACGGCCATGGTTGAGGACCGTGGTTTTAGGCCTGACAGCCACGGCCGCAGACCGCGGCTGCAGGTCTGACAGCCGCGGCCGGAGACCGCGGCTATAGGCCAGACAACCGCAGTTGGAGGCCGCAACTGTAGGCCAGATAGCCGCGGTCGGGGGCCGAGCTGTTCTGGTTTTTTGGGATGAAAGGGAAAGTTTATTAGTTTGAGATGAGTCTGATGAAACTTCGTTGTGTGATTGATAGGATGCCGCAAGTGCTATGGAGGGAGTGGGAGATACCGGATGATATTATGACCATCGTCCGAGAGGATCGTCGGGTGCGGTCGATGCTGGGGTTGTTTGGACTATTGAAGTTCACACAGATACCTATGATTCGGTCAGCAGGATTACTGCTGAACCGCCTGGTTATTTTTTGGGATCTAGAGATCCAGGCGTTCCGAGTACAGGGTGAGAGGGTGCACCTCACCCTGACTGATGTGTACTTCTTAACGGGGCTGCCCTGTCTGGGTCGGGTATCGGATACTCAGCCGCGGGTGTCTACAGACATCGATATGGATGATATGTTGGAGCGGTTCTGTCGGGCAGAGGCTCAGATGCATAGGAATGCACTCTTGGTGAGGGACTTACGGGAGCCAGCGGTGTGGGCCATGGCAGCATGTGTGGTGAGGGTTCTGGGATCCCAGTCACCTGAGAAGGTGTCTGGGGGCCAGATGCAGATTGTGGAGCGTGTACTAGCTGGGACTTATTTTGTGTGGGGCCAGATGTTCCTGACCTGCGTGCAGCGACAGCTGATCGCAGTAAAGGAATCTGGCAAGGGGTTTTGCTATGGTTCCTTTCTATGCACGTTTTTCATGGAGCGGGTACCCACATTGCAGCCACGAGTGCCGATCAGAGTGGGGGGTGTGCAGGAGCCGCGGATGGTGCGGTGGGGGGAGATGATGCACCATCGCGGTGGCGGCGATGTTGGGAGATACTTCACACAGGAGCTGTACATGCAGTGGCTGCAGCTACCGTTGACCCTGGACGACTATCCATATAGAGGTATGGACTATACGGGAGATCCAGAGGCACCATGGCCGCCTGGACAGGCATGGGGGATTGATGGTACGTATATTTTAATTGTATTGTCAATTTTATATGTATGATAGTCATTTGGTATATTGTTACTGACAAATGGTTGATCTGTAGATGTGGGCCCTAGGCCGCCGCCAGGTCATGTGGCACGTAGAGGGATTGTGGCCATTCCAGCTTTGCCTGGGTGGGGGGAGGTGCGTCGTCGAGATGCAGAGGGGACACTGGAGTCCGTACGGGTGCTGTTAGAATGATTGCTGGTGGGAGTGACTGACCAGGGGTGGCAAGACCTCGATCCTGCCGTGATTCAGGAGTGCTTGAGGGCACCTTGAGATTTCAGATCGATTGCTATCCGGGTGGCCCTATTGGCGGACAGGGCATGGGCACAAGGGCCCAGACAGGATGAGGACTCACCGGAGGAGGAGCGAGGAGAGGAGTCAGAGGCAGCGGATACTGATAGTGATGCAGGGTACGACTCTCATTAGGGAGAGTAGGGGACTCCCCCTGATTTTTTGTAGCTACGGCCTGTACCTTATGAGGCTTTTAGGGATGTATATACATTTTTTGTAGAGCTGAGTACAGGGGTACTCAGGGCATATATAGCTTTGTAACATGTATTTTTTGATATGTGTATATTTATGCACATGGATGCACCTTTTTTATGATGTTTTTATCATTTGTACGCACGTGGATGCGCTTGATGATGTGTTATGTGTGTATTGCACGTGGATGCAAGTAGTCTAGGATGTTGGGCACGTGGATGCCCCCTATGTATTTTATGTGATGCAACATGGTGTATGTATGACTAGGCACGTGGATGCCCTATGGATATAAATGTGGCTTATGGTTTATGTTCATGGATGCAAATGTTGATGCAATGCAGTCTTTTTTGGTTTTTTATATATATGATACATGATGGAGGCGTTTAGATGGTGTGATTGATATGCCAATCTAGGATGTTATTGGCCATTTGATCGGCGACACTATTTTGAGCTCTTGGGACATGTGTGAATGTGATGGATTCAAACTGTCGGCTAAGTTGTTTTGTACGCAGGAATTTTCTAAAGAGACAGGGATCACGTACCTGGTAGCAATTGTTGAGCTGGGAGACAAGTAGCTGGGAGTCTAAGAACACATGAAGGTGACATATACCCATATGGAGGGCAGCAGTCAGGAGACCGGTCACAGCATCATACTCTGCCTGGTTATTGGTAGCAGTACCAATACATGTTCCGTCAAGGTGAATCAGTTCGTTGGAAGGGGAATATAAGACCCATGCTGCAGAAGCCAGGTTGGGAGACCAGCGGCTTGCCCCATCAGCGAAGCCAATGTAACGAGGTGGAAGACGGTCCATCTATGGGCATGCAAAAGACGATGAATGTGAGATTATGGTAAAGATGGTAAAAAACAAAAAAGAGAGCAAACTGTACAATGCGGACCAATGAGGTTGCGGTTTCAGTTATGGGTAAAAACGTTTAAGATATAACCCATTACGGGGGTTGCGGAGAGGGTGGCCTTCAGAGTCAGCTAAAATGTATGCCCCCTTGCCGAGGAAAGTCTGCACGATGTAAGGGCCTTGCCACATGGACTCAAACTTTCCTTTACCGGTTTTGTCATGGGCTTGGTCATAGGCGAGGACAAGGTCCCCTTCATGGAAAGTTCGAGGGTGAACATGTTTGTCATAACTGGCTTTGGAGCAGTTTTTGGTAGCTTCGATATTCTGAAGAGTGGCACGACGATCTTCATCGGCTTGTTCGAGGGATAGCAGACGTTGCTCAAGGGGGGAGGTATCGGGGAGAAGCTCAACGGCGATGTGTAAGGCAGGTATCTGACACTCGATGGGGAGGACAGACTCTACACCGTGAACTAAATGAAACGGGGTAAAACCAGTGGTGGTATTGGTGGAGGTACGGTAAGCCCATAAGCCAGGGAATAGCATATGGTGCCAATTGGACTTATGCCGATCAACAGTGCGTTGGAGTATGGTTTTCAGTATTTTGTTAACCGCTTTGACTTGACCATTCCCTTGAGGGTAGTAAGCCAACGAAAACTGGTGTTGGAACTTGAGGAAGGTGGATAATTCGCGCCAAACGAAATATTCAAAGTGTGATCCATGGTCTGAGACCAACTGTTTAGGGACCCCGAATCGAGTAATGACATGGTTGAAAAAGAAACAGGCAGCAGTGTCGATGGTACAGTTGAAGGTGGTCATGGCTTCTACCCATTTGGTGAAGTAATCGACGGAAACAATGATGTGCTTATGGCCGTTCGCAGATGGGGGTCTACACTCCATGAAGTCGATGGCCCACTTACAAAAGGGGCCAACAGTGACGATTGGGTGTAACGGAGCAGGTGGTGTCCGGGCCTTGGGGGCGAAAAGTTGGCAGTTATGGCAATGCTTGACCGCAGTGATGCAATCGGTGAAAAGTGTGGGCTAGAAGTATCCGGCGCGGACAACCTTTTGGGTAGTGGCCATCCCTAAGAAATGGCCGCCGCAGGCACCACTGTGACAATCATTAAGGACCTGTTCAGGTTCCTCGTGTGTAAGGCAACGACGAAGAATTGTGTCGACTCCTCGCTGGTAAAGGACATCTCCTAGGAGGAGGTAGCGAGAGGCCTGGTGACGGATACGACGACGTTCATTACGAGTGACGGTGGGGCGGAACTTTTGCGTGCGCAGGTATAACAAGATATCACTATACCACGGGTCATCGGATGAGATAGTGAACAAGTGATTATCGAGTAACTCCTCGGAGATGGGTGGGGCCGGGAGAAAGGAAGGGAGATCAGTGATGAGCTGGGCAAGCGCAAGGGCTTTAGTGCTCTTAGGTGTTCGGAACGTGAGGTCATATTCCTGGAGGATAATGACCCATTTAGCCACAAGGCCTTGCAGGAGCCACCGGTTTAAGAGATATACCATGGGGTTAGAATCGGCGACGACTGTGGTGTGACTAAGTAAAATGTAGTGTCACAACTTTTGGATGGAAAAGACCACTGCTAGGGCTAGTCTCTCCTCATGTGGGTAACGTAGGGGTGGGCCGGACAAGGTCTGGCTGATGTAATAAATGACATGCTCTTGGCGTGAGGTGTCTTCTTGAACCAAGACTCCGGACACAGCATGCTCGGATGCCGAGACGTAGAGGATGAAGTCCTGAGAGAAATCCGGAGGGGAGATCAAAGGGGCTTGTGTGAGAGCTTTCTTGAGGTCTTCGAATGCAGCTTCGGCTTGCTCGTCCCAGACAAAGGGTATGTGGGTAGGGAGCAGGCGCAATAAACTGTGAACGGTTGTGGCGTAATCAGGAACGAAGCGTCGAAGAAAATTGGATCGCCCTTGCAAACTTTGGAGTTGTCGCAGCGTTCGAGGAGAGGGAAGGTCTAAGATGGCTTGGACTTTCAGGGGATCAACAATAATTCCTTTCTGGGAAATAATGAAACCTAACAATCGTCCGGCCGGAACGCAAAAGACGCACTTGTGTGGGTTCAAGCGGATTTGATATTTGCGACAACGCAGAAAAACTTGCCGAAGGTCATCAAGGTGGTCTGATCGTTTTCAGGAACGAGCTGTAAGGTCATCAAGGTAGACGAGCAGGATATGGACCAAATCATGAAATCAATAGGTCATGGCCCGTTGGAATGTGGCACCAGCATTTTTTAGGCCGAAAGGCATGACGCGATAGGCAAAGGTGCCCATGGGGTAGTAAAAGCGGTTTTTTACTGGTCTTCCTTTCGGATTTGGATCTGATTGTATCCGGAAAAATTGTCCATGAACGAGAGGACTTCATGCCCCGCACACGCATCAATGAGCTGGTCAATAAATGGCGTAGGGAAATTGTCTTTGGGACACGCGCGGTTTAAGTCTCAGAAGTCAGTGCATACCCTAATGGTGCCTTGTTTCTTGTTGACAGGAACAGGGTTTGAAACCCAAGTGGTATAGGCAATAGGATAAATGAATCCTGCCATGCGAAGCTTTTCGATCTCTGCTTTGACAGCTGGGAATTTTGAGGGATGAATGGGACGCTGTTTCTGACGAACGGGGGGTACATCAGGCCATGTGTCAATGTGGTGCTATATAATGGCAGGGTCAAGACCAGGCATTTCGGTATAGGACTAGGCAAAGACATCACGGAATTCTTTGAAGAGTGTTTTGTATTCCTCAACTTCCTGCGCAGTGCAAGATGCTCCTAAAGCGATGAGTTCGGGGGTGCCTCCGGGGGCAGCGATATCAATTTGGATGACAGGTGAGATGTTGGCCATGTTACCCTCTTCGAAGGCGTCGGGAGCAGGAATAGGGTCCTTGAACCAGTCGACCTTGGGGGGAAGGAAGTCTTTGGATTCAACTGCAAATTGGGTAGCAGTGTTAGAGGAATATTCATCCGGGAGGAAGTAGGAACGATGGTGCATGTCATCCCAAGGATAATCCGGGGCAGTGAGAGCCTCGAGAATCTCCTCATCCGTACGGAATGTTTGTGTCATCAAATCGGTTGACAAAGGAGTGGTGGTGGAAGAGATCATATAAATGGTATTAACCTCTTCAAAAGAGGAAGAGTCCGGGGGGTGGATCTCCACAATGGTGGGTGGTGCCGTCTCAAGATCCAGATTGTTCATCTCAAAGAGAGTGGTATGGACCTCTCCGGAAGGGGAAGAGACTGGGGAATGGATTTCTACAATGGTGGGTGGTGCCGTCTCAAGATCCAGATTGTTCATTTCAAAGAGAGCTACTCTGTACTTAGGGAGGTCGGGACAGTGATGTGAGTAATGCCCGTAGACACTGCATAAGGCACAAGAGTGGTTAGTGCGTAGGGATTTGTCTCGAGGCTTAGGGGTTGATTCTAGATGGACAACTGGGATAGTGGGGTCATCGTCAATCATTTGCATGTATTCCTGTAATGCCGGTAACTGAGGACATAGGTGAGTCGCATGGCCCAACTCATCGCACAGCGCGCATTTGGGAGGAGCACGAAACACAGGGGAATTTTTTACTGTCTTAGGAGGTGGAACAGCAGTGTAAGGTTGGGGACCTCTACCCCCAGTGGGTTTGGGAAGAAGAGGGGGGGGTTTTGTGGAGGCGGACGGGGTAGCGACACCGGGAGGTGGTTGAATAGTAGTGACAATGGGTTGCACCAGTTGCAGGATGATATCTGGTGTCGACGGACGAACGGGGGGCGAAAGATACCAAACGGGTAATCCTAAGGTTAACCCAGGAAGGCTAAGGGTGGCCATGACCGAGGCGCTAACTACTTTTGAGGGAGGGAAGAGGAAAGGAATGGTATGGATGGGTGTAGCACCAATGTGACTAGGTACCAAAGGGGGTTGAGGCCACAAGGACGGTTGATTGGTAGGAGTTCGCGTGCTATGGGACATGGTACATAGGTCGGACACTTCAATGGCAGGTGACGGGGGTGGAATAGGTTCGAAGGTCGAGGACATTGGTGCGTCTGAGTAAACTCCGGGCCCCATCGAGGAAACAAATGAAGTGGTGACATCCAAAACAGATGGTTCAACCATGGTAGGTGACGGGGGTGGAATAGATGGGAAGGTCGAGGTCATTGGTGCGTCGGAGTAAACTCCGGGTCCCATAGAAGAAACGAATGAGGTGGTGGCACTTGAAATAGGTTGTTCAACCATGGGGAGAACATTTTCAGGTGCCGCGGGGGCATTGGGATCATGGTAAGTGAGTTGGTCAACCTTGACCACGCGTCCCTCATGGGGGAACATCATGGTACGAAAAACAGTAGAAGAAACTGCCCTCATGGCATACATGTAGCTGCGGCCAAGTAAAAGGCTGTAATCAAGCTGTGCATTGATAACCTCAATGTTTATGTGAACAAGTTTTCCAGCCAGCTGGACGGGGACGTTAGTTAATAGGCCATGTGGTTGAGCTAAACGGCCGTCGTAGGCTCGCAACGCAGTAGAGGACTGTTGGAGAGGGGGGGATCCCATTTGCTGCTAGATGGAGATGGGCATGACACATGTAGAGGCACCTTCATCAATAATGCATCAATGGACGACAAAATTCCGAATGGAAACAAAAACTTGGAATGCCAAAGTGGAAGGCAGGCGGGGTTTGGAATGGTCTAAATCAAATGTCATTAACTGCGAATCATTTGGATCGATAGCCCCAATGGCTGAGAGTAAAGTCTTGTGCTACGAAGGGCAGTTTTTTAAGACTTCTAACACAAACATGGCTGCGGGGGATTGGGCTAAGTCATCGACAATGTTGTAGTTTGACGCAGCCTGCGTATTGGGGTTGTTGTTGATACGGCGAAGTGGGAAATGAGGTGCTTTGGGGGCGCCATCTAGTGGAGGTGGAGGTATACGTAATTCCTGATCAGTGGGATGAGCGTTAGTGGGTTTATCGACGGGGGGAGCTTCAGGGGTGGAGCCATATTGGTTCCACCGAGTCTGGAGGTTGACCTCATTGGAGTACATCATCAACAAATGGTGGGTCCCTGAGTCAAAAATGGGTTGATCAGGAGCAGCATAAGTGATTTGTTGGGGTGGTGCGTTAGCTTGAGGGGGAGGTAATGGTTCAGTGTTCACTATGCCTTGGGTTGGTAAGGGGTTTTGCAAGACCAAAGGTGGCTGCTGAGGTGGTGGTGGGTTAGGTGGTGCTTGAGGAGCTGCCTACCCCTGGCATTGTACATCAGTAGCCCAAAGTTGCCGAACCCGCTCCATATGTGGACAAAATTGTGTGTAGTGGCCATAGACCCCGCAAACAGAACAAGGGTAGTTTGTTCGCAAATTGGGGTTTTTAGCCTGCTTGGGAGGGTGATCAAGGTTTTGGTTAGCAGGGGCCGCATTATTACTAGCGGGGGGATTAGGGTGTTGACCAGCTTGCTCATTCGGTTGGTTGTTCCCACAATTTCGGCCTCTGCCGCGGTTTTGTTGGCCCTGGTTTCGTTGGTTGTTCTGGTTTTGCTGTGGGTTTTCTTGAGTGTAAACTTTCCCTTGGACAGTAGGTGGATTCTGAGTTTGCGCAGGGGCTAGAGCAGGCTGCGGTGGATGATATGTAGGTGGAGGCTGCGCAGGGGCAGCAACTTGAGGGGGTTGCGGATAGTGCTGTGGAGTGGGTTGTGGGTTTGCCGCATGGGCTGCCTGCGGCGGGTAATAATGAGGTTGGGCTTGTGACGGCGCAGGAGCTAGTGCAGCCTGCTGGTGATAGTAAGGCTGAGGTGCGACCGGGGGGGGCATAAGCGGGAGTCATATTACCGAAACACTGAGGTGGACATGAGGGTCCATGGGTATGGTGGTGATGTGTCATGGGAGCATACTGGTTGGTTGCTCTGGACTGTGAGGTGGCCTGCGAAGGGTCAGGGCCAGGGGTAGGATGGGCTATGGAAAATGGCTGAGGCTATGAAGAGACGCAGCCAATGATGCCGTCGGCAGCATGGGATGCCCCCGGCGCATCGTGCTGGGAGGAAGTGTCCGCGAGGGGCGTCAGGTATGATGGTATAAAGGTAACCCGACTGGGCGTAAATGAGATCGAACTGTTGGGATTTAAGGATAGCCTCTTCTTCAGACTGGGGTATTTCGGATGCCACATCCTTCGCAATGATAGGAAGGAGGGATTTAAGGAACCAATCTAGGAAGATCCGGTCATCTAACTTGATTTTGCATAGGCTACGGCGTCGACGCCATTCATGAATGTGGTCTGTGATGTGGGTAGTCGTGTTCTGTCTGCATGATAGTAGGATCTCAATGCCTGCATCATAGCATAAAGGTAACTAGAAGAACTGGAGGAATTTTGAGGCCAGGGAAGTAAAGGTGGCATGGGTTCCATGGGGTTGTTCGATATACCACTTGGCAGCAGAGCCAGTGAAAGTGCGCTGTAATAAATGGAGGCGAATAGAGTCATCTACTATGGAGTTGGAGGAACACCATAGATGGAAGGACATGATATGGTTTTACGGGTCTTCACCTGCCTTGCCCTCGAACTTAGGGATGTCATAGGGGAGCTTGGTGGGCATTTGAGGCCACGTAGGGTCGTGTCGGATGGGGTCGTTGGTTAATCTGGCTAGGTCGGGCAGGTTGAGGCTAGCCATGAATGGCAAACTAGACGAAGGATGTGACACGGTAGTGGGTTGGACCAAGTTGGGGCCGATGCCCCCAAGTGGAGGGGTCATGTAAGGGATGTTGCCCCCAAGCGGGGGAACTAAGGTGGTATAGGACGGTCCCGCACCACCATAGGTGGTATGAGTCACTGATGGAGTGGGGATAGGTATTCCCGCTACGGGGATTGGTGTTGTGAGGGGAATAGTAGAGGGGGCCCCCGTGGAGGGCATACCCAAAGTAGGTGTGGTAATTGGTGTCGTGGTGGATGTGCCACCAACGGTCCCTACCAAGATGGGAGTCACGCCAGCCATGGGGCTATTAGGAGCAGTGTAAAGAGGGTTCTCAGACTCTGGCTCAGAATCAGAGGTAAAATAAGGGGTGTTAGTATCTGGTGATGGAGTCCTATGCCGCTGACGAGTGGAGTCAAGTGACAAGTCTCGAGATCTGTGTCGATGACGGGTGGTGTCAAGTGAACCGTGCTGTGGGGGCTCGCCTCTGAGGCGCCGAGAATGTCTCGGGGACTCAATGGTGACAAATGGTGTCAAATATTTGTGGGTTGAGGTAGGTACAATAACAGTTCAAAAAATATAATGCAACCGAGTGTGCAGAAGGAGAGCTCAAAAAATGGGGCGCTCAGGCCAACAACAACTCAAAACACCCACTGTAACTGCATGCTACAATAGGCGGAGTGTCAACAGAAATGGTCAGAATACCAAAAAAGCAGGTTGCCTATAAATAAAAAATGGTGGACTCACTAGACCAAAAGGAGGTAAGGGAGCATGCAAACACCTAACTAAAAGTATTATGACTTAACTAGACGTATCCTCTGCAAGGTGATGAAATCCAAGTCAGACAATATGAATAGGGAAGCCAAGTGGCTAAGGTATCCCCCTACCGAGAGGGACACCGGGTAGTCAAATCCTAGAATAATGGAAACTAAGATACCTCGTTCATGACACGTCCAGAAAGGTAAATCTGTTGCTTGGTCCTTTAACTGCAATACCCCTATACAGGGATATCCTGAGAACTACGAAAGGTAGCCCTTCAGTTACTGAATGGAGTTCGGTATTCCACTTAGACCTCCGGAACCAATCTCATGACTTCAACCCTCCTAAGGGAGAGGCCCTTTGATAAACCGGCTGTGACCGTGTCAAAAAATACTAAGGGATTTTGGTTCCCTAATGGACAACAACTATGTCTCAAGTGTAAGTAACCGAGGGGTGTTATTGAAAGCCTATCCCCCCAATCCTACCTAACTACAAAAATTCTTTTGTGTTCCCCAAGTGGGGTTAGAATGTTGGTTGAGTTAAGTATTTTTTAAGTCTCACTTGAATTAGGTGACAGATTGTGTGCTTGTGAGGTTATGAACCTAGAAGAGAAGTGTCAGGGCAACTTCCTAAATATCAATAATACTGAATGAAAAAATTTTACCATGCAAAATTATCTGAATAAACAATGCTAAAAAAATTTTAAAAAAATCTGTAAAGGGGGACAAAGAATGCTGTTGCAAAAAAGGCTGTAGGGATGCAAGTAAAACAGGTGGTTGTACAGGTGCAGAAAATATGGTAGAAAAGGGGCTGGGTTCAAAAAGCAGAAACAAGTGCAAAATCTAGATCGCGGGTCTGGGGCGAAGTCGCGCGGTCGGACCGCGGGTTTGAAGGAAACAGTCGCGGTCAAGTCGCGGGTTTCTGGACGGCAGACGTGGGCAGACCGCGGGTTTGAATAAAACAGGTGCGTTCAGGTCGCGGGTTTCTGGACGGCAGACGCGGGCGGACCGCGGGTTTGAAGAAAACAGGTGCGATCAGGACGCGGGTAAAATGGCTAACAGGCTTAGTCGGAGCGCAACTGTGAAGGAAAAAACGGCGGTTTACGGCGGCTGAAAATGACAGCCGAAAAAGGGCAAAACGAGAAATAAAATAAAATAAAAACCAGCAGAGTCGCCAAAACTGTAGCTAGGGTTTTACCCCTAGCTTGTACGAATGAGTACCTACTAAGGACAATGGATTCCTTAGTAGCAGTTCAATAATATGTGAAATAAGAGGTGCTAAACTGAAATAAAAACTAATCTAAACATGTTCATGAAGCAAAACAGTAAAAAGTAAAGAATGATTTTTTATTAATCTGACCTCCAATGTGAAGGTTGGTGAAGCCCGTTGTGCTGATCCGAGAGGTTGCTTCGAGCTCCAGCTGCTCCTTCTCTTTCTCCAATGGTGGAAATGGGCCAAAAGGGGGCTCTTATGGTGAAACCAGCTCAATGGTGAGCTAGGATTTCAAGAGCAATTTTGGCAAAGGCGGGATACTTATGATTGTGGATGGGAAATAAGGGGTCTCCACCCCTTATTTATAGTTGGAAACCATGCGGTTTTAGGGTTAGGGTTTCAGCTGTTTAGGGTTTTTTCCTCATTTTCCTCATTATTTCATATTTTTTCTTCCTTTTTGGATATTTTTTGGAGGAAAAGAGGGTTGTATGGCCTTTTGGAGGCATTTTAAGCCTTTTGGAGGCTTTTTAGATGGTTTTATGGGTTTTTGATGGAAATATGGTATGAAAATGGACAAATGAGCCATGTGATGGGGTAGATGAAGTATTGAACCTTTTTTGGGTGTTAACAGATACATTAGAGAGAAGCCAAAAGGATCCTAAACTTTGTTCAAGGAACAAGAACTCATGGGATCTTCTACAAAGCAAAATTTGGTCTTGATTTGATTGGGTTTACTGACAGTGATTGGGAAAGTGACAACATAGATTGAAAGTGTACATTAGGATATGTGTTCATTCTTGTAGAAGGACCAATCAACTGGTCAAGCAAGAAGCAGAGTGCCATAGAACTCTCATCTACAGAAGCAGAGTATAGAGGAGTTGTAAATGCAGCAACTCAATATTTGTGGTTGCAGGGGGTACTTGGAGAATGTGGTTTCAAATTAGAGTTTTAAAATATTATCTACTGTGATAATCAGATCAATTCAAATATACAATGATCTAGTTCAGATACAGGGAACCAATCACATTGAGATCCATATGCATTACATTAGACATCTTGTGCATGATGGCACCATTGATCTACTCTTTTGTGCATCTTCAGAACAAGTACCAGACATCTTCACCAAAGTTTTTCTGAGAAGACCTTTAGCAATCTCAAATCACTGCCGGGGATTGCTGATCATGCTATGAAACATGATTGATGACAATATTTCCAAAATTTTGTTTTTCCTGTCCATGTTTAAGGGAGGATTTTCCCACTGGGTTTTTGCCTCTTTCCTTGGTTGTATGGACAAGAAGTATGTAAAGGGTGACTAATCCTTGTTGTTAGGCCCTATATTTTTTTATATTTACTCATAAATTCATGATTAATGGGGGGTGTTAGAATAATCAACCCATAGTTACCTACCTTAGACATTAATTTTAATTATTTTTGTCTTATTACCTAGTTTCCTAGATTCCATTCTATGCTAGTTGCCTTCTACAAGTCCTATAAGTCAACACATGTTAAAACTGAGTCATGGAGCACTTGGGAAACATCCTAGAAATGCAATTTAGCATGTCTACTTTATTCCAAATCCTCCAAAGTGCATATCTTCTTTTTCTAAAAAGATGCCTTGTTTTATCTGATTTAAGGAAAAGGGAAAAGCTAGACTAGGTGTAGTTGACTTGTTTTTTTCCCACATCATCCTCCTTCCTTTTCTCCAAATAAAATCATGTATGAGTTGTCTTTCCATCCCTCTTTATCTTTCCCACTTTACTTATCAAATTTGTGACCATCTTCATAGATTTGGAAACTGCTTTATGCACCTATGGGGGATTTGACTAGATTTAGTAAGCCTACTTTTTAACTATTTCGAATGGCATATTTATGCATTCTATTCTCTCATGTAATGATATATTGAAGCAGCCTATTACTTCACAAGGTTGGATATTGTACACTTATTTAATATAGATCAGTGTTATGCTCCAATTTCAGTCTCCTTTGGTGTGAATTTTGCATGTTTGATTAGAAATTTTGTGAGTGTAATTGTTCTATCTCTTGGGTTAGATTTCCACACTTTTGTCGCTACTCACTGGGTTTAGCATCTAGTCACAGGGGTATTTTTGTCTCCCCTAAGTCTCCCACTATTCCCCTCATTTCTGAGAAGTTGGTAGGAAATAGGTTGTGATACTCATATAGGAGATCCGCAATCTTTGCAACTGCTTCATCATCCCAATAATCTTCGATATTGGTGAGATTTGGGTTCTTTGGAAATCCATTATGTACATCCTTGATTTTCAAGGGCTAGAGGAACTGGTCACTTGGAATGCTACTTCCTTCTACTTCTTGTGTGCCCTCTGATTCTGATATGTTGATATTATCCAGATCATCATCTGGGTCTCTGGTTAGACAGTACTGCTGAATGGTTGCAATGCATTGGTGAGAATTAGCCTCTTGATAGGGATCTCAACAACTATATTCCCCTTTTTCATCTGAATCACAACATCAATTGTAGGGTTCTCATCAGCAAATTCAAATGTATGCGCAACGTGCTTAGTGAGCCTCTTGCAATCTTGGGTTCCTTGTCGTAGCTCTATATAGGTATACCAGGTTCTAGGTGTGGTCTCTAATGTGTGTATGAAACTCTCATAGGTGGGTAGCTCCCTAGAATCATTCTCCACCCGTAGCACAGACATTGTAACACTTGCACACCTTCTCATAGATACTTCGTGTAACCTATATTGCCAACTCTCTAAAGCCTCACCTGAGTCAGATGTACATGAACTCGCACATCTCCAGCTCAGGTTTCCATCTACTGTCGTACTGGTATAATCTTCATGCATAGTTGTGACATTGTAGATCTGGTCAAGGTAGTCACCCTGTCCCTCATTATAGACAGGCTCGACATATCTTTGTCTCTCGAATGGATCAATGGGTGGTACTACCCTCATTTCCTCGTCTTCAAATGAGAGAATCCTTTTCTTGAAATTTATGATGGTCTAATTTTCTATGGCCCAGTATATTCCCAGTAGAGCGGGGTATGGGTTCATGTCATCAATAATGTTAATGAATTCAAAGTATGCAAATATGCACAATCCTTCGACATCGACGAGGACATTGCTAAACCGACCAAAGGGTAGAAACTTCGCTTGATTGGAAAGTCACAACTGGATAGGAGACCAATCCAAGCATGGCTTTCCCATACTTTTCTAAGTTTGTCATGTCAAAATATTGACATCTAATCCCAGATCCAAGATGATATAATCTATGTCATAGTCACCTATCTACACAGTCATCCTCAACTTGAAAACAGTTTTACATTTTTTCTGTACTTGGTTAACTTTCTTCTCAGGTTGCATCTCTACAGGTATCTCTTCTATCATTTCTTGTAGTTCTGCAATAGCATCTTTATCTTGCATTAGCGTTAAACAACTTGACAGAAAGGTTCTTAGCTTACTAAACTTTGGTGGAACCTTCTTTTGCAATATGTGTTGAAACCGTTCAGGCATGTGCTTGAATTCTGCGGAATTCAACGGTACTTCTGGGCTTATGAATTTTGATTATACATCCTAGAATACTTATTTTTGTTTCTAGACATTCAGTGACTCCTTTTTTTGCGTCACTAGCCTCACTTGTGGCTGCAGTTTCTCTTGCAGTTTATCCTGCTCTGCTATGGTCGTTGCACCTCCTCGATTTATGACAGTGATTGTCAAGTCTCACAGTTCAGTCACAATCATCTGAACATTCACATTTGAATTCAAGTTCAGGTTTTGTGGAGGGTTAGGTGTTGCAACAGTCCTTTCTTTCCACTTTGTGATTAGCTGAGGACATTGTTCGACATTATGGTCCTATCCCTTACAGTACGAACATGTCTTCGTAGGCTATAAATAATCTCTGGAATAGTGACTCGGCTGTCCACGATTATAGCATGTAACTTGACCTCTTCCTCTACCAAATCCTCCTCCTCCACCTCTTCCTCTAAAGTTACCGCCACCCCTTCCTTGTGGGTGTGGTTGCTATGGTGGGTATTGGTTCTACTGGTAGTGTGGTTGATATGGGTTTTGTTGCATGTACGACTGCTAAAGCACATACTACGGTTGATACTGATTAGGTGGGAACTGCGTAGGATGATATGAGGCTTCTGCCTATTCATCTTGAGTGAACCCTTCATTTTTCATTAAGTAGGTGTCGACAGTCTTTTCTTTCAGGAGCTGATATGCTCTATAATATTTCTCATGATGTCCTACTGATTTACAAAATTTACAGAATAGGTTTGCAGGGGTACTTACAAATTTTTTTAAATATAAAAATTCTTCATTGTGATAGCCTCTTAACTAGAATATGCGACACCATGTTAGCCCATGGTTGTTTAATGGGTTGGATGCACCTGACGCGACATAATTCAGGAAGGTCGGACAGTTATCCATAGTGTATCCGTATGTCCTACATTTTGTGCACCATAAATATTCTTGTAATTATTTACCCTTCTTGATGTCTTGAAGTTGTATCGTCAGATTGATAAGCTGCGACTAGATCTGCACCATCCTTGCGGCACTGTTTCCAATGGGAGAGGAATCTAACTTCATTACCAGTTCTAGTGCTTCTGTCTGCGATTAAATCTTATGCTGCATTAATGGCCCTCGGATGTGTGGTAATAGTGTAGCAATAAACCACTCTTTATGTTGCACATCTGACAATTTAAATCTTACCTTGGCCATCAGGGTTGTAAACCGTTGGTCCAAAATCCCATACCGTTTCCGCTAGTGCTTGTTTGATTTCTTTGATCTCAGTAATAAACTGTGACTCTGACTTAGTTTTCCTAAACTCAGAGATTATTGCAGTTGGTATCTCTTCAAGGGTATTTTGTGGTGTTCTGACTAGTGCGACACGAAAATTCATCAACAATTCTAGTGCGCGACCCCTCAAGGTCGTGATCATCTGCGCCTTCTTTATGTCCTAATTATGGACTAAACGCACCATCCAAACAGCGTCACAGAGAAACCAATGTTGTTCTGGATATTTTGTCCCATTTCCATTGAATGTGGGTAACCAAACATTTTTCGTAGCCATTGAGTTGGTGTTGGGGTTTTCTAGTTTGGAATTCAATGGGGATGTACCCTCTCGTGCACTAGTCATAGGGCTAGCACTATTTGTATTAGCAGTCCTTTCTGGGGATGAAACTCTAGATCTTATCTCTGGTGATATTTCTGGTGTTATGTAGTAACGTCTTGACCTCAACGTCTCCTCTAAATTATCAGAATCTTCTAGTCCTTCCGAAATAGGGATATAGTCCTCCTCTTCATCATAAGACCCTTCGTCTTCATATGACCAAAGTTCATGTTCTCTCTCCTCGAATAAGCTAGGATTTCATCATCCCCTTTCAGTTTTCCTTCTCTTTATTGATCTGAATATTCTCCCACTCCTTAGGACTCCAACTTCTAATTCAAGTTTTGTGCTTCCTGGGAACATTTCAACTCACCCTTTCCCATATTCGCAATAGGTCGTCTATTACATAGCCTCCTTCTTAGGCACACAACTCAACTACTTAGTTGCAAAATACCCTTCTCATAGGAAAGCATTTTTATCCATGTACTGACACGTAACAAGTATCTTCTTTGGGGTCCTTGGAAAAAATTTCTTTCAGCTTCAATATATGACTTTATAGTATCTACTGAAAACTCAGTAATGTATCCTTTCAATATATTGTCAACCCAAAAATCAACAACTCTAGAAACAGTGTTACTTACACTGGTTACCTCATGAACCAACTGATCGCTCCACTCGATAGTCTCTCTTCTCTGAAAATTTGTCTGCTTAGTCACCAATCTTGACAACCATTCATGTAGTAAAATGGGGAACTTGGTAAAGAATATCTCATGAATATCAGAATATATATATTCATCTATCTAGTTCTCTATGCTCAACCGTGTCCATGCACTCTCTTCTTGCATGAATGCTAGCATTTTAGAATCCAACCAGTATTCTATCTTCTTCTTTGTTAGGTGCCACAACATTTCCCTTGAGTTTATCAATAGGGTCCCGATAATGAAACGATTTGTTGTCCACTTTTCCTAACTCGCATGACCCAGGTTCTGCACATCCCATCAACCCAACAAATACCCGAGATACCGGCCCCATAGAGCAAGCCCCGTCGGCAACACCTGCGAAGCAGGTGCAGTCTCACCCGATATATCTCTTCGATGGGTAACCATCGGAACCATGTTTCCATGATTCTTGAAAGATTATAGTCCCTTGGCGCGTAGCCAAGGAGCTCAACGAAGGCAACAAGATGGCTGGAAGGAGGATTTAGCCTTGCATGACTGAGCACAACTATATGTCATCGCATGGAACTTTATCCTTGTTCTCAAACTCTCAACTGGCGCAACCTATGTGTCACAACTGACTCGTACTAACAGACCATCTGTGACTTATGTTGTGGCTTAAGACAGAAACACACAGGCCAATATATACACATATTTCAATGACACTTTCCCAAGCATTCATCTACTGATTACAGTATAACATCAGGAATTTTAGTCAATAATTCAGCATTGTATAGAAAGCAAATAAGAACCATTCACATAAACATTCAGAACATTAATCATCCATTCAAACACAAGAGATAACTTGGAAACCCATCTGGAAAAAACCAGTAAGGTGCTCTTCATCTGGCATGAGAAAAGGATATAGCACCTTGCAGTCTATAGAATGCAAACTGATATTATGATATGTCTTTAAGACTCAAACTTATGGTTCTCATGCTCTCCGGTTTGTTCTTCTACCCTACCTCTACTCCTAGCAGTCTGCGCACACAACAACCAGATCCGTAGCTCAACGGCCTCCTATTGCTACTAGACTCTTCCTGAGTCTTCTCTTCCTCTAATCTCTACAACATTACAACAAAAATGGCATCCTTCCCCATGGATCGCCAATGAACAACCAAAACAACAACTAGAAAACCAACCTAAATGTAATCAATATCAACGTAAAACGTGATTCAGACCAACCAAGACGTAGTTGGGATCAACATAGAACTAAACTCAACCAACCCTTTTTCCATTGAATCCCTCCTATTTATACTATTTTACATGACCACGCAGGGTCGATTGCATACAGGAAATCTGTTAATTGTCACCATCAGTCGCCCCTTAGGCTATAGTTGTGGTGATTACAACTTGACACGAGGCACTATTGCCCTAACTTACAAATATCCCCTTGTACGTGTGTGGCTGTAGGATTACACCGCCTTAAACGGCCATGATCTGGATTCTACGCCTATCACTTTCTGGTCGTTATCACCTTCATGATCCTACGATTTCCTTTCCTTTGTCTTGCACCTCTCCATTCTGTCTATGTTGGTCCTTTTTGTCCTTCACAATTTCTGTTCTTTTTGTCATGCGCACGGCGCGCCTTCTTTGCTTGTGCGTGAACTTCTTCCTTGTGCTCCTTTCCCAAGCCAACAAGACTCAGTAATGAGTGAACCTCAACATCTCTTGAGCTCATACATAGTGACATTGTTGGTCCCTTCCCTCATCTATCCATGATTCAATCCAAGTATGTCTTAACCTTCATAAATGACATTTCCATGTACTGTTGGGTTTACTTCCTTAAACTCAAGTCTGAAGTTTTTTACCTCTTCAAGTTTTTTAAAGCCTTGGTTGAGAACCAGTCTGGGAGAAAACTCAAGATCCTCAGATCTGATAATGGTGGTGAATATTTCCAGTCTTAGTTCATTAAATATTGTGAAGGTGCAGGTATCCAGATGCAACACTCTATTATTGACACACCTCAGGAGAATGGTGTTGTTGAGAGGAAGAATAGAAGCCTCAAGGAGATGGCTAGGTGTATGATGGATTCTAAGACTTTGCCACCAAATTTTTGGTATGAAGCTATAAATGGTGCATCCTACATCCAGAATAGGGTGTGTAGCTAGGGTTTTACCCCTAGCTTGTGCGATTGAGCACCTACTAAGGAAAATGGATTCCTTAGTATTAGTTCAATAATATGTGAAACAAAAGATGTTAAACAGTAATAAAAATTAATCTAAACATGTTCATGAAGCAAAACAGCAAAAAGTAAAGAATGATTTTTTATTGATCTGACTTCCAATGTGGAGGTTGGTGAAGCCCGTTGCGCTGATCCGAAAGGTTGCTCCGAGCTCCAGCTGCTCCTTCTCTTTCTCCAATGGTGGAAATGGGCCAAAAGGGGCTCTCACGGTGAAAGTAGCTCAATGGTGAGCTAGGATTTCAAGAGCAATTTTGGCAGAGGAAGGATACTTGTGATTGTGGATTTGAAATAAGGGGTCTCCATCACTTATTTATAGTGGTGGAGTGCCGGTTTAGGGTTAGGGTTTCAGCTGTTTAGGGTTTTTTCCTTCTTTTCCTCATTATTTTATATTTTTTCTTCCTTTTTGGAGATTTTTGCTTTTTTTGGAGGAATTTTGGATATTTTTTGGAGGAAAAGAGGGTTTTATGGCCTTTTGGAGGCATTTTAAGCCTTTTGGAGGCTTTTTAGATGGTTTTATGGGTTTTTGATGGAAATATGGTATGAAAATGGACAAATGAGCCATGTGATGGGGTAGATGAGGTATTGAACCCTTTTTGGGTGTTAACAGATTGCCCCCTGATGTGTGAGGGCATGAGCTCGTCGTATGGCTGATGGACATCATAAGTCATATGCATTTTTTCTGGGGTGTGGAGAAGAGAAGGAACCAACTGAAGCCCAGAACAATGATCTTGAACCAACTGCAAGGACTGAAAAGAACATAACCTCAATAATGGATGAGGAATCATCTGATAATCTGGACGAGGCGGGCATACCCATGCTCGTATCAAGATACATAAAAATAACTGTGAGGACCGAAAAGAGAGACTTGTAGGATACACAGAAATCCACTGTGTATATCATAAGGGTCCAGAAGGGACACAAATCTGGAACATACTGCTGGGCTGACCATGTCTAAGTTGAACAACTGATGCACTGGAATGACAGCAGTGCTACTGAATGTGGTTCCAAATGAGTTTCTAGATCAAAGTGACAGCGGTCATACTTGGAATGGTACACTGATATGGAACTGAACTGGGTACTCAAGGAAGCATGGAACTGGATGGCTTCCGAATACAATCTCCAACGCAGCCCAAAAATCCACGGGAACATATCACTGGGCGTTCCAAAGTGACTCACCAATGTGCTAGAGTCGAGGGAAATCCGGGGTCTTCGACACATAATGGAAAGGATATACAACCTACGCGATTCTCAACGATGCGATTAAGGTGCTGAAGTCGAGCATGTGAGAAACAACTATTCGGAGAGGCAATGATGACTCCTCCCAAAATGGTCCATAGGCACTCACCACAGATGGTGATGGGTCCAAGGCGCAGGGGCCTCTGGGTCTATCCTCTGGAATAGAGGGGCTGTCGTCGACAGAGGGAGACCTACAACTATCAAGGCAATGATGTTTCCTTGACAGGAGCACGAGGTGAAAAACCGAACTGTGATAGCACTGATGGCAGGAGTGATAAATTGGGGGGAACAACTGGGCAAGTAGAGTGGGTGGACTCAAACTTCCTTTGTTCAGAGTATGATGGCGGGGATGATTGGGCAACATATGAGACTGACTGGTGGTAAAGGGATCATAGCGGTATAGGATCTGAGGGTGAATGGGCTGAGGGAGACTCAAGCTGTGGTAAAATGGCAGGAGATTGCAGAATACTCTGAACAAATGCGACCTGATTGGGGGTGCTACCGAGAGGATAGATCATAGCGCCAAGAGGCGTGGGGGGACTTCTTCATGGGTTAGGGAACTAGAAGAAGTGTGGATATAAAATGGTACTGTCGTGTGGATTTTACGAGCCCAGGACAGTTCATGCTCGTGGTTGCTTTCAATTTTAAGGAGTCTGAAAGCAAATAAGAAGACTCTAAAGTAATATAATGGTACTGTCGTGTGGATTTTACGAGCCCAGGACAGTACATGCTCGTGGTTGCTTTCAATTTTAAGGAGTCTAAAAGAAAATAAGAAGACTCTGAATTAATGGCCAGGCAAGGAGGAAGTGTTCAATCAAGGAACATTTATGATGACCAGGACTGAGGGTGGGGGGGAACACTGGTGGGCCTCCTTGCGGGGTGAATGAATGGTGGCAAGATAACGAAACATTTGCAATATGATAGGAGTGGATGGCTCATGTAAAAAGTGTGAAATAATCTGATGACGGTCGATGTGGCACGCAAATCGATGTGGCAAGGTGTAGGGACGCGATGTTGAAATTGTACCACGTGAGAGCGAGAAATGATCTCAAGCATCATCACGAGCTCGGAAAAATGAATCCAGTGATATGAAAAGTGTTAAAAACGGAGAGCGGCCGAAGTGGCATGCAAACCGAGGCGACTATTGGTATCGAAAAAATGGGCAAAAAATGACGTAGAAAAAATAATGCAACGAGGTGACCATCGTGATGGTCTTGTCATGCTGATTCCAAAACTGTAGCTAGGGATGAAGGGGACGCTGTGTCTGACGAATGAGGGGTACATCAGGCCATGTGTCAATGTAGTGCTCTATAATGGCAGGGTCAAGACCGGGCATTTCGGTATAAGACCAAGCAAAGACATCGCGGAATTCTCTGAAGCGTTTGTTGTATTCCTCAATCTCCTGCTCAGTGCAAGATGCTCCTAAAGCGATGAGTTCGGGGGTGCCTCCGGGGGCAGCGATATCAATTTGGATGACAGGTGAGATGTTGGCCATGTTTCCCTCTTCGAAGGCATCAGGCGCAGGGATAGGGTCTTTGAACCAGTCGAACTTGGAGGGAAGGAAATCTTTGGATTCAAATGCTAATTGGGTAGCAGTGTTAGAGGAGGATTCATCTAGGAGGAAGTAGGAACGATGGTGCATGTCATCCCAGGGATAATCCGGGGCAGTGAGAGCTTCGAGGATCTCCTCATCAGTACGGAACGTTTGTGTCGTCAAATCTGTTGACGAGGGAGTAGGGGCGGAAGAGATCATATAAATGGTATTAATCTCTTCGGAAGGGGGAGACACCGGGAGGTGGATTTCCTCAATGGTGGGTGGTGCCGTCTCAAGATCCAGATTGTTCATTTCAAAGAGAGCTGCTTTGTACTCAGGGATATCGGGACAGTGGTGGGAGTAATGACCGTAAACATCGCATAGGGCACAAGAGTGGTTAGTGCGCAGGGATTTGTCTCGAGGCTTGGGGGTTGAATCTAGATGGACAACCGGGATAGTGGGGTCGTCGTCAAGCAGTTGCATGTATTCCTGTAACGCCAGTAACTGAGGACATAGGTGAGTTGCATGGCCCAAATCATCGCACAGTGCGCATTTGGGAGGAGCACGAAACACAGGGGGATTTTTTACTGTCTTAGGAGGTGGGACAGCAGTGTAAGGTTGGGGGCCTCTTCCCCCAGTGGGTTTGGTAAGAGGAGGGGGGGGTTTCACGGAGGATGACGGGGTAGCGACACCGAGAGTTGGTTGACTAGTAGTGACAATGGGTTGCACCGGTTGCAGGACGATATCTAGTGTCGGCGGACGAACAGGAGGCGAAAGATACCGAATGGGTAATCCTAAGGTTAACCCAGGAAGGCTGAGGGTGGCCATGACCAGGGCGCTAACTACTCCTGAGGGAGGGAAGAGGAAAGGAATGGTATGGATGGGTGTAGCACCAATGTGACTAGGTACCAAAGGGGGTTCAGGCAACAAGGGCGGTTGATTAATAGGAGTTTGCGTGTTATGGGACAGGGTACATAGGTCGGACACTTCAGTGGCAGATGATGGGGGTGGAATAGATGGGAAGGTCAAGGTCATTGGTGCGTCTGAGTAAACTCCGGGCCCCATAGAAGAAACGAATGAGGTGGTGGCACTCGAAATAGGTTGTTCAACCATGGGGAGAACATTTTCGGGTGCCACGGGGGCATTGGGATCATGGTAAGTGAGTTGGTCAACCTTGACCACGCGTCCCTCATGGGGGAACATCATGGTACGAAAAACAGTAGAAGCAACTGCCCGCATGGCATACATGTAGTTGCGGCCAAGTAAAAGGTTGTAATCAAGCTGTGCATTGATAACCTCGATGTTTATGAGGACGATTTTGCCAGCCAGCTGGACGGGGACGTTAGTTAATAGGCCATGTGGTTGAGCTGAACGGTCGTCGTAGGCTCACAACGCAGTAGAGAACTGCTGGAGAGGGGGGGATCCCATTTGCTGCCAGATGGAGGTGGGCATGACACATGTAGAGGCACCTTCAACAATAATGCATCGATGGACGACAAAATTCCGAATGGAAACCGAAACTTGGAATGCCAAAGTGGAAGGCAGGCGGGGTTCGGATTGGTCTAAATCAAATGTCATTACCTGTGAATCATTTGGATCGATAGCCCCAATGGCTGAGAGTAAAGTCTTGCGCTACGAAGGGAAATTTTTTAATACTTCTAACGCAAACATGGCTGCGGGGGATTGGGCTAAGTCATCGACAATGTTGTAGTTTGACGCAGCCCGCATATTGGGGTTGTTGTTGATACGGCGAAGTGGGAAACGAGGTGCTTTGGGGGCTCCATCTAGTGGAGGTGGAGGTATACGTAATTCCTGATCAGTGGGATGAGCGTTAGTGGGTTTATCGGCGGGAGGAGCTTCAGGGGTTGAGCCATATTGGTTCCGTCGAGTTTGGAGGTTGACCTCATCGGAGGACATCATCAACAAGTGGTGGGTCCCTAAGTCAAACATGGGTTGATCAGGAGCAGCGTAAGTGATTTGTTGGGTTGGTGCGTTAGCTTGAGGGGGAGCCAATGGTTCAGTGTTCACCATGCCTTGGGTTGGTAAGGGGTTTTGCAACACCAAAGGTGGCTGCTAAGGTGGTGGCGGTTTGGGTGGTGCTTGAGGAGCCACCTTCCCTTGGCGGTGTGCATCAGCAGCCCAAAGTTGTCGCACTCGCTCCATATGTGGACAAAAATGTGTGTAGTGGCCATAGACCCCGCAAATAGAACATGGATAGTTTGTTCGTAAATTGGGGTTTTTAGCCTACTTGGGTGGGCGATCAGGGTTTTGGTTAGCAGGGGCCGCATTATTACTAGCGGGGGGGATAGGGTGTTAACCAGCTTGCTCGGTCGGTTGGTTGTTCCCATGATTTTGGCCTCTGCTGCGGTTTTGTTGGCCCTGGTTGCGTTGGTTGTTCTAGTTTTGCTGCGGGTTTTGTTGAGCGTAAGCTTGCCCTTGGACAGTAGGTGGATTCTGAGGTTGCGCAGGGGCTGGAGCAGGCTGCGGTGGATGATATGTAGGTGGAGGCTGTGCAGGGGCAGCAACCTGAGGGGGTTGTTGATAGTGCTGTGGAGCGGGTTGTGGGTTTGTCGCATGGGATGCTTGTGGCGGGTAATAATGAGGTTGGGCTTGTGACGGCACAGGAGCTGGTGCAGCCTGCTGGTGATAGTAGGGCTGAGGTGCGACCGGGGGGGCGTAAGTGGGAGTCATATGACCGAAACATTGAGGTGGACATGAGGGTCCATGGGAATGGTGGTGATGTGTCATGGGGGCATACAAGTTGGGTGCGCTAGACTGCGAGGTAGCCCTCGAAAAGTCAGGGCCATGGGTAGGACGTGCTATGGAAAATGGTTGAGGCTGCGAAGAGACACGGCCAATGATGTCGTCGGCAGCGTGGGATGCCCCCGGCACATCGTGCTGGGAGGAATCGCCCTGAGGGGCGTCAGGTATGATGGTATAAAGATAACCCGAATGGGCGTAAATGAGATCGAACTATTGGGCTTTAAGGATAGCCTCTTCTTCAGACTGGGGTCTTTCGGATGCCACATCCTTAGCAATGATAGGAAGGAGGGATTTGAGGAACCAATCTAGGAAGATCCGGTCGTCTAACTTGATCTTGCATAAACTACGGCGTCGACGCCATTCATGAATGTGGTCCGTGATGTGGGTAGCCGTATTTTGTCTGCATGATAGTAGGATCTCAACGCCTGCGTTATAGTGGACAGGTAACTGGAATAACTGCAAGAAGGTCGAGGCAAGGGAAGTAAAGGTGGAATGGGTTCCATGGGGTTGTTCGATATACCACTTGGCAACAGAGCCAGTGAAAGTGCGCTGTAATAAACGGAGGCGAATAGAGTCGTCTACTATGGAGTTGGAGGAACACCATAGATGGAAGGACATAATATGGTTTTGTGGGTCTTCACCTGCCTTGCCCTCGAACTTAAGGATGTCAGAGGGGAGCTTGGTGGGCATGTGAGGCCACGCAGGGTCGTGTCGGATAGGGTCATTGGTTAATCTGGCTAGGTCAGGTAGGTTGAGGCTAGCCATGAATGGCAAACAGGACGAAGGATGTGACACGGTAATGGGTTGGACCAAGTTGGGGTCGATGCCCCCAAGTGGAGGGGTAATATGAGGGAGGTTGCCCCCAAGTGGGGGAACTAAGGTGGTATAGGATGGACCTGCACCACCATGGGTGGTATGAGTCACTGATGGAGTGGGAATAGGTATTCCTGCTGTGGGAATAGGTGCCGTGAGGGGAATGGTAAATGGGGGCCCCGTGGAGGGCATACCCATAGCAGGTGTGGTAACTGGTGTCGTGGTGGATGTGCCACCAACGGTCCCTACCAAGATGGGAGTGGGAGTCACGCCAACCATGGGGCTAGTAGGGGCAGTGTAAAGGGGGTTCTCGGAATCTTGCTCAGAATCGGAGGTAAAATAAGGGGCGTCAGTATCTGGTGACGGAGTCCTATGCCGCTGACGAGTGGAGTCAAGTGACAAGGCTCGAGATCTATGATAAGTGGTATCAAGTGATGATGATCTTTGTCGATGACAGGTGGTGTCAAGTGAACCGTGCTGTGGAGGCTCTCCTCTGAGGCACCGAGAATGTCTCGGGGACTCAATGGTGACAAATGGTGTCAAATCTCTGTGGGTTGAGGTAACTACAAAACAGCTCAAAAAACCCTAATGCAACCGCGTGTGCAGAAGGAGAGCTCAAAAAATAGGGCACTTAGGCCAACAATCCACTCAAAACACCCACTGTAACAGCTGTGTTACAATAGGCAGAGTGTCAGCAGAAATGGTCAGAATACCAACAAGCAGCAGTTTTGCTAAAAATAAAAAACGGTGGACTCAGTAGACCAAAAGGAGGTAAGGGAGCATGCAAACGCCTAACTAGAAGTATTATGACTCAACTAGACATATCCTCTGCAAGGTGATGAAATCCAAGTCAGACAATATGAATAGGAAATCCAAGTGGCTAAGGTATCCCCCTACCGGGAGGGACACCGGGTAGTCAAATCCTGGAAGAATGGCAACTAAGATACCCCGTTCATGACACGTCCAGAAAGGTAAAATGCCACTTGGTCCTTTAACCGCAATACCCCTATACAGGGATATCCCGAGAACTGCGAAAGGTAGCCCTTCAGTTACTGAATGGAGTTCGGTATTCCACTTAGGCCTCCGGAACCAATCTCATGACTTCAACCCTCCTAAGGGAGAGGCCCTCTGATAAACCGGTTGTGACCGTGTCAAAAAATACTAGGGGATTTTGGTTCCCTAATTGGACAACAACTATGTCTCAAGTGTAAGTAACCGAGGGGTGTTTTTGGAAGCCTATCCCCCTGATCCTACCTAACTACAAAAATTCTTTTGTGTTCCCCAAGTGGGGTTAGAATGTTGGTTGAGTTAAGTAGTTTTTAAGTCTTACTTGAATTAGGTGACATATTGTGTGCTCGTGAGGTTATGAACCCAGAAGAGAAGTGCCACACACCACGGGGGCAACTTCCTAAATAACAATAATACTGAATGAAAAAAGTTTACCATGCAAAATTTTCTGAATAAACAATGCTGAAATTTTTAAAAAATTCAGTAAAGGGGGACAAAGATGTTGTTGCAGAAAAGGCTGTAGGGCTGCAGGTAGAACAGGTGGCTGTGCAGGTGCAGAAAATATGGCAGCAAAGGGGCTGGGTTCAAAAGCAAGAACAAGTGCAAAAGTCAGATTGTGGGTCTGTGGCTGGATCGTGCGGTCGAACCGCGGGTTTGAAGGAAACAGGTGCGAACAGGTCGCGGGTTTCTGGAGAACACAGGCAGGCGGACCGTGGGTTTGAAGGAAACAGGCGCGGACAGGTCGCGGGTTTCTGGATGGCAGACGCGATCGGGTCGCAGCTAAGAGCTGGAAAGGCGCGGTCGGGACGCGGGTAAAACAGCCAACAGGCACGTTCGGATCGCAGCAAACAGGCTGCTTAGCCGCGGTCGGATCGTAGGTATCAGACTTGAAACCGCCGGTAGGGCACCGAAAAAAGTCTGAGAGCCGCGGTCGGCTCGCAGGAAAGGGCCTGAAAGACGCGATCGGGACGCGACTGCGGAGGGAAAAACTGCGGTTTACGGCGGCCGAAAAATGACAGCCGAAAGGACAAAACGGGAAATAAAATAAAATAAAAAACCAGCGGAGTCGCCAAAACTGTAGCTAGGGTTTTACCCCTAGCTTGTGCGAATGAGCACCTACTAAGGAAAATGGATTCCTTAGTAGCAGTTCAATAATATGTGAAACAAAAGATGCTAAATAGTAATAAAAATTAATCTAAACATGTTCATGAAGCAAAACAGCAAAAAGTAAAGAATGATTTTTTATTGATCTGACCTCCAATGTGGAGGTTGGTGAATCCCGTTGCGCTGATCCGAAAGGTTGCTCCGAGCTCCAGCTGCTCCTTCTCTTTCTCCAATGGTGGAAATGTGCCAAAAGGGGCTCTCACGGTGAAAGTAACTCAATGGTGAGCTAGGATTTCAAGAGCAATTTTGGCAGAGGCAGGATACTTGTGATTGTGGATTTGAAATAAGGGGTCTCCATCACTTATTTATAGTGGTGGAGTGCTGGTTTAGGGTTAGGGTTTCAGCTGTTTAGGGTTTTAGCTGTTTAGGGTTTTTTCCTTCTTTTCCTCATTATTTTATATTTTTTCTTCCTTTTTGGAGATTTTTGCTTTTTTGGAGTAATTTTGGATATTTTTTGGAGGAAAAGAGGGTTTTATGGCCTTTTGGAGGCATTTTAAGCCTTTTGGAGGATTTTTAGATGGTTTTATGGGTTTTTGATGGAAATATGGTATGAAAATGGACAAATGAGCCATGTGATGGGTAGATGAGGTATTGAACCCTTTTTGGGTGTTAACAGGGTGCCTCACAAGCAACCTGATAGAGTTACTCCTTTCCAATCCTGATGTGTCTCATTTTAGGATGTTTGGCTCAAGAGCATGGGCTAGAATTCCATTAGATAAAAGGAGGGATTTGGAACCCCAAAGTCAAGAGTGCCTATTTTTTGGGTATTATTAAATTTCCAAATGGTATAAGCTAATCAACATGAGCACTCAAAAATCCTTCATTGAAATGAGTGTTCAGTTTGAAGAAGAACCTATACTAGCAATAGAAATTGGAGAGTCCTCTTCACCACCTTGACCATTGATTGTAAGTGAAGAGACTAAAGAAATTTATAGTTCTGACATGTCTCATCATTATAATTTAATTTCATATCCTTACATCCCCACAAGTCCAAAGTGGGAACCAAATACCATCCAAGCAGCTGGGGAACTAGATGGGAATCCTACTGATTCTAGGAGGGCTAGATCTCAATTTGAGAGTGCCCTTCATGTTAAGGACCATTTCTTTGATGATAAGTGATTTTTAATGATTGAATATCATCCAAGGCCCATATGAAGAAGCATATGAATACCCAATATGGAAAACATCCATGAAGGAGTTTTTCGATTTGCTCCAAAAGAATGACACATGGGAACTAGTCATTCTCCCCTAGGGAGAAATATAGTCAAGTGTAAGTGGGTGTTCAAAAATAAGTTTGATGCTGGAGTATCTCCTCTGAAGTATAAGGAAATGTTAGTGTCCAAGGGTTTCTCCTGATTCCAAGGCATTGACTACAAAGAAACCTTTGCACCTGTTGCAAAGATGGGCTCCATATAAGACTAGTTTTAGTCGTTGTAGCTTCCAAGCAGTGGGAGGTACACCACATGGATGTGAAGAGTGCCTTTCTACATGGAGATATGAAATAATAAATATATATTCAGAATCCATAATTTTTTGTGGCTAATCCATCTCTTGTGTGCAGGTTGAAGAAATCATTGTATGGGATAAAACAAACTCCCAGAGCTTGGTATACCAAGATTGATGGATTTTTGTTATCACTGAACAATTGTAGATGCAAGTATGATACAAATTTATATTTGAAGCTGATTCATTGTTATTTAATAATTATTGTATTGTATGTGGATTACCTTCTGATCACAGGAAGTTCCAAGAAATAAATTGCATCTTTGAAGAGTGTAATGAACCATGCATTCTGTATGACTGATTTGGGATTGTTAAGACAATTTTGGGGGATTTATATTTCTCAATCAGATCTTGGAATGAAGGTACATCAGTAAAATTATGATTCAGATCTATTGAAAAATTTCAAAATGAAGGATTGTAAGCCAAGCAAGACTCCTTTCCTTTCAGGAGTTAAGCTTGAAGAAGCACAGTCAACTCCATTGGTAAACAACACCCTGTATAGGCAACCGGTTATTTGTCTACTTTATTTAACTCATACTCGACCTAAATTTATATTATGTGGTGAGTGTGAATATCAAAAACATGTATCATCCTCATGACATCCATTGAAGGGAAGCAAAGAGAATCCTAAACTTTGTACAAGGAACAAAAACTCATAGGATTCACTATGTTGCACAATCTAGGCTAGAGTTACTTGGTTTTACTGAATCTGATTGGGAAGGTGACAACACTGATAGAAAATCAACTTATGGATATGTGTTTATTCTTTCATATGTACCAATAAGTTTTTCAAGTAAGAAGAAAAGTGAAATTGCATTTTCATCTACAGAGGCAGAATACAGAGCAGATGTGAATGCAGCTACTCAATGTTTGTGGTTGCAAGGTAAACTTGGAGAGTTTGGGATCGATTATGAAAATTATACAGTAATATATTGGGACAACCAAAGTACCATTTAAATCTCAAATCATCCAGTACTGATTCAGCAACCCAAACACATATAGATCCATATGCACTACATCATAGGACTTGTGCATGATGGGGTCATTGCTCTGCTCTATTGCGCATCATTTGAGAAAGTTGCAGAGATATTCACTAAGTTTTTTTCTTAGAATAATTTAAGCAATATCAAATCAATGTTGGGGATAGTTGATCATGTGGTGAATACTGCTTGAATACAATATTTCTTACAATTGTTTTCATTTCCATGTCTAAGGGAGGATTTTCCCCTTATGGTTTTCCCTCTTTCCTTGTTTTGTATGGACAAGCAGTATGTAAAGGGTGACTAAGACTTGTTGCTAGGCCCTATATATCTGATATTTTTATGATATTGTACATAAATTTAAGCTTAATAGGGGGTGTTGGAATAATAAAAACCCATTCCAATACTTAGGATAAAATAATTGATCTTTTTTATTAATTTCCTACGTCCTACACTAGCTAGTTTCCATCCACTTGCATTTTTTGGTCAAACTTTCCAAAATTTCCACCTAGAGTGATTTAAAATGATTCTAGATAATATTCGTCCAACTAACATATTTCCCAGTTTAATAAGTGTGCATTCCTGACTTATCCATAGTTTCCATCTTTTCTACAGTTTTAAGGCAAAAGGTAAATCTAGTTTTAAGGTAGACTGCCTCGCTTTTGCAACAAATCACCTTACTTATTTTCCTCAGCTAAAATCATGATAAATTCCACTTTCCTTAATTTATAATCTATACCAAATCATTCATCACATTCATGAGCATATTGACTGGTTTGGAAAGTGCTTTATGCACCTATGGGGAATTTTGACTAGTTTCGTAAGCCTGCCTTTGTACTGATTCGAATAGCATATTTATGCTTTCAAATACTTGGAGCATATACATGGTGAGAAACCTATATCTATTTAATTATGGATGGTGTAAATTAATATTGAACAACATTTTGTGTTACTCAACATATTCAGTCTCCTTTTGAGTGTTTCTTGCATAGTTTTCAAGCAATTTTGTGAGTTCAATTTATATAAGCTTGGTCTTAATTTCCACACAAGTTACTTTATATGATTGATTACAATAATAATATCCCAAAAGGGGGTATAATAATAATAATACATCATGACACATCAAGAATACAAGAAGAATATCTTCTGAAGTTACACAATATTCAACCCTCCCTCTTAACAAGGAAGGTATTCTTCTACCACAATCATCATCACAAAAATAGTTGTTGCAAATATGTACTCATACCATTGGCTATTGACATATCTCTAATGTATACATCACTAGAATTTATACAGTTCCATCCCTTTTTCATGTTGGATGTAGATCCCACATATCTCTACAATGCCAAATGTTTTTCATGTTGGATGTATATCCAAATCTCTCTACAATGCTATCAATTTTTAATGTTGGATGTACATATTTATAGTTCTATCCCTTTTTCGTGTTGGATGTAAGTCTCATACATCTCTCCAGTTCCACCCTTTTCATGTTGGATGCACTGCTTTACAATGCCAAGCCTTTTTTATGTTGGATGTAAGTCTCACACATCTATGCAATACCAACCATTTTTCATGTTGGATGCACCTTTTAACAGTGCCATCCCTTTTTCATTTTGGATGTAATTCTCACACATCTCTACAGTGCCATCCTTTTTCATGTTGAATGCACCTCTTTACAGTGCCATCCCTTTTTCATGTTGGATGTAAGTATCACACATCTCTCCAGTTCCAGCCCTTGTTCATGCTGGATAGACCTCTTTACATTGGAATCCCTTTTTATTGTTAGATGTAAGTATCGCACATCTCTACAATTCCAACCCTTTTTCATGTTGGATTCACCTCTTTATAGTGCCAACCCTTTTTCATGCTAGATGTAGTTCTCACACATCTCTGCAGTCCCATCACATTTTCATGTTGGATGCACCTCTTTACAATACCATCCCTTTTTCATGCTAGATGTAAGTCTCACACATCTCTACAATGATAGCCCTTTTTCATGCTCGATGCACCTCTTTATAGTGCCATCCATTTTTCATAATGGATGTAAGTTTCACACATATTTGTAGTGCCAACCTCTTTCATGTTGGATGCATATATTTACAATGCAACCCTTTTTCATGATAGATGCACATATTTATAGTTCCATCCATTTTTCATGCTCGATGTAAAGATCATACATCTTCCACATTGCCAGCCCTTTTTCATGTTGGATGCACATCTTTACAATGCCGACCCTTTTTCATGTTGGGTGTAAAGATCATACATCTTCCACAATGCCAACCCTCTTTCATCTTGGATACACATCTTTACATTTCCAACCCTTTTTCATGTTGGATGTAAATATCATACATATTCCAAAGTGCCAAGCCTTTTTCATACTGGATTTGTAAACCACTAGTCTTCATTTGGGACTCATTGCTCACTCTTACAATGGACATTGGTATAGATAAATCCAAGCATGTCCTTTAAGTACTAAAACTTCACTCCTAATCGAGGATTGGTTAACACGTTGGCTATCTTCTCATCTATCGCAATATACAGAGCTTCACTACTCCTCTTTACACCATTTCCCTAATATAGTGGTACATGGTCTTGATGTGCTTCGACTTGTCATGAAACATAAGGTTTTTAGAAAATTTCACACAACTCTAGTTGCCGCAGAACACAGAAGCTACCTCTAAATCGAGATCAAACAATCCTATAAGTAGATTTTGAATGCACAAAGCCACATTGCCTCACAAATAGATGAACAATCTGCAAGGTAATATTCCTCAATTGTACCCACTGCCAAACTCGTATGCTTCCTACTAAACTAGGAAATCATGCCAGACCAAAAATTGAAGAAGTACCCTAAATTTATCTTCCTATATTTGGCACTACCAACTCAATATGAGTCAACATATCCTTGCAGGCCAATCCTATGATCCATCGCACCCATTAGTTACCTCAACACATGCTTTGCAACAATCAGGTGAACACATCTTGTTTCTACCATGTACTAACTCAATGTGTTCACCGGAAATCATATATTTTGACTCATGTTCATCAAGTACATCAATGAACCAATCATCTACCTGTATACAGTGGCATCAATAGTCTCTGAAGTAGTATCACATAGAAACTTCAAGTTCGATGCCATTGGTTTGGTCGTGGCCTTACAATCCATCATCCCGAGTCTCTGTAGGATATCTGCTAGATATTTTTCTTGACTAAGTGTAATCTCACCTGCATTCTACCACACCTTAATACCTAATAAGTAGTGCATCATACCCAGGTATTTCATCTCGAATTCTACGACAAGCTTCTTCTTTATTTTTGTAACGATCTCCTTGTCACATTTTAGAAATAGGTCATCTACATACAAGAGTATCATCACTAATTTTCCATACTCAACCTTGAATTAAAGGTTGGAATATGATTTACTCTTGGTAGATCCCAAGATCGTAAATAAAACATCTATCCTACCATATAATTTCTTGGGTACTTATTTCAAGATGCACCACATATACTTCCTCTTCATGAGGGGAGACATCCGGTATTACTTTAATAATATCTCTGCGATACTGACAAAAACAACCTTTGACATGAATAGAGGATAAGTGATAACATCTCTCAATATGCTTTTGAAAATTGTGTTTTATTCACTCCCTCTAAAGTGAATATTTATTGCTCCCTATGTAACTGAGCATTATCCTTCCTTTTCATCTTAACATCTTGTACTGGAGTGACCAATACTTTTTTTGTTGTTGATATTATATGTCTCCATTTATGTCATCAAATGGATCTACTGAGATGAGATTCTTTCTCTCATGGTAAATGGATACCAAGATCCTCCATCTCAAACTTTGTTGTAGGTTCCCTCTTGCACCCATCCATTAGCTACTCATTCTCTATAATTGTCCATCTTCATCCTTGTATAAAAGGTTGAAATCTCATCACTATAGGTGATCCTCAAGCTCATCATGTAATTGTATGTCCTAGCATGCAATTCCATAGGTTTCTTCTGAGCATGTACAAATCCTTCTTCCATACATGTGATTCTCTGCACGGAGTCTTAAATTCTAGGGGTTTCTCGATATACACTTCTACTTCAATTACACCATCTATCTAGTGTATTATCCATCGTTGAAGAAGTGTGTCTAACCACTAGAGAAAACGTCTTGTCATAATTGACTCCCTATTTCTAAGAGAAACAACAAACCTTGCTTTGTACTTCTAAAGAATGCTTGATCTTGTAAATGAAGGTTACTACTGAATAATCATTACTTGTTCTTCGGAACAAATCTCATCGCCCTTCTCTTGTAGGTGATTGTGCATGACCTTTCCTACAAGTCAAATTCAGTTCCATGATTAGAAACATTTCATAATTTTCAAAATATATTAGTAATAACAAGTTCTTATGCATAAATACATAGGTCACACAGTCATGCAACTATCTTAGCCAACCCTTCAACACAACATTCATCCATATTCCGTATACACACTGTAACATTCTAGATTCCTTCCATATCTTCACCCATATTTTCTAATCTAGCTTCTTCAATTTGATTTCCCATAGCTTCAAGTTGTTCTTTGATCTGAGATACCCTTGTAAATTGGGATTGGATGGTCTCTGAAATTTGTATTTTCACATTCTTGAGTTGATTTCTAAATATTATCTTTTGGTTGATGCCATTTCCCTCAAATTACCTAGTCAAAGCATCAAACCTCTCCTTTGGAGTCTTTAAGGAGGAAACATGTGGGATCAAGTGATCCTTGATGGAGTCATCAATGATCCTCTTGGACTTTACCATATTCTTCTTATGTCTAGCCTTTTCATCATCTCCCTCTGGCTCTGCAAGTTCTTCTTTGACATAGTTTTCCAAGTCATGTTCTTCTATTATAAGAAAAACTCTATAATTCCATGCCCAGAAGTTCTCATCTCCTTCAATATTGTCCTAAAGCTTGGTATTGTTAATAAAATTATAACCTCAAATGGAAATAAAGATAATAGTGCTTACCAATAGAGATTCTCTAACCAAATGCTTGCTTTAAGCCTTTTGAAATATGCTTCTTTGTTGACCTAGGGTTTGTTAGAGAAACCCTATTTTTCAAATTTGGAATCTTGCAAATCCTTTTAGAGAGAGAGATGCACCTTCCTAAGGCAAGTTAAATAATGCTACTTTTATTTTGAATCTGTGGACAGAACCGCAAAAATTTGGATTCCCTAGTTTTCCCTAGCAATAATGATAGGACTAAAATTGAAATTTTTTTAATCTAGAATCTACCTGTATAGGAAGATGCACCCTCCTAGGGTGAGTTTATTTGACCTTCTTTTTCAGCTAATTTATGGAGGGAAGTTCTTAGAATATGAAGCCCTAGTTTTCAACTTTAATTAGTTACGGATGCACAATGACTTCTTTCAAGATGGGTCTAATATCATGTTAGGATTTTATATTTTAACAATGGTTATGTGAGATATTCAAAAAATCTGTGTCATAATACAATAAGCATATATAATAAGATCACTGAAATAAACACAAGAACAACAAAACAAGAGCACGCAAAAATTTTATCTGGGAAACCCTAATAGGGAAGAAAACCCAACAAACTTCTTCAGTATAGATTCGTAAGTAAGTGAAATATATTCTAGTACAATCAATAGATAAATGATCTTCCACACAAATATCCCGAGAATAAGACAAGATAGAAAAACCAAGAATATGATGTCTTATCCAAGCAGTTGGACTTCTCTCCCAAGCAAGCATGTTCTTCTTATTATGTCACTAGTGAATTGCTTGAGTGAGTGACATGTTCAAAGAGGGGAGCACCTCCCCTAGTTATACCTTTTTCCAAGTGACTGTTCCTTATCGGGACGAATTTCTAACTTTACTGGGGTTAACTTTACCGGGGTCAACTTTAATGGGTACAATATAATATGTTATTTCTAGATTCTTCTAGTCCATCATATCTTATAGGGTTTACATTGATTCTTTCAAGGTACTTTGCATGATTGATTACAATAATAATATCTCAAAAGGGAGTACAATAATAATACAACATGACACACCAATAATACAAAAAGAATATCTTCTGAATTTATACAATCTTCAACACATACTTGTGAGGGTTGGAGAGAGTGACGATACTTGTGATGACTAGGGAGAGTGATGATACGTGTGATGACTAGAAAAAGTGACTATACTTTTGTATGTGTATCTAGTTGAGTATATGTATCCATTCAAATATGTGTATCCAACCAAATATGTGTATCCATTCAAGTATTCATATCCAACCAAGTATGTGTATCCAATAGACTTGTGTATCCAAATGAAGATGTGTGATGAGATGAAGTCTCGTAATGATGTAATGTGTGCTCCTAGATTGTTGATGCGGTACGACTATGATTCCCTTGGATTTATGATCATGATTAATGCATGATTAAGATGATGACTTGCTCGTGGAAAACTTATAGTGATGTATAGATTTTAGAGATTTCAAAAGTCAATAGTTAGAGTACAAAGTTGCAATAGCAGTGATGATGATTGAGTGAAAAGAATACCTTCATTGTTAATAGCGAGTGTTGAAGAATGTAACTTCGGAAGGTATTCTTGTTGTATAATTGTTGTACTTCCTTTGGAAGATATACAAATTGTATTTGATCATGTAAAGAACCCTAAAAGAATGAATGTAACCCCTCTTGTAAAGTCGACTCGGAAGAATCCACAAGAAACATTAAATAAGGATTATTTAATGTTTCCCTTGAGAAGTCAGTCTTGGAAGTTAGAGAATTCGTCCCCATAAGGGAAAATACACTTGAGAGACAATTATAAATAGATGGGTGCACTTCTCATTTGGAATACATCACTCAGTCAAGCAAGTTTGCTAAAGAAAGAGAAGAACAAGTTTGCTTGGGTGAAGAGTAGCTACATTGAATACATCTTATTCTTGAGGTTTCTTACCTTATCTATTCTCGAGATATTTGTGTGGAAGAGATTTATCTCTTCATTGTACTATATTGAAATTGTACTTAATAATGAATCTATACTAAAGAAGTTATTGGGTTTTCTTCCCTTTAATGGTTTCCCAGATGAGAAACTTTTCTGTCTCTTTTATGTTGTGTTTGGGTTTCTTTCAGTGATGTTATTTCTTATTATTGTGATATAGTATATTTGATTGAAGATCTAATATAACTACTATTCAAGTGAAAATTCTAACATTTTAGAGTTAAAAAAAAATATCCCATGGATTTTGGGAAAAACATGCTAGAAAAAATGGAAATGGGCAAATCATTTTTTGGGAAAAAAATAGACCATGGGATAAATTTCTCCCCTAAAATTTTCTCTAGAGAGAAGCCTATAGGTTTTTCCTTCACACTAGTGGCCTCATAGCTTTGTTTGGGGGTGGCATATATAGTTTATACATATGGTTGGGTGGAATATGTCTCTTACAAAACCAATCACTTGGATCTTCTTTTGTTAAAAGATGAATATTCATTTTTTGTCTATGAATATAAAAAAAAAATTAGTTCATGTTATGAACATGATGGTTTATCCATGTTATGTGTGTGAAATATAGTTATTGTCAATTCCATTGTGTTTTGTACATGCACCTACAAATGCATTTATTTAAATCATGTTCCTCGTGGGAGGTTTAATTACTTCTGAAATTGAATAACGATCTCGATGGGTGAAATTTTGGATTGGTAATTCGTAACTACCCATTTATAGGTCAAAATGATGGATGGATAGATGCTACATATCTATTTTTAACAATTCCCTTGTTGTATATTTATCATTAATTACATTATTCAAACAAACTATCCAATTATGTTCACCTCCGTGGATTGATTTCCCTAACCTTCATGTACTAATTTTTCTCCTTCCATTAGTTAATTTGCCTATAGAGACAGGCCTTTATTTGAGATGAGATCATTCATTTATTAAATATTGACATCTAGAATACGATTTCTTGAGTGCTAACATGTAAAGAAATCTTAAGTATTTTTTCTTGATTTAGATGGGGAAAAAATGAACTTGTGCATTGTATTCATTTTCTTAAAACTTTCTTTAGTTTCGAAAACTAAGATCACAAGATTGCTTATATTTTTATCATGGTTAATAAAATGTCACAATTGTACATACCAACCAAGCTACCTAATATCATGTTAAATCAATTCCTTAAGGCACTAACAACTCTACTTAAGGACATTGGGTTCATGCAATTCATAAAAAATCACAAAGTCACAGGACGACTATAGTTGAAAATATAATCCTAATAGGAAAAAAAAACATTTAAGGTACCTCCTCTCTACAAGGTGGCATGAGAACCTTTTTAACTTCGAAGTAGTGTCTAACCCCAACTAGTATTTTAAAAAAAACTTAGGTTTGTAGCACTTTGCAAGATTGGCTCTATGTCTTGGTCATGAAAGTGCACTTATGATAACATGGATGGGTTGGGCAATAATGTTGATGATGATCATGTAAGGATTATATCACTACCAATTCAGCCATCATGTTGATTCTTTCATATTTAACAATGTTAACAATAAAAATGAAATTGACTTTAATCTTTCCCCATATTGCTTCCTTAGTCATGTGATAGGGATGGACCAAGTTGGATTTGAATATGTGAGGGCTTCCATAACCCAAAATTATGATACCATTTTTTTAGATTAAGATTGTAGAATATTTAATCATCAATCCATTTTACTATAATCAACCTCCTATTACAATATGCATCTCTCAAACACATGTTCTCTCCTAATCAATGCCATTTAAAACACTGACTTTTACAACATACTTATACAATATAAATTAGTTTTCAAATAGAATCGTTCTCCATTATAAAGTAATTATTAAACAACACGGTTGTACATTATAAAATAATGATCAAAGCTCTATTCTTAAATTCTCTTTATTTAAGTTATTTAAGTAGGTAGGAGTTTTCACATGTTAACATTAAATAATAATGATCAAAGCTTTATTCTTTTTTTCTTTATTTAAGTTATTTAAGTACGTAGAAGTTTTCAGATGTTAACATTAAATAATAAATTTTAGATTAATGTATGTAGTATTTAAATTAAAAATTAGAAAAAATAATAATTTTTACATTATTATAAAAATATATTAAAAAAATCTATATTAAAATTTAAAATTATTTGATAAGAGTAATATTTTGTATTTGTTTTTAAAATATTTTTAATATTGTAAAACATAATATCACTAGAAAATGAAGTTGGCCAAATAGAGTCGTGATACACCAATTTAACTCTCTAAAAACAAATTAGAGTGGTGATACACTAATTTAACATTCTAAAAATTTCACCCGTGGGGTGATGTCAACATTTTTCCATTTATATTATTAAAATAAAAAATAATATTCGTATTAAAAAATAGATACCTAAATTTACTTCCATTTATGGTTTTATGACAAAGATTGCACCCAAGTAGAGCTTATCACTATAGTTGAAAATATAATCCTAATAGGCAAAAAAAACATTTAAGGTACCTCCTCTCTACAAGGCGGCATGAGAACCTTTTTAACTTCGAAGTAGTGTCTAACCCCAACTAGTATTAAAAAAAAACTTAGGTTTGTAGCACTTTGCAAGATTGGCTCTATGTCTTGGTCATGAAAGTGCACTTATGATAACATGGATGGGTTGGGCAATAACGTTGATGATGATCATGTAAGGATTATATCACTACCAATTCAGCCATCATGTTGATTCTTTCATATTTAACAATGTTGACAATAAAGGTGAAATTGACTTTAATCTTTCCCCATATTGCTTCCTTAGTCATGTAATAGGGATGGACCAAGTTGGATTTGAATATGTGAGGGCTTCCATAACCCAAAATTATGATGCCATTTTTTTAGATTAAGATTGTAGAATATTTAATCATCAATCCATTTTACTATGATCAACCTCCTATTACAATATGCATCTCTCAAACAAATGTTCTCTCCTAATCAATGCCATTTAAAACACTGACTTTTACAACATACTTATACAATATAAATTAGTTTTCAAATAGCATCGTTCTCCATTATAAATTAATTATTAAACAACACGGTTCTACATTATAAAATAATGATCAAAGCTGTATTCTCTTTCTCTTTATTTAAGTTATTTAAGTAGGTAGGAGTTTTCACATGTTAACATTAAATAATAATGATCAAAGCTCTATTCTCTTTCTCTTTATTTAAGTTATTTAAGTACGTAGAAGTTTTCAGATGTTAACATTAAATAATAAATTTTAGATTAATGTGTGTAGTATTTAAATTAAAAATTAGAAAAAAATAATAATTTTTACATTATTATAAAAATATATTAAAAAAATCTATATTAAAATTTAAAATTATTTGGTAAGAGTAATGTTTTATATTATTTTTTTAAATATTTTAAATATTGTAAAACATAATATCACTAGAAAATGAAGTTGGCCAAATAGAGTCGTGATACACCAATTTAATTCTCTAAAAACAAATTAGAGTGGTGGTACACTAATTTAACATTCTAAAAATTTCACCCGTGGGGTGATGTCAACATTTTGCCATTTATATTATTAAAATAAAAAATAATATTCGTATTAAAAAATAGATACCTAAATTTACTTCCATTTATGGTTTTATGACAAAGATTGCACCAAGTAGAGCTTTATCACTTTCCCATTCATGGTGGCGTATATGTGGAGAAACCCAAAGGATGGCTTATATGTGGAGAGACCCAAAGGATATTGACATTTAATTAGGGCTTTAGATGCCATATATAAAGCATTTAATTCGATGCACTAACTTTCATACACATAAGCATTTGTTTTTAATGATCAACAACAAGAAATATGGACGTTCTTATCTATCCTACGTATTTTGTAATAAAATGAATTTTTTAAGTTTATTTTCCATGCCAGCCGTAGTGGTACAGTTATCAATGGATTAATATTCTAAAGCACACAAGCTGCTATGTTATCTTTCAAAGATAGTGAATGCATAATGGAAAACCACTTTGAGGTTTGAGGTCAACATAGTGAATGCATAAAGTTTTATAATCTAAATGTTTCAATTTTTCAATTATGGCTGCAACACACCTATTCTTTAATACAATATAATAGTTACATTTAAAAAAAATATGTAGTTTGAAAAGCATTGGCATGTATAAATAGAGTTGACATGAATAACGGTTTACATTTTGTTTTTCCCTTTTAACTTCTGTGACATAGCTCGTGATAATATTCCCTTTAATTCATATGGTCACCATAGCATTGCCTCTTTTCTGCTCATAAGTATATCACAGGTGTCAATTAGTTTAATTAATATGATAAAGAATATTTTGTAATTTTATAAAATTAATGAATTTATTATTATTGATTATAAAAAAAATCTTAAATTATTTAACATTAAATTTTATATTTTTATAAAAAAATTATATTCGCTTTAATCGATACGGTCACCATAGCATTGCCTCTTTTCTGCTCATAAGTACATCAAAGGTGTCAATTAGTTTAATTAATATGATAAAGAATATTTTCTAACTTTATAGAATTAATGAATTTATTATTAATGTGGATAAGATTTATGAAAATTATAAAAAAAAATCTTAAATTATTTAACATTAAATTTTATATTTTTATAAAAAATTTAAATAAAAATTTATAAAATTAAATTATAAAAAAGTATATGCAATAAAAAAAACCACTTTATATATGCTTCATATCTATGTTGACAAACTCTTCTTACAAATAGTATCCCACGAAAATAAAATACATTTATCGATGCTTCATATCCACGTTGACAACTTTTCTTAAAATTATTCGTCCTTTTGTTTGTATGTCATGTTATGAAATAAAAGATAAGCCACATTCTACTTTTATAAGAATATAGATTCTTTGAGTTAAACATTTTGTTTTTTTTTTCATAAAAAAAGATCTTATATATATTATATATAAAAAAGTATCACCAAAAAGTAATACAATGTGTCTACTGACAATACATATCCATAATTACCGAACCAACAAGACATTATGACATGATACTGACCCAAAGTCCCCTATTACCACATATCTACGTCATCACCCACATAGAGCCCAAACATGGCATATTATGTAATAACTAACATAATACACCGAATGTAGAGACCTCCAAATGAACCATAAGATATAACAATCTTATGCGTTCATAAATATAGACCAAAAACTAACAATCTTACATAATAACTAACATAGTATTATTCTTTATATGTGATCTTTTAATCATTTTAGTTTACAATCGTGACGAGGATTACGACTTAATGTCATTTTGCATACCATGGGTATAGTTACATTGTTTTAGATTTTAATTAATTTATTTTTTAATTTAATTTAATTTTAATTATGATTAGCATAGTTATAGGTAAAGTGGTTGATAAATGTTGATAAACAAAACCAACCATTAAATTTTGTGAAAATAGCTAACTGTTAAACAAAGGCTAAAATATATAATTTTATATCAATTATTTATACCAAATTATTAGAGTTAATATCAACACAAAACAAATACTTTTTAATAAATAAATAAAACAAAAAACTGATATGAAAAAATAAAAACAAATTGTTACAAGTTTCTTTAACCATGCTTTAACTGAAGCTTATTAAATCTTAATCAAAATGTATTTAAGCATAACAAGATACCATGACCGTGAAATGAATCAATGTTGTACACTTGTGACATTTGGGTTAATCTTTTTTATTTGCTCAAGCAAGTTCAAAATCTGAGATAATATCTAATTGTCTATCAACATAATAATTAATAATAACTACAATTATAGAAAAAACAAAGACAATAATCCCTCCAAAGTTTGTCTCAAATTTTGTTTTAAATGCTACTTAAAGTAAAGGAAACTAGCGTGAACATACTCCATTGATATTTTGTATATGATTATGATACCATTTATAGATTGCATAAAAAATTAGACTAGTAAGGTATTTTGTTAGTTGCACAATGCAAAATTCTGGTTAAATGACTATTTTAACTTCAATGTTTGTGAATTTCTCATAGGATGGATACTAAGATTTTGTTCTAGTTAATTTAATTATTGCGATTTAATATTTTTAATATTATAATTATTGAAAAATAATAATAATAAATTTCATAGTAAACATTGTAACTATGGAAAAATAATAATAATAAACTTTATCAATTAAATATAATGTTTATAGCTTTAATGAGTGAATTTCTCATAGGATGGTTACTAAAATTTTGTCATTATAATTATTAAAAAATAATAATAATAAATTTGATAGGAAACATTGTAATTCTTGAAAAATAATAATAATATTATCAATTAAATACATTTATTTATTTATTAATAAAATAACATCATAGTTATTGAAAAATAATAATAATAACCTATTTATTAGTAAAATAAAATAAGAACAACTTCTCAAACAATTAAAAATAATTAAACATAATTTAATCTTTAACTAATAAATACTTTTCTCAATTCCAACTCCTATAATAATTCAAGGCCATTTCCTTGTTTAATAACATAAAACACCTAATCTCGTCCAAACATACTTACCATAATTATCTTACACCTTCCCAATTATACATTTTCAACACTTGTCATAGTTGACGTTGACTAGGAAAGTATTCAACCAATGCATGTATTAATAAAAAAAGAAATTGATATTAGTAAAAAATTGGGATTTTACCAACAAGAATCCATATGGTAAACATGTCCTCGAAAGGAGAATTATTGTGTTTATGCCTAATTAGTTAAATAAATCCAAAGTATTATATAGTTTAGTATTCATATAAAGAATATAACTTCAATTCAAAGTATTTTTTAAGGTAACATGGACTAACTTCTTAATTGGGTAATTTGATGGAGTCTTCGATCTTCAAATCCTATTGTTGAGTTCTTGGGGGTTTTCTCTAAGAGAACTACCTAAAGACGAAAAAAATAACTTAGACTATAAATTCAAGATTAGCCATTCAATTATATAAATAGAGGTCTTTCCCTATTTTGTATTATAAAACACTGAAATATTGTTGCTCATATTGTTATGAGCAACCCACTTTGTTTGTTACTCATATTGGTGTGAACAATCAACTTTGTTAGTAAATCTTGAGTTAGTGGGGCCGTTAGTTTATAAATGTCTGGCAGTTAACTAACTTTAATTTTTTTCAATGTATATGGGTTCACTTAGGAAGTTTGGTAAATAGTATGTGAGTTCGTATAGAAGGTATTTAATTTTCTCAATAGAGTAATTGTAAATATGTCAGGATTGGGGACTTTAAACTTTAAAATCATATGGGAATATTATGTTTAATTATCAATATTTGTAAGTTTTAGATAAGGGATTATTAATCATTTTAAATGGATTTACTAATACATCACTAGAGAATACTAGTAAGATATGTTAAATATTAAAAATAGGTATAGTATTTATAAGTTTTTTAATGTTCATATAAGGTTTATTTCATTAAATTTAAATTTTTGAGTGAAATTTTGGACTTAAAAAGTGTGAATTTAGCTTTTCAAAATTTCAATATCAACCATTCTAAAGTGTGAAATTAGGTTCTAAAAGTGGCAATATTGGATTTCAAAAGTTTTTTTTTGTTCGAATAGTGTATTTTTTTTGCTACTTTTGAACCCTTAAAGTGCACTTTTTTATTCAAGAGCATGAATTTCAATTCAAAAAGTGTAAATTTAATTCAAAAAGTGTGAATTTCAATTCTAAAAGTGCATTTTTATTTCCCAAAGTTGCGACCTTTGAATCTGATTAGTCCAATGTTCATAATATGAAATATCCATATTATACTTAACATTGTCTACAATAATGGGCCTCCTAGGTAATTTTGTTATAGCATGTCAACATTGATAAAAAGAATTTGTAATGCCAAACCCTACATCAATATTATATAGGAAAAAGATAGAATATGTAGCTTAAAGAAGAATTAACAATGTATACATTAAAACTCAACACTTTACATATTCCATAACACTTAAATTAATCCACATTTTTTATTATCTATTAAACACATAATAGTTCACTTAATCCACACATAATTTAATTTACATATTCCACACATAACACTTAATATATTCCACACATAATATTTTTTAATTGGGAGTAAATATATGAACATATAAGAATATATTCAAAAATATCCTAATACAAAACAACCAGATTTATATGTGAAAAAAAACTAAAAGAACTAAAATATCCAGTCACTCAAACATCAAAAATAAAAAATAAAAACAAATCAACATTTGTCTCGAAAAAATATTGTAAACCTAAAAATATAAATTACCAACTTATGGTTTCTAAAATTTAAAAAACATGGTTTCTAAAATTATAAACACATGGAATCTAAAACTAAAAAATCAAATATAACACATCAAATCAAAAAAATAGAAACAGTAAAATAAAAATACATCCATTCCAAAAATTAGAAACAACAAAATAGAAACACGTCAAATCAAAACATATGAAACATCAAGATAGAAACACGTCAGTTCAAAGAATCCATCAATTATATCATTTGTGTGAATTTGCAGCCATTCCATCCTAATCCATGTAACATCTTGGAAATATCAACCATCCCATCTATACCATAGCCTGGTTGTCCCATCCACATGATGGATCCCTCACAATTATCCACTTCTTACATGTTTGATTCTCTAAATTGTAATCTCCAACTTGTTTGATGGATATCATGAAGATCCCTATCCCATACCTACACCCCGATGTATCATTTAATATATGATCCTTACCAATTGTAACACTACCTCATCAAAATTTTCCCGTCTATAAAAGGGAGACCTAACATCCCTTGTTACTGATAATAATTTTTCCCACGCATCATGTTGTTGAATTTGTGCATATACTCCACCCTTTTTGTATGCTTTCCTTTGTTGTTATATAATATGCTGCCTAATTCTCTATAGAGCACCCTATTGATCGCTCCCAAGACCTATTTGTGGTAGTTGAACATTTTGATGCTCCGTCCTCAGCATGAATACCAAGAACAATGTTGGTTGAACATTTTGATATATCTTAATGTTTTGAGACCATGGACTCCCTCTAGGATTCCTGCCACATCTCACTCTGTCAAACCCTTCGCTGCCACAGCTACACCTTAAATGAGATTGACAAAGTGATGTCTTATAATCCAAGACTAAGTTGTTTCCCNTGGACTACCTCTAGGATTCCTGCCACATCTCACTCTGTCAAACCCTTCGCTGCCACAGCTACACCTTAAATGAGATTGACAAAGTGATGTCTTATAATCCAAGACTAAGTTGTTTCCCTTTCTGGGTATCATTCCCATGCTTCATCCTCATTTCTTAGGGTTGTTGATGCTCTAATCAGTGTCTTTGGGAGTTTGGTCTCCTGTTGAGTATGGAGACAGTGGTTTCCTAATATATTGGAATCCTTTGGAACAAAGATTCTAAAGGATTCCAATCTAACGAAGAATGGCATCCTTTGGAAATATCAAATCCCAGACTAAACAAGATGGCCTCTTCTTAGTGGGCATGTTTTTCATCATCAACATCTAGAGTTTTCTTTCTGAAGCAATTGAAAGAGAAGATAAATATTGATGTTGTTGATGTTAAAATATTCTAACTTCGAAAGATATTGTATTTGTATTATTTGTATTCCTCCTTCAGGAGATGTCACTGATGTAATTGGTCATGTAAGAGTCATTGAAAACCTCCAGATGTAAGTCAGATCAATAGTACCCATTATTCATTATAATAAATATTATTTTGGTGTCTTACTAGACAATTCGACCCTGTTAGTTAGACAAGTCATCCCAGTTAGGTTTTAGGTCAAGTCAAGAGTCAAATATAAATAGGAAGGTTCCTTCTTCATTTGTACTCACTTCACTCAAGTAAATTCGCTAGAGGGAGAAGAAGAAGTGCACAAAAAAGAGAAAGGAGAAGTTATCATGGGGTTTTACACTGTCTTGGTTGAGTTCTATACTGAGGAATTTTTTGGGGGCTTTCTCCCTTGTGGTTTCCTCAAGTAAAATATTTGTGTTCTTTGCATTGTTGTGCTTGTTGTTCTTTCAGTGATCCTACTATTGCAAATTGTTTTAGAATATCATCTAAGAAATTAAGAAAAGTTCACATGGAATTAGAGCTAGGTTGAAAGGAGACATTGTACATCTAGGGTTTGTTATTCCGAAAAATTCCCTCGACAGATCAACCATAAAAAGAGGTCCCACTCAACTCGCCCTAGGAGGGTGCATATTTCTATGAAAACATGACTGAATTACGAGAAGTTTCATTTTTGGGCCCAACATTCATGCCAAGAAGAACTATGGATTCAGTTTTCTTGAGGTTCCATCACCAATATTAGAAAAATCAATATACACTCTAGCTCTGCTTGGGGGGGCACATATTTTCCATCACTCATACTTATAAGTGATCCCAACTGAAAAATTAGGTTTTTTCCATCAAACCCTAGGTCATCCAGAAGCAATCTTCTTCAAGTAAGTATTGTTTCTACTATTTCCATTTGAAGTTATCATTTTGTTAAAGATGAAAAACTATACCAAGTTGGATGAAAATAATGAGCGTGCTGAGAACTTTAGAGCATAGAAGTATGGGATCATTCTCATCCTAGAAGAGAATGATTTAGAAGGATTCATAAAGGAGGAAGTTGCAGAACCAAAAAGAGATGAAGAAAAGGCCAAGCATAATAAGGAAATGATCAAAGTTGACAGGATCATGCACTTTCTTCTCTTGAAATCAATAATTTAAAGTCCAAAGGAAATCAAAAAGTGAAGGAGAAGAAGCCTAAGTCAGACTCTGAAGATGAAGGTTCTTATTCTGCTGATGAAGGTTCAAATTCCAAGAAGAAGAGAAACAAGAAAGAGATATCAAAGTGTACCTATTGTAGAAAACCTTATAATAATGAAAAAATATTTTTAAGAAGAATATGGACATCATGACTTAGTTTCTTGAAAGGAACACCATTGATTTTCCATATTTTGCAAGAAAGGGAGAAAGGGAAAACTCCGCTAATCAGTAAGGGCACTGCTACAATGTGCAATTCAAAAGTAATGATTGTCATGATTTGATTGAAAGAGTTAAATATTTTCCCCATGTATCTGATTTTGATACTCATTTTGATATATCAAAATGAGAAATATCATTTCCTCCCTTGGAAAAGATACCTATCAGTTCCTTAGAGCCATCTCCTCTCAATACTAGTTTTTTGTCACTAGTTTCTTACTTTCCTTCATCCAACTCTTTCAAAATAAATTCATATTCTTATTTATATGATTTATAAGATGATTTGTAGGCTTATATCTAGGTTATGACACCTTATCGTATCCACTTGATGCTCAAAAGACCCTACAACTTCCAATTCTCTAGTTGGTAAACTAGACGATGGTTTCATATACTGTGTCACTAGTACAAGTTGTTATTTTGTCTTTGTTTTCCATCATTCGTTGGTTTTCCATGTCATTATATATATGTGGGATGCTGTTACATACATTTGGATCTTATATCACCTTTATTAGGTGGATTTTTATATCCTTATACTCTCCAGATTTGCCCAAATTCCAGTATAGTCTACTTACACCTAGTTTTCCTACTGTGACTCAACCAGATTTTGGAGCCACTATACCTTCGTTGTTTGCTGCTCCATATGAATTAATTTCTGATATTTAACATCCTCATAATATCCAATATAAAATTAGAAAGGTTTCACATCATTTTGGAAAGAAGGTTTATGATTGGGTTCACCATTATGTAGCTACACAAGAAATTGAGCCTGCTCATTTCATTCATGTTCTTTGGTTAAGAAATGATTGCAAAAATATCTTTTCCATATTTAATTTTATGTTAAGATATGATATTTTATGTTTTCACATCAAAAATCATTCCTGTGATTCTCCTTCATCACTAGAAATGAGTTTCAAGGGGTTTCTCCACATGTTTTTTAGCTACACAACATTTGAAAACTGATACATGCTCAAGGCATATACAACAACTCCACAAATTTTTTCACCAAGAAGCAGTACATTCAACTTATTCAAGTGAAGAACAAAACAAAGTGAAGACATTAATTTAAATTTTGTGCCATGTACATTTTTTAGGAAGGATTTTTCCCATGTGGTTTTTCCTTTTTCCTTAGTTTACTTTGACAAATAATTTTTTACATTTAGATTGCATGGGTGAACTTTTGGTATTAGTTACTAGGTGTTGGAGCAAAATCCCGCAGCTACAGAAGAAGCTGCTAGTTTTGGAGGAAAGAGAGAAGTTTAGCGGAAAAAGGACAGGGCGGAGCTACGACGCCGTAGCACGTTTCCAG